>OZ012661.1:11239288-11701881 GCA_963942545.1 Oxycera nigricornis
ATTTTTTAACGTAACACATATCATGTGAAAAAGGGAAATTCTTGCAGTTTTATCTTTTTAAAATCGTAAATAAACGAACGCTGTAGCTTCAATCGTTAAAAAGCTACTGTGAAAACTACGGAGGAAAAGAAATCAAAAATAAGATTGTTATTTTTCAGTCAACTTCCCTTTTTACTTGCAATTAAGTTTAGGTTCTTAGCTCCCGTTAATAATTTTTCAAAATCGCGCGATTAAAAAGTGAAATCTCGAGTTATATCACAAATATAATATATATATTCAATTATTTAAAAATAAAAGTTAATACTATAAACCTAACTCTTTAGCTCTGTCATGTGTTCCACCTGCTATTTTTATTTAAATTAATAATTTGAGATTGTAACCCAAAAATTATTTCCTTTTTTTAAGCATCTTCCTGTGGCACTTACAGCGAAGCAAGCTTCTTCGGTGAAATTTTAAGCCATACTCATTTCTAACGACCAGGAATAACACCACTATCTAATCTACAAACCATGGAGAAGATGGTTTCTTCCTTTATAGAGCTTTCCTATGACATCTGCATCAAATAAATTACTAGCACCTTGTCTACATGGATTTGTTATCGATTCCAGAAGCAGCATAAACTTATCGTCTATTAATGGACACAAACTTGTAGAGCAATAATTTTCGGAAACATTTGCTGAGATTTTTTCAAACTTTTTCCCTTTCGTATTTTTTCACTTATTCACGATTTATTAAGGGGGATAGCCACTGTGATGGGTTTTTATTTTAAATCAAAGTTTATATGTTCATAAATATGTGTAAAAAATTGCAAGTCAAAATTTCAAAAATTGACTAAGTTACAATGATTGTAGTGAGAGCAGGTAGGCCGATCAGCTGGTCAGTATCGCATCGAAAAAGTTAATAAAAAAATTAAGAAAGTCAACAAGACCCCTGGAGATGAAGAGGAAGAATCGTCCATGGTCGTATGGTCCAGGTCTCGATAGTTTAATATAGGTATGAAAATTTTAAATTTTTTTTTATACATGATTTCATTACGAGAGAAATGGACTAAAATCTTTAAACGCATTTTTCTTGGAACGACTTTTTTTGAACTGGTCGCATCAATAACTCGAACAATTATTTACCGAAGTCTAATTTTTAACTTCCCAGTATATGGGAAGTTCTTGTAATCGACTCGAAAATCGAAATTGAAATTTTCAACATATCTTTACGTTTTGAGGTCTTACGAGTATATTTTAGGTGTTTTTAGAAAGAAGTATGTATGTGTGTGTGTATATGTGTGTGTATGTACGTGCGTCCGTCCGTACGTACGTGTGTGCGTTCGTGGACAGTTTTTTCAAAGAGCGTAACTCACGTAAACAAAGTCGTAACGACTTCGTTAAGGTGTCAATCGAAGCGTCTGTGGAATCTTAAGAGCTGATTAGTTTTTGGGAAACTTCGGTCGGGGGGGTTTGGTGTTTTGCCCGTTTGAAGGTCATTTCTGTCATGCGTTATATCTCGCGAACCAAACATACGATTTCCTTGATCAACGTGTCAATCGACGCGTATTAACATTTACGTAATTCCATCAAGTTTTAAAAAAATTCGTTGGAGGTGTTTTTTAATTTTTCAAAAAAAAATGCAAAAAATTGTGTTTTTTTCTCAAAAACAATAAATTTTTAACCTTATTGTCAAGTCCAAGTAATCAAAGTTTATATAATTTACATACTCCAAATAGTTTTTATAAAAATGTCATCAAAATTTTTACTCATGATTACAAAAAAAATCAAATAAATAATAAAAAATCATTAACAATCATCATGCTCTTCAACGTCATTTCTGTCATGCGTTATATCTCGCGAATTAAACATAGGATTTGCATCGTTCAGGTGTAATTGTACGCGTATTAATATTTTTGTAAATCTGTCGCATTTTTAAAAAAATCTTTGGAGCCGTTTTTTTAATTTAAGAAAAAAAACTGCAAAAAATTAGGTTTTTTTCATAAACAATAAATTTTTGAACTGATTTGCGAAAAATAGTAATCAATCTTTATAAAATTTATATATTGCAAACAATGTTTGTAAAAACATCATCAAAACTTTTCCCTATGATTACGTGAAATATTAAATAAAAAATAAAAAATCATTAAAACTCATCAGGATTTTCAAGGTCATTTTTATCATTCACTATATCTCACGAACCAGATATAATATTTGGATCACTAAGGTGTCAGTTGACGTGTATTAACATCTTTGTGAAGTTTTCAACAAATATAAAAGTTCGTTTCAGCCGTTTTTTTAATTTAATAGAAGAAAATGCGAAAAATTATGGTTTTTTTATAAAAAATATTTTTTAACCTGATTCGCACCGCACAGTGATACCAGCTTATAAAATTTATACATTCACATTAGTTTTTGAAGAGACATCGGCAAAATTTTCTTCCATGATTATAAAAAAAACTAAATTAAAAATAAAAAAATCATTCAAAGTTACCATGTAAAGAGGGTTCATACGAATGCTATTACTTTATATCCTTTTTTCTAAAAAAAATGTTGTAAGTTCAATCAAAGTTTTAAAATATTTGCATAATTGAGCAGCTTTTTAATAGTTTTTATAGTCTTTTAATTTAAAAAAACTGCTTAAATTTTGAAAACCAACAAAAATTTTCAAGATCAAAAAGGCCCCCACCAATTGATCCGCGTGAATATTCATCGACCAAAAACCTTACGTAATCAATGGACCCTCCCGTAGACGATATGATTCATATTAACTCATTCCTGTTACTGCTATGAATACCTCTCATTGTTGTAATGTTGTTGATGTTTATGTAGATATTACTGGGAAGTTGACCGTGTGGACCTCAAGGGTCGCACCTCGCGGCTTGTTTGTTTTTGTTTTGTTTGCCTTAGTAGTGGTTAAGGTTAAGCGTAGCTGATTTGAAAATTTTTGTGTTTTACTATTTTTTAAACTATTTGAAAACAAAAAAATTAAAATATTGTAAATCGGTCACCATTTTGTGAAAAATAAAAAAAAATTACGGCTACGTACAACGATAACTACATTCATACAGATTACAAAAAAATTTTTTTTTATTTTTTTAGAGTACCGGCTTTTAAAAAATCGATGCGACCATGGAGGGGGAATTTTTTTTTTCAGGCGCTACGGCATCGTTTATATTGTTAAAACTATTTAATATTTTTTAATAAAAATTTGTGGAAAATTATTAGATGTGTACTTAATAAAATAAAAAAAAAACGATCCAAAAATTCCTCTACTTACTCGGTCAATTTTTTTTTCAAAATCACTAGTTTTTCGGCCGTCACAGTGGCTATCCCCCTTAATAAACAGTATTTTCTTCTCAGAGTCCAATTGGAGCAAAAATTTTTAAGAAAATTACAAGAATGTCTCGGCAATATTCTTCTCATTAAACATCTAGGGCTCGATCTCCTAAGGTTTTCAATTTTGACTGTTATGTTATGCTCGTGGAAGACGGAAAAGTGAATCATGTCAGCAACTACCGTTACCAGCAACTTTATGCTGGCGGTTCTTATTACGAAACCTGAATGTATGCAAAGTAATTGCTGCATATTATTGCTTCCATTGGATTTATTTCAAAGTCCTCTCTAAAGTTTGCACTAAAATTGTTAATGGAAAACAAAGTACAATCACTTTTTCATTTTCATACATACAATAAGGAAAAATATTGGATTATAGAAAATAGAAACTGTGTTAATTTCGATAACGGCCAAAATTTTTGGGCAGTCACAATTTCATTCAAATAAACCCATTTCTGAAAAATTGTCACATTTCCCCCTTGTCTGTTAACAGAAAACATATTTTCGGGCTAAAAATAAAACACACTTAATCGTGCAACATCAAATCAAAATCCCATTTAACACCTTCCCGACATTAAATTCAATTCAATTCACTCAACAAACAATTTTGAAGATATTCGTTTAAAAAAGAAAACAAAATATGACAGCATGAACGGAACCCCATTCAAATAAAAATCCAAAAATCCAGTGAAAATTTATGAGATTAAAGATCAAAAGGTCACCCCAGAAACATTGACGGCAACAAGTGCTTTGGATTAAGGAAAAGATACTGCTGCGGTCTATAGATACAACCGATAACTGTACGGTATGCTGTTCTATAGAACCCAATTTCTTAGCACAGTTGCTACACGACATGGTGCTGTTCTAAGTGTGGTACTCTTTGCCTCCTTCATATCTGAAATTGTTGCCAGGACCAATCTTTTTCTCCAGTTCTTCTTGGTAAGCCCAAAAAAAAGAGACGAAAACAACTGAACAATATGCCGGGTGACACACGCACAACACATAATGTTTGTCTATTACGACAACAGAACACACGAATAATACATTTTGAATAAAGTGATATATTAGATTCGTGGAGGAATAAAAATAAAACAGAAGAAAAAAATGTGAGTAGAAAAAAAGATATCCCTACCGTTTAAGATACTCTCAGTGACCCAAAGTGTCGCGCATAAATTTTCAAAGCTCCACTTCAGTTGAGTTTTCGGCACCTTTGGCCAAATGCAAAAACAAAAAACATAATACAAGAAAACTTTTTCAAGCTCACCAACTCATGAATGGGAAATGTTCTTATAAGTATTTCGGAAGGTTTCCTATAGATTTGGATCTCCATATGTGATCCATACATGTGATGCGGCATGCTTTTGAACAAACTACACGAGACTCCTTCCTCCGTGTATATTTGTATCTATAGAAGTGCATTTATGGATTCATCACTGTATCTTTTTCTTGGACAAGAGATACTACTCGTCATATGCAAATTGGGGGACGCAGTCGAAGAATTTTACATGTTCTCACATGCGTGTGATATGTAATATATGTAAATATGGTTCTTGTTGATTTTTATAATGTGCGGTTGTGGGAATTTCTTTAATTTAAGTTTGATAAACGGCATGTATTTGTCTATTGAAAGTATCCTTTTGTCTTGCGCGATTTTTACGATGAAAACCATTTAAGATTTTTGAATATTGATGTTATGATAATGAAGCGGAAATTGTTGAAGATTTTTTTTTGACTGGTTTTTCGAAAAGATTTTTATCGTGAGTCATTTGAGATGTTAGTTGATTGGAGCTTGTTAGTTGTAATCAATGAATGGTTTTGTTGAGCGGTAGATTCTCTTTTGTGTCGTTCGATTTGAGCATGACTGTATGAATTTGTGCAACTGCATAAGATACCAAATAATATTGGTTGATGATACCAATCAGTGTTTAATAGTATTTATTGTTGGATAAAAGTGATTAGGATATTTGATTATTTCATTTTTTTGAGTTTTTAACAAATTTTCTTATCGTAGCGTCTATAACTATTAAAACCACGTACACCTTTATTTTTTTGAATATTAGTATACAATATTTGTTAGGGTAAAGTTTAAGATTATGGCTCCCAGCCCCGAAGGGATGGGAGTAAGGGGATCGAAACAGGGAGCTCCCCTATGGCATAAAAAATTCGCGTTGATCACGTATAAGAAGTAATGGGGCTCCCCATTAAAAAATGGCTATTTCGTTTATTTCCAGAAATCATATGAAACTGTAAAATTGATCTGGGAAGTGATTTTTAGACTTTTTGAAAAGTCGAAAATATTAAAAAATTAAAAAAAATTTGTGAAAAGTAAAAAAAAATCTATAAAAATAAATTAAAAAAATATGAAAAAAATTGATGACTTATTTTTACCAGAAATGTAATATAAATAGGGGTAATACTTTGGACAAAAGCTTTGCAACCCTCCCCCCGCTCCCAGGTCCCTTCATCCACCCGGATGGGTGAAGGCGAAAATAAGGTAAAAGCTGCCAATTTTTTCGGATGGCATGGACTTTCCTGAAAATTTGCATACAAGCTCAGTTGAACCTCCACTTCAAAAGTTATATTGTCTCGATGTGTGCTTTTTGCTATTAGAGGTTGGATGTTTGGGAAAAATGTGAAAATTGCAGGTTAACGTATTTTCGGGCCTCAATTTAGGTTCAAATATGTTAGATAAAGATTCTTTCAAGTTTTTGAATATGATTCATGAGATTTAACTACTTATCAAACGTTCAAAACCCTTGAAAATTATCTCTTCATGGGCTAAAATAAAAAGAAAAAACAAGTTTTTAGCAGCGTGAAATGTTCTTTCGGTGCATTAACAATGTTTTGTTTCTCTTTTGTTATTCATGAGAAAACCTACGATTCATTACAAAATTTCAACTCCCAAACAACAACCCTTACAATCTTTTTGCGCGAAATACATATTATGTACATTACATAATGTAATCGTTAAGATTTGTTTACGGTAAATATGTTTTAATATTCAATTATGCTTAATGATTTAGTCACATGATAAAATAAAGAACAAAATTATGACGGAAGCCTTGAGATGTTTTTATCGTATACATATGATAAAAAATAAACTTTTTATAGGCTTTCAAATGGTCTATCATAAATGGCAACTGTTTTAAATCCCGAAAAAATCCTTATGGAAAATTTACCCCTTATGAAAAATAATCAAGGAAGATGGTAATTTAACTGCTCGAAAAATTTTACTGAAGCGATTGGTTTTTTTTCATAATTTTTTTTAATTATAAAGTTACAAAGTTGAAATGCTATATGTCCTGCGATTTCAGTTTTTTTGAGCCTTTCTTTTTTTTTGATTCGTAAGTTTAAGGGGATAGTACCGGTCGCAATGCTAAAAACAGTCAATTTTTCTCCTCTCAGCTTCTTTATTGTATATAAATTCAAAAATTTGTATGGATAAAATAAACATTTTAAAGATTACAAAAAAAGTATTTTTTTTATTTTTTCTATTTATTTATAGAGGGCGCCAAAGTTGATGTCTCCAAAAATACCTCGTCCCACTGCGGATAGATGATCTCAGGAATGAAGAATTTGAAATAAATAAACCAAAGCGCATTTCTTACGTGGTAATCTACCACAGAATTTTGAAAAAAATGATCAAAAAACATAGCGGTTGCTTGAATTTTTTTTCTTCGAAAATCGCTTTTTTCACTTTGTTACGCTTGCCAAATTTTTTGAAATTGATTTTTGGCCTATATAGATTAGTAGATTACCACACAAAATACTTGAATAAAGTAGCACATGAAATTTTCCGGAAAATATGTGTCGGCAGTTGGAAAAACGTCATTTCGAGCAAAATGCGTTTAAAATTTCGATTATCGAAAATATCGCATAGGCGTGCGCGCTCAAACTACCGTACCTTCTTTATTTTTGAGAATATCTTAATAAAATTTTGAGATGTTTTTTTTGAAAGTATAATAAAAAGATTAATGAAAAATTGATTTTTCAAAATTATAACCAGTACTGCCCCCTTAAAGGACTCAGAGGAAGTAATCTTCGTGCTGAGTTTTGAGCTTCTAACGGTCATAACTGAGTCAAATTTTGTTCAACAAAAATATAAATAAATACAAATTTTTCAGTCAGAAAAAATCTATAATTTTGTTTTGAACTTTTATTTTTCATGATTTTGTTTTGGTTTTGGAAATATTTTAAAAAAATCTATTTTTATATGGTTGAAAATTGATTTTGAACAGTAAATCAAACATTTTTCTTCGAATTTAGGTTTCTAAAACTGGTCAAACTCCCAGAATCTGTTTTTAGTACTTAAGCAAAGTAAATTTTAGACGGATTATGTTCAATTTCAGTTTTTGTCGATAAGTCATTGATTTTACCACGATTTTCCCCCCTCAAAAATCAAGGTAACCATTTTTTTTGATTATGACTACATTAGTTTTATCTTAACGACTTTTGTTAGTTATCAATATAAAGGTCTTTTCAAGTACTTAAAAAGTTGTCAAAAGAGTTTATTTCGAAAAACCTTTCGTTTTTCCGCTATTTGATGTTGAAAGTTTCGATTGAAATCGACTTCAACCTCAAGGAATCATAGCTCTGGTTCTATATCACCAAAAAAATAATATTTTTGTTAATTTTTAATTAATTTAAGTACCTTAATTTTTGCATTTGACATTTTGTTTTTGATAAAACTTGTAGTTTTCAAGATATTCGCGAAAAATCGCTCAAAAACATGCATTTTTTAGATTAAAAACGAACATGTTTTGACGCAAATAACTCAAAAAGTATTGATTTTATTATTATATTATTTAAACATTTTTTCCTAAGAATTCGTTTCTCTATCAAATCGTCAGGTTATTTTTTAAAAGCATTTCCCACTTTGGCAAGGAGTAGCATCCACCTTCCAACGTTAAAGCACACATCGGCACTATTTAACTTCTGCTCCTTGGGTCATTGCCTAGCTAGAGTTTAAAATACCCGTCAGTCCATCTCATCCGAAAAAATTGAGAGCCAAAATGCTTTATTGACTGGACTATAGTTTAAGTTAGGCTATGAGGGTGGTAAGCCTAAACGGCTATCACTTCATTTAGACCGTCTATGGTTCATTGTGCCCCTGTAGACGTGAATACCCTCTGATTTATTCAATGAAACATCCTGATTACTTAACGAAATCCAGAAGCTGGTCCATTTTGATGTAACTCACAATATCTGCTAACGAACGAAATTGTTGGTTAAGAGATTTTCAAAAAGATTATAGGTTCACACTAAAGAATTTTACATTATCCAAAGTTATTATTCAATAGTTTTCGAGGTATCTTGTACGAGGTTTCTCGAAAAAAAGGGTTTTTGGAAACACAAACGCGTCAAATTTGCTACGTGTTTTGAAGCCCTGTGAAAATCAATAGAGTTTACAGGCTCTAACTTTGTAACGATTTCGAATTTCGTTCTAGGCTTCAAGAACGATATAACACCTTTAACTAACAATTTATGTAAAAACTACAAAAAAACATTCATGAGAGTTATACATAGTATAAATAGTATCCCTCAAGCAAGCGAGAAATTTTTCTATCTTAAAATTTTCCTAACTCCTTAACGAAACCAAATCAAAGTAAATTGTAGTATATTGTTTTACTTAAAATAAGCCTCATAATTTTCACTGCCAAACGTTGCTAGAATAATCTGTCCGTAAGTTCCTGGTTTTGGAATTTATTTAGTGTACAAATCATAAACGGAAATGAGTTCAATAGATCAAAGGATAGAAAATACATTGAATTAGTTAAAATTAACGAGTTTATATTATTTTACTTTCCAGGAATTGATTTTACTGACTGAAAAATATATTTCATAACATTTTCCTCCTATTCTATTATATTCATTTATTCAGCCTTGATGTCTATCTAACAACTAATTTCCCTTATGTCGAAACTTAAATAATTGATTTTGTATTCACGACCGGAAAATGTTCAGAACAACTCTATTATCAGAACACATGTCCCTATTCCGGATGACGCCCTCTGTTTGCATACAAAATATCCTGAAACCAATTGATTCACCTTTTCAACTAACTAACTACGAATAGATAACAAAACTAACATGGTCGATATGTAGGAGGTTAATTAATTAATCTAGTCAAAATTATCAGGCATGCCCTTTGGGGTACAATTCAAACAGTCCCTGAACATATTGGACACCTTCAATATTCATCAAATATTGAAAATTAATTCATTGATTCGACAAAACATTCGGCAATATTGTTTATGAACAACCATCAATACAGTGTCCATGGATAATTCATTTATATTCACACCCTCCACCCTGTTTGGATGAGGGTTTATGCATATGAATTTATTTAATTTGTGAAACTTCACAACAACCATTTGATGCCAATGAAAATTGTCATCAGGGGAAATGAATTGATTGAGTTGTTATTAAAATGCGAAATATTAATTACTTCTGGTATTTTTTTGCGAGTCATTTTTGTCCGATGAAAATGAGAGACAATAAGTCTACCATTTTCATCCCCCAGGCACCATCGTCTACACGCAGTTTTCATACTTGCATCTGTATCTATAGACCATTCTCAGATACATATATATGAATTCACCATACGTAGGCTTTACAACCATTTAAAAATCTGGCAGTTGTTTATTCATAATTTTGTTGGCGACATATTTCAATTAATTTTTGTAATATATGAGCAATATAATTATTATTGTGTTACCGGATATTGAATTCAAAATGAATTAAAATAATAGTTAAATGAATACTACCGCTTGACGGTTAAGGATAATTTGAAGTGGGTATTGTGGCGAAAATGGAGGATGAAAAATTGTTATTTTTCCTAGAATTCAAGCCATAATATCAATTATGTTGAAACATACGTAGAGAAGGGGTTTGAGTAATTGGTTTTATGTCAACGGTCAGAAACAGATATTTTGAGAAGTTTTAAAAGTATCAGGACATCAGGTTTCAATCCAATACAACGTTTTGGCTTGGTTTTGGACATAATTTTTGAAATATTGTTTCGCAAAAAGACGACTTAATTGTTTTAAAATCTGGGACCACAATAGGAGTCTATACTTTTATAAAATACTAGAGTGCTTCGTCTTCTACTCACTTCGCTCTCCAACCCCGAATTTGACGAAATATGAAATAGAATTAAGAATCATCAAAAAAAAATACAAAACATAAAAACAACATATAACCAATTATTTTGGGTTTTAAACCTCCGTGTCTAGTCGACAATACCGCCTACTAGTGTGCTTTTGGTTCGCATCTTTGCTAACACTATTTTTGCACATTAATGGAGGTTCTTTTTTTTGTTTCCAGATTTCTGGCTGGTACCATCATAATTAAACGGGGAAGCGTGGTTTCGGGGTGGCGGACAGCATACTCTTCAGGTGCTGTTAGCTTAATCCACCAATAAGCCTAACCGTGGTCGTGCTGTCTGGTGGCGGATGGTAAATGACAGCACCTGAAGAGGATGTCGTCCGTCACCCCGAAACCACGCTTCCCAATTTAATAAAAACAACAAAAGAATTAAAAAGTATAAACAATCAAAGTTGCGAACAAATGATGAATGAAAATGAAAGTTAAATTGTAGAAAACTATGCAGTGTTTGCGAAACAGGACATTTCTTTATATAATAAAGGAACATTTTCTGGGCTAAAATAGAGAAACCATATATGAAAACCTACTAACTATTTATCTATCCCTCAATCAAAACTATCTGCGCTGTCTTTTGGAGTCAAAATGGCATCACAGACGTATTTGAAGAAATCATGCGCGATACGGAAACAAAAAAAAATTCTACAAATGGTTTTAAAAAAATTTGAGTCTAAATTGAAAAATGAAAGTAGGTATTTAACAATTTAATTGGAGGATGACAAATGGCCTCTATTTGTTGTAAACGACAGTTTAAAGGGTTACATAGGTCTCGAAGGAACAAACAACTTTTTCAGAAAATTGTATTTTAAAAACCAAAATTTTATTTTATTTAAGGGGTAACACTACTCTAGAGACCCCCTTTTTCATGATTTTTCGTAAGTAAATAAATGAAAAAACACCAAATCCGCTTAAGGTAGTATTTTGTATAACTCAAAATGTACAAAAAATAATTTTTTTCCCCAAAATGGCGGCCACAGGATCCCGTATTCGGCTGTTGTGTGATACACCTTTAAAAGATACCGGTAACTTTTCTTTCGAACGGTCGCTCCTAGAACAAAAAACTAAAACTTTTTCCTTGAAGTGCATACTAATAGCTAGTGAAGTGCGTAGGGATTTTTCGATTGACTGTTTATTTTTAATTTTATAAACAATTTACGACTAAATTTTTTGTCAAAAATCGTTGTTATTTTTTCAAAACACCGCCATTTTGTTAAAAATTCGTTTTAAAAAAATCGTCCCGTATGCGTATAACACGCTAGGTAAGGCAGAGCACACTTACCGACCGCGCAGTATTCAAATCTTTATAACTTCGGTAATATTGCTCAAATTTACTTGAAATTTGGTGTGAATACTCTTGAAGTACTATACTTTCATATGAAATTTTGATCGATTTTTCGAAAATACCATAGCAATGTAACCTTTTAAATAAGGTTAAAAAACCTCAATAGACAGGCAGTAGGTCAAAAAAAATTATAATCAGCCACAAAAAAATATGTATACAATATTAAACCTGACCGATTTCAACTGTTTCCTACCAAAAAAGACTTCATAGAGTAAATACTTTCACTAGAAATTATCTGAATGTTACATCCAACTATTTCTATATTTAACCACACTTCATTCAAAAGCAAAATTAACCCTGAATTCCACCCACTTGGTATTTATTATCCACAACAAAATCACTCATGATGCATGTTATCATAGCTGGAAGGCATCCACATATGTACATATGACCTCCAAACATAGACACACATGCATATATGTTAGGACTCTTCCAGATGTATGAAACACGTTAGCAATGCTGCATTTAATTAGTTCTGAAATTCTCTAATTTCCCATCCCCTCCCAACAAAAAAAAAAAACACACAAACTTTCATAGCCACCCAACGCTACTCGAAATTCACTTTCACATTCATATAAGCCCATGGTGACATACCATGTTTGCATCTCATGTGAATTATGTGGAATTTATACGGTTTTTCGAGAATATATTTTATAAAAGGTTGTTTATGTAGCGCAACATGACTTTATGCTTAATAAATTTGAAAACCGACAATTTAATACTCGACAACACTTCGTTTACATTCAGAATAAGGCTTGTTAGATCGTCAGCACTCATGCGAGTGTGTGAGTTGGTGTTGAGACGTATGTGACCAAATTTCATGTTACAAGTCTTTTTTGACAATGTAAGAGATTTTCATAGTTAATTTTGAAGAAAATTAGTTCGGTTTTTTGGGTTTGTGGAATCAAATTTCTGTCATAAAACTGGTTTTGGCTCTTAATTAATTTTTTAATAATGTAGAAAGTTATATTCGTCAAGAGAGAATAAACATAGCTCAAGCCGCAATACAAATTAAAATATTATAATTTTACAGCATAGAAAGAAATCTTTACAGAACTCTCTTTGAAGAAATTCTAATTGCGATATTAATAGGAACCAAAAATGACGTTTCCTTCTTTCCTATATGTAGACATTGAGTTGGTCCCTTTTAGCAACAGTTTCTCGTAATATCTACTGGAGTAGATAATTTCAATTCATAGAAGCGAAGAAAATACTTTTTTATATTCAGCATTAAGTTATATGTGCCCAAATTAAAGGTTTCAACACTGAATTTCACTGACAAATTAAAACATTTCTTATGAAGTCATAACTATGTCCACTCTCGCTAACGTCAACAACGAACTGTCACTTTATAGACTATGACAAGTGAGCTCAGTGCTTCTCAAAGTTTCTAGGACAAATAACTTTAAGCTGGTGGATATATTTTGAATCAGTGCAATGTTGATTCGAAAATATACTGATGGAATAAATTTAGGGTCACTTCAACTGCAACTTACTGGGCGATAGGGTATTTTAGGAATTTTATTAAGGATTTTGTTAAAAACTTTTTCCGTGTAACTAAAAACTTATATTATAAAAATTGATTTGTTTATGCTTTCGATAAAAAGTGGTTGAAAATTGTTTTCAATATGTTTTTCTACGTTGAAACATGCGAAATTTAATCGAAATCCAAATAGCTTGTAAATATGTAATTAAAAATAACATTGGAAAGATGCGTTTTTGCGATTACAATAAATTTAATGATCCTCTGTGTGATATGGCTTGAATATTAAAGTATTCTTAATTGTTAGATTCTGAGTCTTATTTCTGAGATAACTGTAAATCTCTATATAACATTTTGCACTATTTTTTTCAGACAAGAACTGATTTGAAACCATACCTTTTTGACCTGAAAATTTTAATTTTACTACGAATTTCTTTCTGTGCCCATTTTACTCATCACTTTCTTTTCCAGGCACAAAATTTTTTGATAGTATTTTTTCATATATTTGAATATCTTTTAGGTCAACCACATAATTTTATCCCAGATAGTTATTTCTAGAAAAGGTTTTCCATTCAATTACTTGTCGTCCTTTTAAAACTATATGGAAACATAAATCGATCAACAACAAAATCAAACAATTCTGAAAAATTCCATTAATATTTGCTACTATAATTTCAGCATTATATTATTATTTTTTACATTAACTGCACAAAATGTAACAATGAACACTTCATTTTTTGTAAAAACTATTTTCATTTATATCCAATTATTGATGCTATTTTATTTTTCATCCTTTTACTTTCAAGTTCAATTTCCTGAAAACTATTGACCTATTTTTCATTTCAAAACTAGGAATCAAATAAAGCTTGATGTAGCAATACCTTTCGAAATTGAAGTGAAACAATAAATTTGTCAAGTGGCTTTTCTGCGATGATTGTTCCATAAAGGTATTGATGAAAATTGGAAAATTTGTTTGGAAACGATTGTGTTCGAGTTTTGAGTTTTGATTGCTTTTGCATTCAATAGAATTGTACGAATTGATTATGATTTCGGATTGAAGTTGTTGAGCTACTTTAAACTTACAGCTCTTCAATTAATAGTGTACCCACTTTTGGTTAGTGCAATCGTTGCTACGTTTTGTATTATAATAAAGACTCTAAATATGTAACTTGGAAAATATAAACCATCGTTGTGTAAATATTGGAATACAATTTCAAAAGAACAAGAAACATTACTATGCCATTTTCCAAAAATTCTATTTGAACATCAGAAAAATATTCTCCAACTAGAAAAAATGTTGATAATGTATCCTTCTTTTCATACATTTCAGTCACAAAAAACCTTCCAATACAATTTTCAAAAATTCGAATCACTTACCTTCCCAAAGACATCCAACAATTTCAGCACGTAGACAAACGGTACGATCATATTTACTATAAGGATATATCCGAATTTTCGATGCAAATATCACGGGTAAAAGTTGATTTTCAACTTCACTGTACGTATTTATATTCCCATTAAGGATCTGCAATGAAAAATCAAAAATTACCCTGAAGTATTTGTAATAAAAGTTACAAAGTAAAACGATAAATCCACTCACTTGCAAATAAATTCAATTCTGATTTGCAGATAAATTCAATTGCCACCAGCAAGGACATAAAAGAAAAACTGAAAATCATCCAGAAATTTTGCTTTTCTTTTCTTTATTTCATTTTCACGTATCAATTTGAAATTCAAATTACTCTCATGAGTTTGCATTCTTTCGGAGGATAAAGTGTGCAAGTTTAAATTTTAATTTGAGAAATGACTTTGCTAAAAAAATGTCCTTGCTTAGTTCCTTTTGAGATGTATTTGGGTGTTAAGAAAATGCTGTTCGATGTTTTTTGAATGTTAAGTGAGGAGAATGGAGGTTATAGTTTCGCAAATATTTTCTACTGGTACAAAAATTTGTAAATCTACAGTTTTATTTAATTTAGCGATTCTCGTCATCGCACTTCGGAGTATCTAGACAATTATTCCGAAATGCGTTAACGAGGATCGAGTCACTATTCAAAAAATTAGCATCAATTTGTTTGGAAGAAAGAAAGAAAGTTGCAGTTACGATTTCTATAGAGTTTTTTTTGGACGCGAAGAAAAGAAAGTGTTGGCTTTATGGGACTAAGTCTAAAAATGAAAGTTTTCCGGAATCTATCAACCCGAAAGTTCTAACAAATGCTTACGTAAAACGATTCAGGTTTGTGCAAAAGTCTACCTAGTAAAAGTTTAAATAATTAAAAAAAGAAATTCTTACTGGAACTTATCATATCAACTTTTGCCAAAGATAATACACCTCTGGGGAATACAAAACATATAAGCCTACTACAAGGATTATTTTTGTTGTTGAGACGGTCATATTTGAACATGGGTATGTTACGATGTGAAGTGGCCTCGGAATCCAATGAGAAAGTACCAGACCAGCCTAAGTACAGGCTCTGAAATCAACCTGGAACAAAGTGAGGTCTATGGAATCTTTGTTGACCTGCAGCTCACAAAAATAAGTCATTCTCTGGTGCACTAAATCCCCTGATTTTGCAAAAACTCTTTTTACGCACGAGCATGACCAATTTAAGGGAATCATCTATTTGTCGTAAAAAATCCAGGGAATTGGGTTTCGAAAATTTAGAGATTGCTCAGTTCAGGGGTGAAAAAATAAGAAAACGAAAAATTTTCACCCGAGGTTAAAATTGCTCAGGGAAATTTCGAAATTGTATATGGAAGCGATTGATCCCGCTCGCACTTTTTTGTGCGAAAATGATTGCCACAGTTGGTGAACGACGGTGACAGACCTCTTGAAAATGTGAAAACGACATCTATAGAATTCTTTGCTGTATGACAGAAAAATCGACTTTTAGGCGAATGGTGTTCTTTCTGAACGGATGAAGCAGTAGTAAGAAAGGTCGCGCTGAAAGAAAGAGCGATTGGTAGCAATAAGAAGCACTGTGTTAATTTCTCCGTTCTATTTAGTTTCGCCAATCCTACCAAAAATGTGGTACAGATTTGTTTTGATCTAGAATTGAAAATAAAGTGGTGAGCTGGCCCATGAATGACAAAGTATTAGTAAAGAGCAATAAATAGACATCGTTCTCTGACCACTCGAAATATTTAAGATAAGAAATAAGATGGTAGAAAAATGTTATTTTCCGTTCTCATAACAATGGAATGCCTTATTTGCCTTCCCAAACATAATTTGCCATTCAAACAAAAGTAGCTACCCAAACTTAATTTTCAAACCAATTCATTCCGGAATTCTGACTGCAGGGAGGACAGAATCTTTCAACTAAATGTAGAGCACCATATATTTTTATTAATAACAATCAACCATCAAATCCATTTTCCAATATACTTAAAATATATGTCGAATCAAATGAGAAATCGCCACATTCAACTCATAATATTCTATCAAACAATTCGTATCAATGAAACCAAGCTAAGAAAAAAGAGAAGAATATGTCAGAACATCAAATTGAAAAACCTCCGTCATGTGACCTAAAATAACACTAACATTACAATCCGATTGGGTTATTTTTATTAATCCATTTTCCAAGAAAAATATCAAACTGAAATTTCCACACTTTCCAGACTTTTGCCAACCACAGATCGTCCTTAATAGCACCATCATCGTATCCTTTCTTCATATTCTTCCAATTGAAATTCATGTGTATTGGCTAAACACTCTTTTTTTCAGCTGTATATCTGTATATAAAATTACCTCTTCGCCCTGCATATTTTTCCATCGTCGCCATTTTAACAATCCGGGTCGCCAATATTCCAAAACATATGCCTCTGTAAATTCTTGTCCTTGACCCTTACCAAATCGTCCTTGTGTACGGATTGCTGTTATAACATGGACTTGCAGCAAATCGACCTGTAGATATTCGTTAAGGCCACGATTCACCATATGTTTAGGACACCATGCTCCACCATTATTATCGATTTTCAATCTGAAAAATAGACAAAAAAAGGATATGTATAAATATATGTGAGCAGAAGGTGTTAGAGCAAAACTTGGAAAAAAACATTTTGGTAAAAGGATATTGAGATTTGGTGCCGTGTGTGTGTCAAAAAAGATGTGATGGCAGAAATCAATTAAAAGAGGTCGATGGTACCTGGAGCGTTTTGTGTTTGGATAGTTGATTGTCTAAGAAAGATACAGGACTAAGCAAAGAACCGTTTGCTTATTTGGTAGTTAAGGCAACCTAAATTATGTCTGGTGGACATCATTTTCGTAATCTACCATAAAGCAAACAATTTGGATTATTTGATAGTCACGTAATATGTGTTGATCCTTTGGTGGATGGGTTCAGAGTTTTGTAATTAGGATTCGACCTCTAGCTTAAGAAGGGCAAGCCACCAGGCATAATTGGGGTGGCATCACATTTTTGGGTCTTTTGAAAAAATACTGCGTTTGTAAACTTATGTTAGCGTTGGAATACGACTCCAGGCAGGGTCCTTTGTATGCTTACTAGAATGCTTTCAGGATTCTAGCACCAAAAAGAATGCCAAAGAATTTTCTCGTGCAGTCAGTTGGCAGAAACAATCAAAAGAATTTCGGCCATCTGTTTCATGATTCTTCACTTTCTAGTCAAACTGATGTCTAAATGCTTCCTTTCCAATGAGCTCCAACCACACAAACTAGCAGCAAATGCTTTCTAACATTGGCATTCGCATTTCATGTTCTGTTAATGTGTTCCATGGAACGGTTCCACCCGTTCGTCCTCGCCTTCTACCAAAACATATTTCATACATTATCATTACATCGAATTGTCCTCCTACGGTTATCCTTCAACCATATCTCTCCCGAAATCATCCCCACATCACTCCCGTAAATGTACTAATGTGATACAGTGCTTTGCACGGTTCGTGGAATTCGACAATACCAATAAATATATTATTCGATTCGCTTGAAATGTCGACATGAAAATGTTCAAATGAAAAAGGACATATTTGGATAAGTTTATATATACACGACACAATAAATATATATTTTGCAACCATCATGATTGTCATTTCATGTTGGCAATATAATCAAAACGTGCATTCGTACCAGCCAATACATATATGCATGTAGATATACAAAATAGGACCAATAATTCACGTGCTGTATATTTTTGTACGTAATCATCATCATTGGCTCGTATATGTGTTCTTTGATACGTACACATATTGATCCTTTCGGGAGATATATGTTTATGGCATAGACGTGATATAAGCCCAACTGTAACAGGCAGCAGTAATTTTTTTTCGTTGCTCACAATCAGTTAGAAATGGTGGAGGATGATGGTCTTCTTGTTTTGTGTTTTCATTTCTTCAAAATTCCAATCTGAAGTTGATAGTATTGAAGGACGTTTTTTATTGTTGTATTAAATCGATATTTCGATCGTTTTGTGCCAAGTATGCACGAAAAAAAATATTAGCAGAATATGGAGATGACATGTGTTGGAGACAAGGATAAAGGTTAATAGTCATGCCACTTCAAAGATGAGTTCTTCTTCATAAATATCTTCCAACTACAAAGAATTTAATGTCCTTGACAACTCGTATTAATTGGAAACGTAGAGAGACGAGCATCAAATGGTTCTCTGACGCTCATCCGCTGGGAAAACCATGCAAAACATTGAGGAATTGAAAATTACTATTCGCAATGTCAAGGATGCGTTTATTTGACTGAGACATGCGGAAGTAATATCTTCAGGATGCTAAGGGTTAATTTTTTGATTGGCGTAAAATATCTAGAAATAAATTGTTTCAAATCCCGAAAATACGCATCGTGTAAAACAAATTTGATCCTCAGATAAATTTAATGTGAGTGCTTGTGAAAAAGATGCTTCGATTTCGATTGTCTGAGATTTAGTTAATTCCAGGACATTTTTATACATTTTGAGCTATGTGGATCACTTGACGTGGTCTTGTCCTGAATTGACTGTGGCGAAGAGAGTTCTGCAGCACTTCGATTTCCCGGAAAAGTTATTTTGGTTGTAGTTCTTCCAAAATCATATGGTATAGCACAGACAACTAAGTTAAAAAAGCAAGTGTAAGAGCAGGTTTTTAAGCCGTTTTAGGGATGAATATGAAGTGGAATTTCGGTAGGTAGGACCAATATATTGATTAGAACAACCTACTGAAGTTGACATCAAATCATTGTTAATATGACGAATTTGAAGATACAGTTGGAAGCAACCATATACGCTGGACTAAAGATTAGCTCGATCAGTCGTGCGATTTTCTTCTTCCACTTGGATGCAAAACGAATATGAACAGAACTGCCACCGCGAAACGAAAAACGTAGACTCAAGTGTTGAAGATCGCGAGTTTAATAAAATAATCTATGTGAATCCCTTGACACGATTTGATCCTGATTTGGCTCCAACAAAGATAATTATGTATCTCAATTTTTCGAGAAAAAAATAATCAGTTTTAGGTTCTTGTAATGCTATAAAGCGTGATACATACCAGGAAAAGTTAGGGAATATGTGGTGATCTTTAAATGTTTAAGACACAAGAATATTAGAAAAATTCTATCTGAAGCGAGAACAGATAATAAATCGAAACGCTCAGCCACAATGATCTCAAGTGAAAGCGATCACACGCGTTGTAATGTAGACTAGCAGTTGAGTCGTGCGATCGTCATCCTTTACTTAAATTATAACCGAGTACGAAAAAAGCTGATTTGATAAGCTGGGTTGCTAGAACGAGGGCCAGAAACTGCCATCATCGAATGTGGAACGTCGTGTCGTGCTCCGAATTTTTACCAAAGTGATCGTGGGTAAAACAAATAATACAACAAGTCTGCACGGCCCTATACTGTAAACGGTTTGCTATTAAATAAACGTTTTGTCCAAAATTTAGCATATAATCAAAAGAGTTGAAAGACAAGAAGGTATTAGATTTTTACGAAGAAATCTTTAATTTTTTATGCATCCAAATTGGCCCAAAAAATGCTATCAACTTCTAAGTAATAGTCACGGTTTCCACAAACAGCTTTGGAGTAAAACGTGGACTTCTTAGGCACTCTATTCATTTTACCCGACAAGAAATAACGGTATTATTAATTATTGAAACAAATGTGTCAAAAAATTACATTGAAATAAATATTTCACATCATTGAAAATAATTGAGCATTTGATGAAGAGTTTCAGAAATAATCAGATTATTTTAGCGGCGAAATTACAAAATAAATGAATGCACTATTTTTCAATTTTTTGCTTTATTTATGGGATTTGAACCTCCGTGTCTAGTCTACACCACCGCCCATCAGTGTGCTTTGGTTAGCAACTTACAAACTCTATTTTGCACATTAATGGAGGTTTTTTTCTTGGTTCCTGGCTGGTACCATCGTAATAAAATGGGGAAGCGTGATTTCGGGGTGACGGACGACGTCCTCTTCAGGTGTTGTCATTTACCAGCCATTAATGTGCAAAATAGAGTTAGTAAGTTGCTAACAAAAGCACACTAATGGGCGTGGTGTAGACTAGACACGGAGGTTCAAATCCCAGAAATAAAATTGCTACGTATGCATAAAATACCAAAAAATTTACAGTCGTTATACTGCGCGGATATAAATAATTTATAAGATAGTTGAAGTGTAACGAGCTTAATCCATCAACAAGCCTAATCGTGGTCGTGCTGTCTGGTGACGGATGGTAAATGACAGCACCTGAAGAGGACGCCGTCCGTCACCCCGAAACCACGCTTCCCCATTTTTTGCTTTATGTTTCCTAGTATACCGTTGGTAAAACTAGGAGACCAGACTTTGATTTGGCCTGGGGCGCCGTTGATCATGATGCTAGTTTTTCATAAAATAATATTCATTGTATTTATGCTTGAACCTCAATCGAGCGCTTTTACCTTCTCTTGAGAAAGAAATATAACAATTTAGGCACAAAATTTTCACAAGTTGAAGTGACCAAAAATTTCGTACAGAATGTAAAACAATAATATAATACATATATAAATACATTGTATAAATATCTTATATCTGACGATTCAATAGATCTTATATCTGAATTGTCAGATATAATAGAATAGAGTAAAACATGATCCTTGAAAGTTACATTTTTAGACGTCCTTTTCAATTTTCTGCGAGTGACAGAGCTTCAAAGAGGTAGGTATATAAAGAGCCTATATAATGTAAACTTGTACGCGGTAACTGAAGGAAAAGTATATCTAGGCAGCATCATTAATGACTGGCGACTTCAATATGACTTTCTTGGTCAGGATAAATTTGAAATATGAAACGCCTAACCACGCACATGATGCAAACTCGCACGTGCTAGGCCGCAGAAGGGTGAGCACATACAGTTCCATAAATCCGTGGCGAGCTCAACAAAAGTCAGTTAGACATGATTTTAATTGTTCCTGATATTTTTAAAATTGTTTAGAATCGGGAACAGTAGTGAGAGTTTGCTGTCAGGTTTGTTATGTTTCGTGATGAGAAAGTGAGTCCGCTTACGAAGTATTGCAAAGAGAAGAATGATTGAGTTTGCTTTTTTGAAACTCACCGTTTTATTTCAATTCGAGATGTTGATTGAAATATCAAGTAATGAGTCTACATGGACAACACTAATGGAATGAACCATGATCACATTTATGCTGAAATGAGGTATATTGCTAGTGGTCATCATTCCTGCAGTCTTCTAGAGGTTGAAAGTATCTGGATATGCTCCACTTCATGATGTATGATTTACTCTAACGATAAGACCATCAACACAATTATTGTTTAATGTATTTTTAGTAATCCAGTTTTTCAATATAATCAATTTTCACACTATTCACGAAGTCAAACACGAAGTGTAAACTGATTTCCGTCTATTTTTGGCAATGGGTTGAACTCTTAATTATTACTGAATGGCTGTAATTTTTAATTGTAATTAAACTGTGTATCTGAGAAAGGGCTTGTCAGAAACATATCATTTAAGGTAATGAATCTATTACTCAAGACCGTTTCTTGTATCTCTCAACACACTCTCAAAGTATGGTTCGATAATCTTACAAATTATTGTGTAATCCTGACAACCATTACAGTTCCTAGCTGAAGATACACATCAACTTGATTACTATCATTTTTCATACACGAGAATATTAAATTTTCAAGTATAAGAAAGAACTCTTTCTGTACTTTAGTTGCCATTAAGGTGTGCTCTTTATTTTTCACCTATCTTTTCTACTTTACCAGCAAGCTAGCTTTTTCCACGCACACACACACACAAATCTCTGATATACACAATTGCCCGCAAGAAGCCGAGAAGCTAACCTGGATTGAACCAAATCTTACAGAAGACAACGAAGTTCTCTCTTTCTTGAGTCTAGAATAAGGATATATTGTACGTTGGTTTTTTCTACCCTACTTGCCTCCTTACGACAAAACGAATGAAATATTACTTCAGGGATTTGTGTATCTTAAATTCTTCGTTTGTATCTCAGCTCGGGGAAAAGAAACATCTTTAACAAGCAACAGAAAAAAGGAAAATTGTGTACCTTTTTAGCGTTGGGTTTGAGGAAATTACGAAATGAATAAGACAAAAGAAAAGCACCAGTTCTGTAAATACGCAATACCAGGTAAATGCTAGAGATACTTTTATTTTTAACAAATCCACCTTGACTGGTTCTCGTTGTAGCAGTTGTTGAAGCTACTATCACTTTCCTGGCTGCCAGGTGGCAAGGACTAAGAAAAACAAATGCAGAACAATCATAAAAAATAGAGACTCTCGGGAACTCAATGTTGGATACAAAACTCGTAAGCTTTTTCTTTGGCATGTTTTCTTATTTACAAATTGTTAAATTAACATAAGCGAAAGAAAAGCACGAGCCTTGGGGCCAGGTATGGCATGCAGAGTTGGTTTTGTATGCAGGATGGCAGGTAACTCAGGCATGGAAGCGAACATAGGCATGATAGGCACCAAGTGGCGTTAGTGCGTTTGCCAATTGCGTGTAGCAAACAATTTCAACCGTCCTTAGTCGTGTTTGTCGTTAGGCAAAAATAGCACCTTATCCTTGTTTCCGTTGAACGGTATGGCGCCCATTGCTGGGTTCAAGATCCTTTCCCTTCTATCCCAGATAGAATTTTTGCAGACATTGTTAGCTTTGTAGCTCAATATCAGAGCTCTTGGGTCTTGGAACGAAACATTCAACTGTAAATAATTAATAAAAAAAGCTAAAAATGGTAATTTAACGCAGCAGGAATATCCTGAATGTTACTAACTGCTAGGAAGGCATCTAATTTGAGGTGGCCCGTTGTTGGTTGGAAGCAACCAAAAAAATATACACCGACACAATTTGAGGGTGCACATAATATCCTTTGCGTGATATTATGTTGATTCGATTCACTCGCAACAGCAACAATAACAGCATCAACAACAAAAAAGGCACTCCATCATGCGGACTAGTTTATTTAATTTGCTTGTCTTTTTGCATGTCGTTAAGTTTTACTAGTGATTTCGGAATAAATCTGCGATTGTTTGTTGATGCACGATAAACGAAAGATATTTATCTGCAGGTTCCTGCTTATGCTTCGCCGAATGTTTTATCATAAAATCCTTTATGATGAGAAAGAATACATTTGTGGGGAAAGTCTAATATGAAATTAACTTTTATGGCCCCAAGTTTTGTTTGCATGTGCGCTAAATTAATTTTATGATGAAAAGACCATTTATCAAAAGACATTTGGAATGTTTGTAATAATTGGTTTTTAAGTCAAGGATAATTGTTGGGAGTTTCGGTTTGGCTGGAGTCCTGATTCATGGTCATAAATTAGTTTTAGTATTTTGTAGCAGGAAATCGTTGTACTAATGTTTATTTGTATCATGATTGAAGCATCTTAAGAAAATGTATATTACTTAAGACAAGAACATAAACGAAAACAAATTTGAAACTTCGTTTAAAAAATAATTTTTAATTTCTTAAATATTCTTAAAGTCATAAGCTGTTTCCGAATAAGGAATCGATATAAAAATTGACGAACCCAATTTTATATTTTGAACCAAACGTTATTGAAAATAAAAGACAAGTTATTTTAAAAGATATGATTTGATTCACATGAAATTTTTTATGTGCTTCTTAAAAATTTGAAACCTTGAAAATAAATCCGTGAAGTATTGGATTACTTCATGATCTTAAGATAGGTTCTACATCAAAAAATTTTTCGTTGTTTTGCGGTACTATAATATACATTGAATGTTGACGAAAATGAATCGGGAATGATAGTCGATCAGAAATTTTCAACACCTCTGTTTGTTGCACTCATTTTTGGCACATCTAGTACTGGTTCAAGTACTTTTAAGTTTTCTACAATGAATCTAGTGGAAGCAATCGTGTGTTCTAAGGTGTAATTTTTTTCACATATATGTTGGAATAATTACCACCAGCCATGCAGTTGCTGGAATTGGAATTTACTGGCGTGAGCGACGGTCGTCAACGAGTTTGACGACAATTCGAGGACTGGGTGTCTTCGCAAATCGTCTGAAGAAGTGTAATTCAGCATTCAAAAACGAAGCGTGAACTTTTGGAGACTGGAAAAGAAGATGTGGAATGCACTCAAAGGAGTGGTTTGGGACTTTGTTGATACATTTTTGGCTACAGTATTTGGGAGCTACGGGAAGTGGAATTATCGTAAGCTTGAAACTATACAAAATATTGTGTGGCTCAAAGAGAACCGCAAGAATTCCATCCATTTTGGGAGCCATACTAAGTGCTGCAGAGTTTTTGGTCCGGTTTCCCGGAACGAGAGTGAAAACTTTAGGCGGAAGTTGTTGCTGGATAGTGGAAAATTTTCAAGGTTTAAGTTTTGGCACAAATACAAAGATTTTACGGCAATTTTAAAACGAGGGGTTCCCAGTTGATTGCAAGATAATTGGTCCAATACAGGCACCCCAGAAATGGTTCGTAAGGTTCTTTTCACCGATTTCATTTTTATAGTCTTATACCACAGTATTTGCTGGTGGTTGTTTCTCGATGAATCAACTCTTTTACCTTTTATCCTTGAAGTCTTCGAGTAGGATGTGGACATCATTTGGGGGCAATGAATCCAAGCTTTTGGCTTCTTAAAGTCTTTCCGTTTCCACAGTTTGTATGTGAATTCACACCCATTGTTTTGCTGCCAAGCTATTTCGTTTTCTGGAAGATATGGTATCAACATTTTTTTTGCATTTGCTGAAGACGGGATGTGATCACCACCAGTTTGTGAAGTGATTGCATGTTCCAAAATGTAAAAGAATAGTCAATTTTTCATTGGTGGAAGCGTTTCCGATTATCTGATCTATTTCGAGGCTACCTAAAAACGCCTTTAACCGATATTAATATTAACCCGAATGATTTATGTGAAACACTCAGATAGTTAAAGATTTAACCAGAATGACCCCTAAAAAAGCAGGGTAGAAAACATAAAGAAGAACTAAACGTTAGTTCAGGAAGTACACAATTTACTGAACTGCTGTTTTAAATCGAGTACCAGTATAAGATTTCTGAATAAAACCATTCTGGAACAATCGTAATATTATATCCTTTACTGCAGAACCTTGATGCGACAAACCATCACTCCTCAAAATAGGTGTGACTTAAAAAGTGACTTATTCTTGGATGCTCCGTTAGCAATTCGAGTAACTTTCTCATCTGGATAACAGATGTTCATGGTTCTGTTTTCTAGCACAGGATATTTCGCGTCATCTTTTCACTCGCTCGTTGTTATAGTGTTATTCGGAGGTTACCAAGAGGAAAAAAGAAATAAGATTAGGCGACTGAGCCTCCAATCCTTTTTAAACAATATTTCTTAGCTTAAACATAGTGACAATGACGAAGCCATAAACCATACCAATATTTAATGTCCTTCAGCTGATTTAATAGTTAGCCTCTTATTTTTTGAGCGTGTTAGTTTTAGCCTTCTTCTCTGAATAGAGACTTTAATTCAAAGTCACTACTAAAATTTAAAGCCACTAAACAATTTTCTATATTTCAACTAGAATAAGTTCATTTTTATCGAACTGTTTTAAGAGCGGTTTTCTTTGGTACTATTTAAAGGAGTTTTTCTGAAACTAAACTGAATGCTACAGAAGAATTTCTCCACACAAAGATGGAGAATGGCAATCAATAAATGCAAAAATATGCTTGCAATACTACAATTTATGATAGAAATGCTTCTCATCTATTCTCCTGCTAGATTTTTTAACCCTGCTACCTGCCTTTTGCATTTTATCATACAAAAAAGAGCATTTCTTCATAAATTCAATTGAGCTTCATTGAAACTAGTTTCTATGTCGCACCTTTAAGTTACATTTATCACCAGCCGCCAGCACTATTTCATTTTGATTTTTATACCCTTGAAACCGTCTGTTCTTAAACCCCTCGACAATTCCAGCTTGTTTAAATAATTACCCAAATTTCCATCCATTATTATGATAATCAATGTCAGGACGAATTTTTTTCCAAGGTGTGACTAATAAATACAAAATGTGCATGCACTCCAAATAAGCAACGACACCCATGAGACTGTCCCTGCGGAAATTAATATTTGACACGAATACGTCCTCCGGTAGCGGTGTCTTCTATCAATCGAAATGAATATGGTTTTTTTCGGAACAAATTACTCCCCGAAACGACTGACTACCTTCGAACAAAGGTCTGTCCTCACAAATGTCCTTATCAATGTCGAGGTGTTCACTCGTAAAATGATTTGAATAGCAGCAGGGTGATGAACAATTGCTCAGCTGGACACGCCTGTTATTTTACGAAATTTTCCAATTTATTCAGAAATTTTTGAGAAGATGGTGTCGTACTAGGATCTACATGCATTATCCTTTGCGAGTACTATGGCGATATTCATCGTTGAACATTTTTCAGTTGATCAACCGTGCCTTTGTAACTATTCAATGTTATTCAGGTCTTTGAACATGAAGGGATTTTCTATTTTCTAATGGCAAGTGGGATGAGAGAAAATATAATCAATCAAACGAGGACAAAACACTTTTCAGGATATATGGTATATTACTGAAAATGTAAATATTCTGGGAGAAAATCAGCATTGGAAAAATGAAGACGGAAAAGACTTTTGCATGAATCAATTGCTACTGGTATGATTGAAATTAAGATGAAATATATACAAGAATTGGATGCGACTTGTTCCTAACATAGGTCTACTTAAAAAAGAAGCAGTATCTGTGTGCATTAAGAATTTACGATACAAAAATTTGATTTTTCAAGCTTGAAAAATCGGACTTTAGAATCAGGGAAAGGCTCAATCAAGTATTTTAACAACTAAAAAGGCTCTATCTTATATTTTCAAAACTTACCAGGATATGAAACAATATAAATTATCCAAATTAACTTTTTTCTTCATTGAATCATAAAAGGTTTTGGTCAAATCATTTTGAAAATCGACCAAAAGGGAACACCACCAAACAGATAAGGTCAAAAAGATCCTGTGACCACTTAAACAGTTGTTGTATTCAATTTTGTCATTTTCCACCTTATAAAAGGAAGGCTATAATTATTAGCGAAAACAAGATTATTTTTAGGCCTATCCACACTAGGATATGTGAAATCACAACCAAGTTTGAAGAGTTCACTAAAAACGAAAATTTGGATCAAAGTATTTTTGTTACCAAAATTTCATTCTCATCTGATGTCCAACCATAAATGACGTGGAAGTTTCCAAATAACGAGTAAAAATCCCGATTGGAGTTGACAGGACGTCAATTTACAACAAACTGAAAAGTAACACGCTTTGCAAATCAATTAGAAAACAAATAGATTGACTTCACTATCCAATATGTAGGCAACATCAAATGGACAACGTGAATTTTTGTTGGATGTTTGCCGTACATGATAACTCCTGGCAGTTTACCTATCCTCAATGGTTGGCATGCACAGTAAGCTTCAGGACAAACCACCTTAAAAACGAGCCAAAAAACCTAGATTTCCATTTAATGGGTCAACCATCAGCCAAACGTAAACTCTCCTTGGTGAAAAGTAAAGTGCTTGATAGGTGCAGACAAGGCAATCTGCTCCATTTGGTATGCTCTTCACTTCTTTTTTCACAAACTAGCCTGGCTAGAATTCGTGCATAAATTAGTCTCCTGATAAGGACAAATGTAAACAGTTTGTCCACTCACCTAGTGAATGTTAATTATAGAGGCTACACTACACGCCGTGCTAGCTAGCCATGCAAGGCTACTCACCAAATGGTGTGCCGTGATGAATATGTGTACACAATTTTTTTATTCGATGGGCCTTCATCAAACACTATCTACCATGGTGGATCCTTTCAGTTGAAATTTATGTAAATTTCGTTTATATGCGTGAACGGTTAAATGGATTCGTGTGATAGTTCTGCTGAAATGCCAGAATTCAGGCGAGACTATGTGGATTTTGTAGCACGAGCATCTTTTGAGTGGATTGAAATTCACATGACCTACACGCGAGCCTGCATTCAACGAGGATTAACTGAAGAGGTTTATAACGTATTTTAAGCGCTCATGATGGCTGATGATTTTTTTATTATTAACTATGAAGGACTGGTGAAAGTGGACATCAAACGCCGAAGATCATCATGTGTCAAGTTCTAGCCAGTATATTAATTGCAAAAATGTTTTTGTATATATCAAATTGAAGCATCTGCAGGATGTCCACATTGATTTCACCCTTTTTTTGATTATTTCAAAATAATGCATTATTTAAAATCCAATTAATTCAATTGTTTGACGAAAATGTAGACAAATTCGAGTAAAAAATAATAAATTTCAATATTTTGGATAGAATTTCATACAAACATGCCCACGTTGGGCGCTGAATGAAATTACCGTATCAGAAGCATATTGTAAGGGTTATTTGATAAAGATGAATTTAAAAATATCATAAATTGATTCCTAGCTCAAATTTGTCCATTTTTCCTCTTCAGGATTTAAGATCAGCGAAAAATTGTCCGAACTCCTATTTACTAACAGAATCGTTTACATTATGCACTAAATGAACCAAATCCAACACATACGTTTAGTTTTGTCAATTAAATACAATCAAGTGAATATGTTCTCCGTAATTTATGCAACGGCATCGTTAATTTTCCAAAGTACATACATAATTAAATGCATTTTTTGATGTGCTCGGACATCCTGTCGATATTTTTTTCGCACATTTTGTCTCGCCCAACACACAATAACGAATAATTTAAATTAAAGCAAATGAATAATTAATTTCCGTGCACTTTTGCATGACTAAATGACATTCGACACGATGGCAATGTGATATTTTAATTTAATTCGAAATGAATTTTAAATTTATCAGATAATGAAAATTCACCAACAGTTCCTAAGTAAAAAAGTTTATTCATGGAATAACATTTCAGCGATAAAAATTCGATATAAGGCACATTGAACTGATCCTGAGATCAACTTCAGAGATTATCAAAGTAATTTGCATATCTTTTCAGTGTATCCGTGACTAATCAACGCTACAGGAAGATGATATCGAAATGGTGGTCCTAACATTTAAGATGATCAGTAGTTTGAAGATTCCCATCGATTTTCCCAAGGCCCTGTGGATGCTATGTAATGGTTAATAAAACTTGATTCGATTTTGTTGGGAGTGTATACTCAAACAGAGCTGGGTATAATTAAATTTTCAGCTCCTGCTGATTTTTTGGTTCGTCTGCCACGAAAACACTATCAAGTACCATAATGAGTAGAAATGTTCCAGTGAGAAACTATTTACGACGATACTGAACGTTAATTGGAGCTAAACTAAAAACTTTTTCAGTAGCATGTCTTTCCATCTAGCATTTTTTTGATTTTCTAAGAAATAATGAGCCTGTTGAAGACGGTTGATGCTTTCGGGACAAAGACAGCTAATCATTCCGGGAAGAGCATCGAGAGCTCCACAAAGTGGACTCCTGCGGCGATGGTATCTGCCTCCATCACTACATAGTGTTGGAATATTCTGATTGATTTTCATCTCAGTCCATCTACGTTTCACCACCAGGTCTTTTTTCAGACTGTCGATTATGACCTCTTACCGAAAATCGATTTGGTTTTTCACTCACCACTTTTCAAGCGTCGCCAGCTATTTTTCGAGGCTCGTTTATTCACTGTTATGGAAAAACGCGTTGCTGATAATCAATAGGCGAAGTCTTTAACTTGGCCGACGTCCTCAAATAGCTTTCTCTCTTATATGCCTTTTTATGAGTCCTTCGTGATAGCCAGCATGAGATACTTTTTCCCTCAATCGCGTTTTGCCCATCAACTTCAATATTTTTTTCCTCGTTGCTCCTCCATTTCGCAGGGAGTGAGTGAATAGTTATGGCATTGGCTCCCTTATTTTTTTTCTGGGCCCGCGGCTCATACCCTTCTCGAAAAAAAGCAACCGGGACGTTCCTATGTGAATATATATCTCGTCAAGTATGTTAATGTCACGGAAAGTATCTAGTAATGATCTTTATGTTATGCTATTGGCAATAAATTGTCAGATTTCTTGACTTGTCACGTTCGTGTTGCATTGTTGTCGCCGATATGTATGTAATAAAATAGATATCGCTAAAGTTATTTGTTGGTGGGACGGGATGGTGTTTATATGCGATAAGAGAGTGTCGTCGCGTTATGAAGGATATCAAGATAATTTTTGGATTTTCAATATGATTTTAGCTGGTGTTTGATCACGTGGAAAATCACAGAGTCACTACATGACTGCATTTTGATTTAATGTTGAATTTTGATGTGAGATAAGTACAGTAGAAATTAATTTCATGCCCATAAATTTTCAGCTATTCAACGTTTGTTTATTTAAAATTTATAGCGAGGTATCATGAAATAAAGTCTTTAGAATATCCATATAACTTAGTATAGTATATAGGAAAGTGTAGTTTCGGGGTGACGGACGGCATCCTCTTCAGGTGCTGTCATTTACCATCCGCCACCAGACAGCACGACCACGTTAGGCTTATTGATGAATTAAGCTCATTATACTTCAACTATATTTTTTATTTGTATCCGCGAAGTATAACGACTGTCAAGTTTCGTATATTAAGCATACGTAGCCATTCCATACATATTAGGGGTTTCGAACCTCCGCTTCTACCCCGAATATGTATGTAAGTATAGTAGTTATACTGATCAGCAATGAAAAGGGTTGAAAATTAATTAGAGTTTTAAAATCGAAGCTTACATCACTATCCTTCGAAACTGGCATCGAAAGACCGTATAAAGACATACTTGGAGACATGGCATACATGACTACTTCCAAAAAAACCTTAATGCAAATTATATATCATAGTGACTTCCAAACTTTCAATGTTTTTTTATTTCATAACCAAGAATACTTGGGCTTCCGCTCAAAGAAATTATTCTCCCGTTCTCCTGTTCTGTGTTGGTGCTTAATTCAGAGTCTGATCACTTTACTGGTGGTTCACAGTAATAAGTCGGAGCGGAATTGGGCGGTGGTTAACTCGACAATTGCGTACGTGCAGGGCGAGCTGAGGCGCTCTCGAGGCAACTTAGGAAGTCGATAGGCTCCACCTAAGATCAGGATTTGCCGCTGTGGTGGAGCCGCCTCAATGATGTAATACCTAACGGTAGTCCCGTGGAGGACACGAAGGGGAAGAGGGGGTGGTTTTAGTGCGGTTAAAGTCCCACACTACTCTCCCATGAGAAACCGTAACCGGCCTTCTTTATGGGGAGTGCCTATGACGGTTTCCACCTCCAAAAAAAAACAGTAATACTCGAGTAGCAGTTCTTTTTAGTGGCAGCAGTCGTTCATGCAGCACCTTGTCATGTAACCAGCACGTACCGCTGCCGCTAAGATTGGCTGATGGCGTGTTATCACGTGGTACCCGTGCATGGCAAGGACTGTTACGCTGCTCGATAGTGGCAGAAATACTAAGAAGTGAGACTCGCACATTCTCTGCGTTGAAGAAATTAAGGTCTTCATAAGTTCTGCAAGTTTAACTAGATGAATAGTAGCTGCCTTAGAAGTGTGTGTGTTACAAAATATTTTTCCGAGAGATTTTCTTTGCAAATTATGACAGGTTGGAAAACTTATGCATTTAGATACCTTGAAATGTTCATACTCCAAGCCATGAGCCAGACTGACGAGCCACTAATTGAGGTCATCATATCGGTTTCCCACATGAGAGTGGATCGTTATTCAATTTTACATTTAAAATCTCCCAAAAGTGTTCTCATAGCAACAATCAGTTTAAACTTTAGTCAAGGGTACGTCAAGAAACTCCTTTTTTAGGCGCAGCACACATCCACGATTGATTTCGGAGTGACCAGATCACAACCTAAATACGAGGGCTAGCTATCTTGAGAGTAGTCTCCCTAACGTTTTTAATGATTTTTGCAACCTTTTTTGGGGTCTTAGTAGCAGTCTTAAAAAAGGTTTAATCCATTCTTAAGTAACTGTCTGGCACTTTCAAGAAGACAAATGCAAATCCTATGCTCCGTCTTTCAGGAGGGCCTTAAGGATGTGTCCGGTGTAAGTTGCAACAACACAACCAGCTTCACGAGGGTATCAAAATTGTTCACAGTATCCAATAAGCAGTAATTCCGATTCATATTCTTGTGGTATCATAGTCCGCTCCTTGATAACTACGTGATCTACTTCCGAAAAAAAAACCCAGCCAATAAAACCTACCTACGTTGTGGTTTAATCATTTGCACAACATATTTTTCAGAGATCTCGGGAGTATAAATATTGTTTGTTGGCAATAATCGCATAATCGCCCTTAAATTAAAGGATTAGGTCATCGCAAAAGAATATTCTTTCCAGACTTGGTTTCAGTTAGTTCCTACCATTGATTCCTAATTGGATCTCTGGATGGCTCTTCCCTCCAAAGAAGTTCCGCGCATAGTTTTACTTGGTTTAATCGCAGCATCCTAAAGGGAAAGAATTAAAAGGGCTTGGCTATACAAAAAAATATCTGCAATGGCAGAGCAAACGTGTTTCACCTGTAACTAAATTCTTCAAAATAGACCCAAAACCATCGGTGCAGTACGGAAAATATGACCTTTAAATTATTTTGGACCAGAAGGTGTTCATGACTGTCGGAGACTGACTTTATTTGTTCTGACTTTTCAACATCAGTTCATGAAAAAAATCCATGCAGCTCAGTTTGCACCAGAACTTATTAATTTGGAACGGATCAATATAAAATTATGAATCCTTAGTAGAATATGCTGACTTTTGTAACTCTGAATATTATGGCACGTAAAAAATTGATGAAATCTCTTCGAAAAGTTAAGAATACTATCTGAAATGTATTCAAATTTGCTGATAAATTTTTTGATCACCTGAAACTTCAGACAAATCAAATCATATTTAACCAGAAAATAATAGTACATTACCATTCGGTGGGAGAACTTTTTCATACACTTATACAGAAAAAACTGACAAAAATAAATCAATGATCGTTTATTTATTTGATTACTTCAACACTGCCTTCTAAATTAATTTTTTTTGTCAGCAATTGAAGTCAACAGTCATTTTGATTGACCACACAAAAGACTACAAAATTAAACTGAATCGTCTTTGATTGAATATAACACGACAATTCGCTAAGAGTGCTGACGATTCTTCTGCTGTCCATTCATTGAATGATGATCATAATAGTTTTTTATTGGAACATTTTATCTGATCCATTCCGACAGATTATAATAATGAAATTATATTACTATAGCCGTTCAGACAGGACATTGACTTGAGAGTGTGGTTCAAAGTATTTCTGTAGCAAATTGGAAATGAAGGAGAAATTTAAGATAAATATTTACAAAAGGTGGTCTTACATTTGCTCAAAATTATCTTTAGTAGTTCCTGTTGCATTGGATATTGCAGATTTTAACTCGCAGGAATTCAACGAAAACTGTCCTTTAAAATGAACCATTTTGTATAAAAAATTTGGTGGCAGCTTCATTTCGAAAAAATCATAGAATCATTAATTTTCGAGTCCAGTTACATTTTACTTGCAAGAGATATCCTTTTTGTACTGTTCTAGATTCATAATTCATCTTTTTACATTCCACCATCGAAATATTCATTATTCAATTTCAAATACTCTTCACAATGTCCTGAACAACTCTTGACACCATATTATTATGTACTTGAACTTCATAAATTCTCATCTACTATCTCTTGATCCTTACCCAGGTGTATTAAGCATCTACATATCCCGAACAACTGATCCATGATAAATGGCAAGCGCTAATTAAATTAAATAATAGACGAACAATACCATCCCGGACAAAAGGAGCAGTATCAGCAATACAACAGGACTCTCAAGAAACTTCAATCTTTGCGAGAATCATTCTTCACAAACAGCGAACAGTCGAGACTTTGGCACAACCATCTCTCCATTCAACAGCCGTGGTCGTAGTCGGTACATCCTTTTTAGGACTTAAATAATTTTCTTTTACCTTTCCACCCAAGGGACGATCTACTTTGCTAACAACATAACAGTTCCATCATCGGTCATTAATTAACCAGTTAGGTTCCTTCCGTTAGCAGCACGACTTTTTCCTGGGTACCAAAAATAAAACACCCTGTAGCCAAGCCTGCCTGCTAGCAACCTGTTCTCCCCCTGTTCCATCATCCAATCTAATATTTCTCTTGTTCCATGCCATTCAGTCAATGTAGCTTCGTGCGTCGGTACTTCATGTCGTTGTCATCTTCTTTAGTAAATCTTCAAGGATTTCATCGACTCGCCTCCACCGTTGCGTCGTCGATGAGAAGAAAGTTGTGATTTTTACGTTGCGAACAATATAATACGCCTACATGATTTCGTTTTTATTTAGAGCTTTTGTTTTGTACATTAAAATTGGAAATAAGGATGAAGACGGGGGGGAAATGTCCTGGCGAACTTTTACGGGATATCGAGGATTTGAATGAGTGTGCGGTATTTGGAGCGAAGATCGAAGGCGTAGTAAGCATAGCCCGAGGTATTAGATATGGTTTATGGGGGCGGAATCGAGAGGGCTAAACGCGAAAGTCTTCATGGTGAAAAAGGACTCAGGTAAGGATAAATTCGCCTCGCTTTTCGTTCATTATTTTAACAAGCAACATATAGAATAATAAATTATATTTATGTATCCTCAACACCCCTTTTCTCGCCCCCCAAAACACTTCCTCATACTCCGATTTCTTTCGGTTCGGTTGTGTTTGAAGATGATGATAAGGGAACATGATGGTAAGGCCAATAATGAAATTGCAACGAAGTTTGGGGGTGAAAGCAGTCCAAGGTGGAGATGAGAGTAAGTTAATTTTCAGTATTGCTTTGCTTTTCAAATGGAAGTAGGTGCCACTTTTCTTTGGCGAATGGGGGATGTGAAAGTCTACATACATACGATACCAAAGTCAAAATTATTGAATGGCACATGTCGGTGGCGTGGATTAACTTTTTTTTACTTATTGTCTTTGTTGAAGTAAATATGGGTTTTGAAGAACGGTGTATTGAGAATGGATCTTAAATTTGAGAAAAAGTTTAATGTTGCGCAGGGTCTTCAATGGTATCTTATCTCAAAAGCAGCCACGTGATTTAAGGAAAATTTATTGTATATCATAGAGGAGACTTTTTTTGCGTGTTCATCTCGTGTCCTGTTGTGTTTCATCTTCAACTTTTTGTCAGTTCGTCTATTATTCGGTCATTTATTGGCGATTGAATGCTCAAACTACAAACTACAACAAACAGGGCGAAAAATATGAAAATAGGATCAGAATCTGTTTTTGCTGAACTGAGCTAGTCTGATAGAAAGTCCCACTCTTGTAGTCGTTAAAAAACTGAACAAATCCGCCGGAAGAATACTAAATAGTCGATATTTTGTCACTGCACTGAACATCGTGAGAGTCTTCGAAATAAGTTCTAATCTGTTCGTCTTAAAAATAAATTCTAATTTCAAAATTCAGATTAAGTAAGAGTACTAAAAAGGACTTTAGTAGCTTTTAAACATATAGTAGACAGTCGAAACGAATGTAACTCACAGGCTGACACATTCTAAATGCAACGTTGCTGTTACCATGGTATACTAGATCACTAAGATGAAGGATGCTGGTTAAGATCCTGTCGTTAGATTTCAACTATTTGCCTTTGAGCAAATTTTACACATGTTTTCCACATCTTAGTACAGCTTCAAAACTAGTTATGAATAAATTGGTGGATCCGCACAATCTGGATGATCAATTCAACTTCTACAGGGATTAAAATAGCAAAAAAAAGTTAATGTCCTTAATGTTCTTCTGTTTGTGGCAGCAAAATTGTTGAGAAACAGATCGACCATAAAAAATAATAGAATAGACCAGATAGTTTTGTTCACTGCCTAGGATCGTTGGAAAATATCCTCATTCCTCCTGTGATAGCTAAAAGTTTTATCATGCCATTTCTCCAGGATGAAAATCTCTTTTAGACTCCTTGCAACATAGGCATTGTATTCCCAATTGTGTTGAAATAAAATTATAAAAATGCAGACACCATCCAAAGATATCGCGCTTCACTTATAAATGAAACAGTTTTCCATTTATTTCTCATACAGTCTTACAAGTTCAGTTTCACAGCTCTGCCAGTTATTTTCCAAGTTCTTGCATAACACCCAGTGCATATCTAAGCTTTATATATAGCAAATATATCCCTAGTACATATTGTGCAAATAAAAATTGCATGAAACACTATGAAATTGCATATGAAAACTAAACTGAAACACCAAACACTGCTACCTACCCGGGGTGTTTGTAATACACATCAGTGAAAAGATACTCGAAGCGACCATACTATCTAGAACGGCAACATACTCTAGAGAAAAGTTGTCTAGTTAAAAGGATACCATGTTTTGTCTATGCTAGCTATGAGTATAGATTAGGATATGGTTTCTATCTAATGAAAACCAGGCTTGAAAACGGACACGGCAATGAAAATTGTGCCGCTGAAACTACAGCAAGGCGAGAGACCGGTGTGAACAAGACCAAAAAAAATTGTAACTTTCCGTGTTTTTCCACCACTCTCTCGCGTGGGGGAAACCTAATTCTTGTACACATATTGGTAGCATTCACAACTATCGCGAAAAGCATCAGGATAGTTGTTTGCTACAAAAATAGAAAAAAACAGGATGTTGGATATATTGATGTAGGCCATGTCCTGACTGTTATCGGCTTTGGTACATACTCTGCTGAATTTTTTAAAAGTGGAAAATTGTTACAGGATCATTTCCATTTGGCATGGTAGTAGATAAAGAATATTGCAAATATGGAATTAACGGAGGAGTGTATGGTTTTTTGGTCTGAACTAACACAATTTACGGGACCTTATTCAATGCTGGCTAGATCCTTCTTTTGGGATGAGATAATAGTGTGTGAACATTTAAGCTTTTCCACGAAGTTTATTCGTCAAGTTTACGGTGATTTTTTACCACCTGGTAGCGATAGTATCACTCAGAATATTGTGTTTATTTGCACAAACAGGAACAAGAGTTTGCGGAATAAGTTTTTCATATAACTGGAAACAAAACGTACATGGTTTTGTGTTATTATGTCTTTGACCTTTTGCGGATATCCATTTTGGGAAGAAACGAGTAGGTTTCATTATTGTGTCCTTGAATATGAAATTACCTTTTCATTGATGATTGATTTGAAGTAGCCGTGCTTTTGACAAGAGTCAAGAATTCAAGAAAAATTAGAGTCAAAATTCATCACATTTCAACGAACATTGAGTGCAACTAGTTGAAATTTTCTAGCAGTCGTTTGGCTTAGCTAACATAATAAGGTATTAAAACACCTACTTCCCTAGGATTGACCTAAATAACAAAACTCAAACTTTCTCTAACAATCAGCCATCCAAGGAGCCATAATCTCTCGTTCATCCAACCATATTCTAATTCCAACAACTATCATCTAACACAATTTTCTTTTTGTCGCCTGGTTTTCAAATAATACCATGGATTTTCACATGATACACCGATCGGATTAATCAGATTATCCGATTACATTCGTACTATTGTTTCCCAGTTGAATACCACACATTAATAATCCAGCAAAGATACCTCTTCACATCGCTTCATTTTTAATGGATTCCTATATGTTTCGCCACAACTGGAAGCCATTTCAATGCTCATTTCACCACCATAAAATGACTGGATATTCAAAACAAATGAATAAAATGGTAGATGTGCCCCCTATTCCTCATGTACTATTGTTCTTGCTTTTCACTATCACTAAAAAGGGTGTCTACAATACACCTGAAGACAATTTCCATCCCCCACAGTACTTTTTTGTTCGCGTTTGCTAGCAATAGATAGCGAAACCTAACATTTCTTTGGTTAATTATGAAAAACAAGTGAAAAGAATACAATACAGTGTACCATTTCATGTTCATCCATCTTCTTTTTTGTTTGAATTTTTCAACTCCCGTTTTGCACATTTCAACCCCTCCCGCCAGCCATAATTTTAACTCTTTGCCATACTGGAAAAAAAACCATCGTGTTTGTCCTAAGGTAAGTAGTTATATGCCTTCTCTACCTCAAACTACTATTCATTCAAAGGACGAAAGGATTGCTAGAGGTATACTCAATATTGAATGGGCACTCGGTGGAAAAAAGGCTTGTCTAACATAACGGTACGATGCTAGAGTAGGAAATGCTTGGCATTGTAAAGTGAGCAATTCTTAGTATATTTTTTGCTTTGAAAACAAAAGTCCTTTAGAGTTTATCCTAAGTGCAGCGTAGAATTAATGGAAATGTATTGTTTTGTGTGCTGTTTGTATATAGCTTACAGGTTAATTGGTGGTTGTTTTTCTTTCTATTTCTCAAATTTAAGTAAAGGAATATCCATGATGTTGACGATAATTGGAGTTACGAAAGAAAAAATATGAATGGCTGGTTAAGATTGAAATGGTAGGAACAGGAAAATTTGGAAAAAAAGGAAAACAGAGGATTATTGAAGGTCGAGCATAGAACGGAGAGTGTAAAATAGTTATAAAAGGGCAAGCGCTAGATAACATCTCTCATTTTTTGCAAAATTCTCTAAAATGACTACAGAAGAAATAAAAATCAATCAATGCATCAACTCTCATTGGAAAGTGAAAGATTTTCGAATCCACCAAAAATGATTTGGTCCTCATAAAATAACTATTAAAAAAAAACTTAGGATGGATCTGGAAAAGTAAGCTCAAACATTAAAATACGAAGCATGTGTAATGGATTTATTGGAAGCGCTAACATATCACTATCACTTCATTAGAAATTCAAATTATCTGCGGCTTTGCAGCTATCAGAAGAATGGTTGGACTTAGTGCTCGCATTTAGCGGTCTTCGTGTGGCAGTTGGCGGCAGCGGTAGTTGTTGGTAGCGGCACCTTGCTTGATAGTATGTTAGCACCAAAATGACGTCTTATGAATTATTTTGGTTTGGATTTTAGATATTAGGAATTATTAATTTGGCCACCCTTCTATATTGTGGTGCATTGGCGTGCTGTTGCGCTTACGACAGGGGTGGCATTGCCCAAAAAGCGGCATGGATGATTGAAAGGTCCGAATCCAAACCAAGGGTTGCGCAAAAGGCTCAGTAAGCTTCGAACTAAATCTGGTACTTGTATTCGGAAAAGCAGTACCCATACTCGTTGTGGTCTATTGACTAGTACGCTTATGGGGGCGTTGGTACTTGTTACAATTAGATACCCAGACGTAAGCACGTCAGTGTCGTAATAGTTAATTCTGGGGAAGGCACTTAAATTTTTGACTTCATCATATCAGGAATTATTGATATTTTTGATTTTAGATTCACCATCGCTATCGGTGTTGGTACGGCATTAACGAGTAATTTTTTTTACTGTTATCTTACCTCTTAATAATAATATACAATTGTTTGTAGTTCACCCCGATTTCTATAATCCAACCATTTATGTAGAAAATTCATACCCAATTCAATAAAAACTCTATGACTTCCAGGGGAATGATTTCATTCTATCAAAAGCAGTCAATGATTTTAGGCAAACATCGTGCTCGGAGTCATATTTCCAAGCCTTGTGTGGTTTTCGCTTCGGGTGGAAATTATTCAAGGCTTCTTTTTCGCGTAACCAACCACAATGGCTGGGAAACTTAGTGTTGGGTCGTAGTAATGTAGACGCAGACAGTACGTACAATGTCTGGTGAGTTTTGCTGACATCAGTAAAGTAGTTTTTGTCGTCGAGATAGTCTTGTGTTTCGCAAGAAGGCAACTCTCAATGTTCTTTATCTCGTTCCAATGAAGAACTGATAGTCCAGCATCAAATCATACTAGAAATCCTACTACTTGCAGCCTCCTCTCGCCTCGTGGCTACAAAAAGTTAATGTGAAAGCATGTGTTCTAACCACTAAGCCATCCATACTACCGGTGATCATGCTATAGTTAAATCTTTGGAAGATGAAGACATGTTTGGAACCTAGTGTTCTCGTTTACGTAATATTAGTGGAAACAATAGGTAATATAATGAATTGTACGCCAATGCAATATCATAAAAAATACAATAACCATTAAGGTTTCAATGATTTTCATGTCTTTTACCCAAGGCTTAACTAGTCTTACAAGCAGCCTTAACGGTCAAAAAAAAAATACAAGTCGGACAAATGTTCTCAGATGAACTTTTAAAAAATTCACACAAAACATCTTTCTTTTATTCCAGGACCTTGTCATAAAAATGGATGGGTCCATAATTAAAAGACGACTTTTTTTTATGCAGCAGAGAATTTCTGAGACTTCAAATCACGAAAAGCATGACTTAAATTGTTTTTTCTTATCAGGTCAAAATGTTATGATCAACAAGTATCAATTTCTAACTCTGCTTGCCAATCAAAGCAGTAGTCATTCCAGGCATTGAAAAAGACGAATACACGCTCAATATATCATAAATATAACACGCAACTATTCGGGATATCAATGCCCAAGTTTAATTTTTCCGAGAAGAAAATTAAGTCACAATGGACTAATTAGCTTAGATCTTCGCAAGAGACGGTTTTTACTAACTTCTAAGAGTTTCCAGTTTATAATTTAAATAATTCATTCGACATTTGCACTTCACTTCTCCTCCTATATTATTTCAGCTTCATTTTAATAGTCCAATCAAAGTCCATTTTTTCCGTTTCGCTCACATTTTTTCATATACGTCGTAGCAACTCAGTTCATCGTTCAGTAACGAATATCCTATAACTATGCTCCTTGTAATATATTCCACAAAGAGAGAATAAAAAAATTCCAATATTGCATTCCCCTGCAGAAAGGGCGGAGATGACTTTAAAAAAGTTGCTAAGTTGCTTGAAGTCGTCATAAATAGAGCCTGGCTCACTTTCTTTGGTTACCTGAGAAAAAATTGAATCAGTTTAAAACAGTAGCGAAAATTTAAAGTGATCCTTCTTGGTTTCATAATGGAATCATTCTAGTAGTTTCCAAGTGATAGTTGTGAAGTTGAAACTTTAATTTTATACTATGATGAATGGTGGATTAGGTGACGGGAAATGGAAAATTGGAAAACGCAAAAAATGTGTTGTAGACGCTATTAGGTCATGCTTGAGTAAGTTCGCTTTATGTTGAAATCAGATGATAATGTAACATGATTTGGAAATTAAAATACTTTAAACAAGTAGACAGAATATTGTGGGTTTGAACATTTCAAGTATAATCAAAAAAAAATACCATAAAGAAATAGTGTTACGTATCCACTCACAACGTATCTGGGATGTTAATAATTTCAAGTCATCTTTCTTTCCTAGATCCGGTCCCTCCTTATCAAAAAACCGGAAGTATTCTTCCTGAAATATTTTTTTCCTCTCCAGAAAAACAAACTTTCCACCAACTTTTTTCAAATAAAAAATTCAAATTTCAACCAAAAACTCCCAACAGCCAGCAAAAATACTTTTCCATATCATGCGAAACCATCGCTCCTTTCATTTCGCATTGCCGCTACCATCATCGCATTTGATTGCATGGTCGGGAAATCTTCCAATTTTCCACAAATTTCCATTATCCGCACTTGAAAACTTTGTTCATACTTTCGACTGATGTTTACTCGTCTAATTTGATATCGAAGGAATGAATAATTTGAATACAATGGCGATGATTGCACACGAAAATCATTCATTGAATAACTGAGTGAGAGAGGGTGGAATTTGTGACGACTTGGCAATGATGATGCCAACGTGGCTGATGGCTGACTAACGCGCAGAAAGGACAAGCACGAGTTGGAAGAGTTTTCCAATTTTCTCACCCACATGCAACGGAGAAAAACCACCCTCTAACCTCACTGCAAAGATAGATTCTCTGCTTTTACCGGGCGACCAGGAAAGACTCCTTGAATTTTCCGAAAGAAGTTGTGTCTTTGATCCGTGGAAATTTTTAAGAGCACACCAATAATACCTGAATATAGATTTGCAACACTCTTACCCTTATATTTTTGCATGGATAAGGATGGCGAGGATATGGAGCCAACCATTGCTGCTTCAGCTAAAAGCTGAGATATGAAAGTTAAGTAACCGTAAATTTTACATGCATTATTCTTTAGTTCGTTTGTTTTCAAAGGAGCAAAGTGATTGAAAGTACAGGTTAGTAGGGGTTGGGATAGTACGGGAAGGTGGTTATATGAAAGTATGCAAAGTTTTCGTGAAAAATTGATAGACTCCTGTAAGAGTGATTTTTCGTTGAGTAATTTCTGTATTTGTTCGCGTTATGGAATAGCAGTTATTCACGGGTGAAGATGATTTTGTGAACATTTCGAACGGAATGGAAATGTTCTTTTAGTAGAGTAAAATGTTGAATGATTGTTTGGGTAGTTGGACTGCATCGAAGTTCAGTGTGATAGAAGGTAAATGCAATATTTGTTTTCAATTAATTCCACAGGAAATGTAATTAACTATTATTTGAATAAATGAGGAACTGTGAATACATTTCTGGATGAAACTGAAATTATTAATAAATTTTCGGAAGGAACTCATTACATGAAGCTGCAATGCATGTTTCATAGATTTCAGATTATAATTTTTTCAACATAATATCCTCCCAAAACAATGAAGCAAAATTAAATAACGGCATATGCTTTACAAATATGCTTCGATAAAATGTTGGATCATCGAAAATTCATAAGAATGAAAAGCAACACCTGATCTTCGGTGCTCCCATTCATTGCATAGTTTACCATAGCTTTTTGCGGTGCTCAGCATACATTGTTTTTTTTAATAAAAACATTTAGATAAATATATGCACTGTATTCTCAATAACAAAGATAAATTTTCGACACTTTGAAACTGCGCCCAACGTGGGCAACATTCCTCACAAAATTGCAGTCACGACGTTAAAAGTTAAAACTTGAGAATATTTTTTAACACCAACATGACTCTAGATGGTGACCAAATATGATGTATGCATTTTATTAGGCAATGGCACATTTCAGAGCCATTGTATCTATTTCAATTTTTGGGTGCGTTCGATGATATCTGAAACGAGTCCTTCAAATACTTGGAAATTTTTCAAGAAGTGAACATGAAATAGCAATAATTTTCATTTCTATTGGTTAGATTAAAATGTTTTTATAAATGTTAGGTAATTTTTAAGGGTCTTGTGTTAGAGTTATCCAAATAATTTAGTGTGGGTTGAAGCGTCTGACTTTCGCCTCTACTGTATTGTGATTGTGCAGATTGCCATCAGCCAAAACGTCACTGTTAATATTCTTTTGCTGGTGCATAGTCCACGGTCGTCGACAAAGAGCAGAAATGAAAATTACTGGAGTCTAGTTTTAGTATGCAGCGAGAATGAGTTAAAAGACCGTTAAAAACAGAAGCGATTGAGGATTTAGGTCACCAAAGGAGTGCATTTGTTACCAAGTACGGTAAGATTTTAATATAATATTCAGAAAGTTTGAACTGATGCAAAGAGGACTTGTCACTTTCAAATAAGGGTAGGTCGTGGCGACATGCAGGATTCTTTCCAAAAAGAATGTTTACGTATTTCGAACATGGAATAAACACGATAGCTGTACCTTGGACATCGCAATATCCCGTCTGAAGAGAGCGAAACAAGCAATTAAGCATCTTCAGTTACCATTTTAAAAGCCATGCAGTCCTTTTATGAAGCATATATTATTTATGAACGGTGGAAGTTGCTCCAGAGGTTTGTATTCTAATAAACAATATAAAGTGGATATTCTACGCAAAATGTGGAGAAGATTTCTAGGAACCTAAAAAAAACACCTGAAATGTGAATTATTGGATAGATTCTAGAAATGAAAATATTATGAAAAAATGGAGATTTAACAGAAAAATAAAGAGAGGATGGTGCAAAAAGAGTGAACTATCAAAAATTTACGACTGAATAGTATAAAATCAGTTGGCCGATATCTTAAGCAATTTTCTGTTGATGCTATCGTCTTGTAGCAATTGTTGGCTGTTTCTTGCAAAAAATCTAGTCTGAAAACGAAGCAGAGAGCTACACTTTGGCAAAGAGGTGATTTGCAAAAAAAAATACATTGTTTTGGTTTTCATAACGTTTTAGTGATTTAAAATAATATCATATGAATTTTCTAGTCTACTTTTTTCGGAAATAAGGACTACGAGTTCTAGTTATTAACTTGATTCAAAGCAGAAACTCTTAAAAAATATGTATAAAAAGGAAAATAAGAAAAGGTCAGAGCCCCGAATGATTATCCTTCCATATTTCATATTTTTAACGTGTGGTTTTGTAAAAACATCTGAAATTCTAAAATAATATGTATAAGTATGTGAAGGTTGTTAAAAATTAAACACACAACTTTTTGCTGGAGTCATGTTGTCCGACATACTGAAAGGTTCGATATAAATCTTCGCTTCATCATAGTGGACGAATTTATTTGAGCCATTCCAAAAAATGGATTAAAGTTCACCACAATATGCCCTATAACTTGCGAAGGAATTGGATGACTACTTAAAATACATAGTTTATATAATTATTTCGACCATTTGACTGGACGCGTAGAAACAGCATTGACAAGGTAAGTATAGGGAGCGCCTATCAGAGCGTATTAGGCGATATTGCACGTATTATGTGGTGGAAGGAAGGGCACAGGCAGCAACACTTATTCCTTGTGAATGCAACTGAACTTTGTTGTTGCTATAAGAGTTTTCGGGCACCCAGGAGAATAAATTGTTTGCGTATATTTGTTTGTATTTTGGTTTGTGTTTCTGGAACAAATGAAGTAATACAAGTGATTTGTTTACTTAAAATGATGATGAACGAATGGATGAATTTTACGTTGAGGATAGATGATTCATAAGTTAGTCGGTAAATACGGACAAGAGTGTGTAGGAAAACGTGAAAGTTGTAGATTTGACCGTGACGATGATTGATTTCATTCTCTCCTGAATATCATTGATAATTTGCAACTAGCTGAAAAAATTCTCAAATATTAAAAAAGAAGCTCAAATTAAAGGAAAAATCATATCAAGTTTTCACGGAAAAAATAATGCAATTGAACTTGTCATTTATGCTCTATGGTTCAAAGTTTAAAATGTACACACAAAAATCAACTGCAGACTCAATCGTGACGACAAGAATGCTTCAAGTTGTCTAGCTTCTGCTAAAAAATTCTAATTTGTAAGGAAAATCATGAAAGTCAATAGGTAGAATGTAATTTAAAAATTCTAAGAACTACAATTATTGACGATTGATCACTGATAACTGAACAAAGTCAGAGCATCAGTACCAAAAGTATATCAATCAATATTAAGCCTACTTCCGAAAAAGACTCATCTGGTCATTTGCTTTGACTTAAAGACAAAACAAACATCCCTAATCCAAAACAATTGAAAATTATTAATCGATTTGACTGAAAGTGTTTGTCTAAGACATTCCAATCTCCGTTCTACAAAAGCACTTCATAAATCTTCGCCACTATCAATCCAACCAAGAAAACAAACAAACGTACTGCACACATTTTTTTATATTTCGAATTTCCATTCATTTCCCTTAAAATGCGTTTCCCAGCCCATGGCTCTTGGCGAGTGAAGCAGAAATACCATTAGAAGTGGAGTTGAAAAAAATTAAATCTTTTCCGGCATTAAATCGACTTTAATGGGCGTTGTCGTCATGAAGGACGACGACAATCGCACGCCGCCGATAAAATCAGTTTTCATAAATCTCACATTAACCCAAATCACCTTTCAGGTAAATCACGGTAGCAAATCGTAGGGCAAGCGCCCCCCTGAGGAGTCGATGAACGATTCATTTGAGTCATTGGAAACATTCCTTACTGGTTCTGTTTTTTGTCAGGGTGTTGAAAACGACGACTTGGACGATGGCGCCCGTCACCAGGTCAGCCAGGTACAATTGCAACATTAGGTGACAATCGTTTATCGATGTTACGTGATTGGATTAGATACTCAAGATACAACACATGAAGAGGCCTAGGTAGAATAAGAACTGATAGCTTCGTCCGATTTTCGATTCTTTTCGATTTGGATTAAGTGCGGATTTGATTGAGTCGAATTTGATCCGTTGTGTTCGAAATAACGTGAAGCTACTATCAGATTTAGATTGAGTGGATTTCAGTTGTGTCTTCACTATAGATACTCTCAAGTCCCATTAACACAATATTTTGAATTCCTGTATAAACATTCTCAATAAAGTTACACTTAAAGGTCATGTGGTAATTCAATCTTTTCTCTGAACTAACTAGACAATATAACCCCAAAAGCAACGAACCCTACAAGTAAAATGAGTCAAAACTCCTGTCGGGGTTAAAATTAACTAATGACCTCTCCGTCCAACAGCAAAAAAAGCTCATTTTCTGTGAGCAGAAAAAAAGAAAATAATCCACCCTTTTTATGGATTGTCGTCATGTTACCCGGCATAACTACTCTCTGGCGAATTAATTAAAAAATTTTCCATTTAAAAAAAAAATGTAGCAAAAATGTAACGATGGAGCAAACGAGAGAGGGTGAATTGACCAAGGGTGCATATAATGCAAATGCATGCATTCATTCGCGGCGAGCGAGTTTGTATGCTCTATTGGGGGTGGGTGTGAAGTGGTACTGTGAACCAAAATGGGTATAAGGTTGGGTAGGTGGATGTAATTCGATATGAAACCTTTCATGGTCGATTTGTTATCACGAGTGCCACTGACTGTAGAAGTGCAATGGGGATGACAGTGTGGAGCTCTTGGGCTACAAACTGAATTTGATGCTTCCTTCGTGGGAGTATCTTTGGTGAATGGTGGACTTCATAATTATTCTAGTATCGTTTACGATGTGGACATAGTATTATGGAAATGGGTGACAAAGGACAAGGTGTGTTCACCCTATTTTTATGACTCTATTACAGTCAATTGGTATTAACAGAGAAAAATTTGAGGAGGCATTCTAAATACCTGATGAAGAGGTTATTCAAAGTGTCTCCTGCTGATTGTCTCTCCAATTAATCGATATTGTGTAAAGAATGAAAATTATGAGTTTTGGCACGAAAATTTGAATATTTTAATAGCTGAAATCAAATACTTCTTATCAAATTTTTTTCTTTTTATAAATTTATATCTGTATTCGTGTTTTGAAACGGTTTTCTCATGAATTTCATATCAAAGTTCCATGCCTAAATCAAGTACTATTTGCTTAGAGGTTTTTTTTATCCGAATTCTTCATTTTGATTTTTAGATATTACGGTATATGATCAAAGAAAATCAATAAGTGATCTCCAAGAAAGGAAATCACTTACACATTTGAATGCACGTGAAGTATGCTTTTATTCGTGAATCTTGAAGTGATGATTCACAATTTTAAAAGAATAAATTTATGGTTTTCTGGAAATTGTGAGTTATTATTGATGGATAATTTTATAAATTTATTTTTCTCCTTATTGACGACATCTAGTATGAAAAATTTTTTTAGTGAAATCAAACACCGAACAGCGTTGCTTTTTTCTACTCCCGTATTTGAATATTTATTTTGATGGTGCATTAGTAATTAAATTGTATTTTTATTGCCACAAATTCTTCGTAATGTTTGGCATCCAAAAATCTAACAAAAAATAAATTGGTTCCTATTTTCTTAGATTTTTATTTCAAAAGAAAAACAAAGAAAGATACAGTCCACTGACGACTATCCAATTTCATTACTGTTTTAGTTGCTTGTTAATATTTTTACTGATTATTTTCTTTAAATTGTTATGAAAAGAATACTAAATGTTGGAGCATTGTAGGAAGCTGCACTCACTCAAAATGCAGTAAAAAATTGGCACAATTGGAAAATGAACTGCAAAGCTGTGTCTGCTGAAGCAAACCAATAGAATTTATTGATAATGATGCAAAAATTGTGACTATTACGAACATTACTAATTAAAATCAGTGAAGTGTCTTGAACGCTGCAAGAATTTTGATGGTGAAAGTAACATTTTTTAAATTGACTACAACTTTTTCAATATGTTTACTCGATTTTTTTTAGGTGAAATACAGTGAATGTTTGATATTTCAATCCTGAATAGAGATTTCACAATCAAATCGAAACAAAATTTCCCCAGGGTGAAGCTTAATATTTGGTGTCGTAATTTAGACCGAAACCCTTAAAAATATTAAGGGCTTACTGCGCGTTACAGACATTTGTTAATTTCAAAAGTTTGGCGCATTTTTTTATGAAGTTTTCAATATTTTTTTGTAGAAATGAAGATAAAGCTTATGGCAATTTATAAAAAAATTGGTGAGAAAAATTACAAAAAAATTTAAATCATTAAAACATTCTCAAAGTAAACTTGAAAGATTTATCTGCATTATTTCTCTCTCGATATTTTCTTCGTTAAAAATGAAATGGACATTTTTTCCAAGATTTAACGTGGCAAACTATGCAATTTGTTCAAAAAAAATTGTTTGAAGTTTTCATGCAATAAATTCGATCACAGGATTTTTCTTATTTTTTTGATTGTATGCTACTGTAATCGATTTATGGATAAAAAATTCAAATAAGATGAAGTTTCACTAATTTTTGCATATAATTATTAGTAAATCACCATTTTTAAAGAGAAGTTAAAATTGTTATTTTGGCAAATATTGCTATTTAAAAAAACGTTTACAGCTGATATAAAGGTAATATAAATAATATTACTAACGATTAATTTTTTTCGTTTAAAAATTTCCACGTAGTACTTCTGACATGAAATTCAAAGTGGCAGATCTCTTTTTTTAAAAATAGGGCACTCAGAACATTTGATAGAGTACATTTGTACAGAAAAAAATTGGCTTCGAGACGTTTACATCCAAATTCTCATAAATTTTGAAACTTTTTCAAAGAATTGTTTCATTCGAAGAATTTCATTAAAAACTTGTGGTCTTAGTGGTGGTAACGAAGTAAATTTTTGAACTTAATAATAAAATATTAAGTTAGAATAAATTAAAAATAAATCAAAATATTTTTGAAATATCTTGTGGATTATTTGCAATAAGTTTTTCATTGATTTTTATTTTATTTTCATTCTGCAAACACAAAAAAAATCAATTATGTTTTTCCAGCTTTTTTATAGGCTTTAATTTTGTTGTTTTTAAAATTGTAAGGTGCTGAAATTTTCCAAATTCACACTGTGTTTGTGTATTAGTATTGCACTGATTTTTTTGGATACTTTCATTAATTTTTGTGCGGAATTCGAACCACCACTCTCCAGCATGATGATACAATTTTATGAAATATTTGTATTCAAAATCAAATGAAAAAATTAAACATTTAATGCATTTTTGGATTGAATTTTCTACTTAGGATTTTTTATTTGTAATTTGATCGATTCAATATGTCATATTTTCTAAAATATGACAAAAATTCAAGTCGATTAATGTATTTCAAACATTTTTCTGGAAAGTCGGGGTTGCAAACTTTTATTGGATTAAATTTTCACAATCCATTTTTGGAAATGCGGGCCTGGAAATGTTTCTAAGATAAGATTTTCATGTTACAGAAATTTTCTAACAAATTTATTATAAATTTTCAGTAAGAAACTAGTTTACTAGAAATATTTTCTAAAGAGTTGCAAAAAGGAAAATCATACAAACCAATTGAATTTCTAAATTAAAAAATTCAATTAAATGTGTTGACAATAATATGTAAATAACTAAAAATGTGGAATGAGTTAAAAATAATTAAAAGTAGAATGGTGGTACTTTTTGAATTTTTTATAGATATCTCTGTCAAAAAATTTTCATAATCTTGATTTTATATTATATTTATCAAGCACACAGCTCTGGATTAATTTAAGGAAAACTTTATTGAGAATTTTTCATGGCATTTATTTTATTGCATGTTTGGGTTCCAAACGGTTTTGGTAATTTTTTCTGTTTTTAAAAAGTCTGTTTAATTTCTTTGCCAAATATCTATATTTTATTCATATACGAGTATGTATCTCGGCTGCTACTTGATTTTTTGAACAAGTGTTGTGAAAAAAATCTTGCACAAAGCATTTTTAATAAAAGCTGCAAGTAGCAGCGGAAATACATATGTATATGAACAAAATATGTATATTTGGAAAGGAAATTACACCGATTTTTAATAAATTATTTATTTCGCGTTATTTTCAAACAGATTTATGTCTGGCAATTTTAAAATTCATTTTTTATGTATATTACCTTTGCAATATTTTTTTTTTTTGGTTTTTTCCCAAAGAATGTTCTTAACAGCTATATTGATATATAAAAAAAATTCAATTTTGTTTTATCATGACAGATAAAAGTTATTTCCACAGAGTCTGAAAATTTTCTGGAAGAAAAGTTCTACTCCAGTCATTTTTTTAAGATAAAAATTGCTAATTTTGCATGAGCCTGCTCTGTGTTCACACTACAGAGCAGGCTGTCGTTTGGTGTCTTTTTGAAATAATACGGAAAATATCGCTTTTTTTTCACGGCTGTTATGACACGTTCCTTCATCCTTTATGAATCAAGGCTCGTTCAAGTTCAGATTGTTTAAGAACGACCACAAAAAATCAGTTAGCATGTCGTTTTAGCGCACTTTATTTTCCGTGACATTGTTATCATCTTCATTTTGAAAAAAAAGGAGAGACCAATGTTGCCACTACTTCTAAGCCTCACTCTTTTAGGATGCAGAGGATTCTTTACGATTAAGCGTAAATTTTCGGAACCAAAACTCTACATTTCTGTTAATTAAAAAACTTTCCATATCAAAACGAATTTTGTTTGAAAATATGATTTTCTGATCAAAATCGTTGTGACTTTCCCACTAATATTTTTCAGCCTTTCCCAAATAAAGACCTCGTTGCAAGAAGGGGACACCTCAACTTTTTGCTGATTATTTTTTTTATTGACATATATGAAGAAAAATATTCTCTATGTTTGTGCGGAAGAACGATACAGCTTCAACTAATATTCTATAAGATATTAAAGGAAAGGAGTCGTAACAGCCTGTGTTTCGTGGGAATACAGATGAAAGTAACTTAGTTTAGTGTTATCAAAAAAAAACATTGTTTTTGTCACAAAGCAAACATGTAACCTACTGTACTATTTTTGAAATATATGATTGTTTTTGTTAATATTCTCTCATTTTTTTACCAAGAAAACCAATAAAAACACATGTATTTGGAGCAAAAACATAGTATTTCCAAAACATAAACCTTAAGTTTATATGACGAATAATTTTTTTTAAAAAATGTCATTAAATCCGATTTTTAAGTGACAAAGTCCAAAATAATGCGAAAATAAAACAAGCCGTGAGGTGCGACCCATGAGGTCCACACGGTCAACTTCCCAGTAATATCTAAAAAGATATTAAAAATATTAAACACAATAATAATTATGGAAATAATACTACTTCAAATAATAAAAATGTACTTCTCGTAAAAGTTATTGGAATGATTTAATATTAATCATAACATCTACGCGAGCGTAAGTAAGTAAGGATTTTGGTGCATTGGTTTGATTGATTATTCACGTGGATCAATCGGAGGGGGAGAGGTTACAAAGCAGTTTTATCATTAAAGTTAAAACATGGTGCTGTGAAGACTATTGAAAATCTGCTCAAATTTTGCAAATATCAATAAACTTTGATTGACTTTACAACAGTGTCTTTAGAATAAGAGATTTAAGGTATTATGCTTCGAATGAACCCTTTTTACATGGTGACTTTGAATGATTTTTTATTTTTAATTTAATTTTTTTTGTAATCATGAGAGAAGTTTTTGCTGGTTTCTCTACAAAAATTGATAAAATTTTATAAATTCTACAAACATTTATTATTACGATGTGCAAATCAGGTGAAAAATGAATTTTTTATGAAAAAAACACTACTTTTCCAAAAGCCGCTTTAACGATAATACGCGTCGAATGACAACTCAATGATGGAAATATTATATTTAGTTCTCGAGATATAATGAATGACGTAAATGACCTTGAACGTTTAATGATTTTTTATTTTTTATTTAATTTTTTTTTGTAATCATGAAAAAAACTTTTGCTGTTTTTTTCACAAGAACTATTTGGAGTATGTAAATTATATAAACATTGATTACTTAGGTTTAAAAATCAGGTTAAAAATTTTGAGTTTTTGAAAAAAAAACCAAATTTTTTGCACTTTTTTTTAAAAAATTAAAAAACGGATCCAAGATTTTTTTTAAAAATTTGATAAAATCACATAAATGTTAATACGCGTCGATTGACACCTTAAGCAAGCAAATCGTATGTTTGGTTCGCGAGGTATAACGCATGACAGAAATGACCTTCAAACGGGCAAAACAGCAAACCCCCCCGACCGAAGTGTCCCAAAAACTAATCAGCTCTTAAGATTGCAAAGACGCTTCGATTGACACCTCAACGAACTCGATATAACTTTGTTTACGTGAGTTATGCTCGTAGAAAAAAGTGTCCCCGAACGTAGATACGTACGTACATACACACACACACACACACATCTCCTTTTCTAAAAACACTTTATATATACTCTATAGACCTCAAAACGTAAAGAAATGTTGAAAATTTCAATTTCGATTTTCAAGGCGATTACAAGAACTTCCCATATACTGGGAAGTTAATAAATAAATAAAATCTTTTTAAAAAAAAATAAAAAAAATTAAGAAAAAAATTAAAAAAATCTTTTAAAAAATTTTGAAAACGTTTTTTTTTGTTTTCGATTTTTTTTTTTGAAAAAATAGAGCTGTCCTCTTCTTGCGCCGAGGGTTTCATATTATAAATCGATCAAGTTTTTTAAAGCGAACGCTTCTGACGTTATGTTTGCCGGTTGGATAAAGGCGTCACTGTTGCCAATGTTGAAATGGCATGCACTTCAAGAAAGGAACCAATATAGGACTCATTCGCGATGGTGATTGTCCCTCATCTGAAACCTTTTGATAGTATAATTTCATCATCTAGTCGACTGAAATGCATCTTAATCTCATTTCTTCCTGTTTAAGAGGCACAAACGCCACTTTAACCTTCCGAATTGAAGGTCCCATTAAAATCATGAGCCACCCAAATTGCAGACACAATTTCCTTGCAATTTCTTTAACAGTACCATTCCTGGAAATGAATGACCTTAACAAGATTAATTCAGTAGCACACACTCATATGTGTATTTAGCAGCACAGAAGCACTCAGTTACGACTATGATATGTATGTATGTATCTATTCTTCCCAACTAATCAGTCCAAAGATACTTTCAATTGTACTACGTCCACTTGATGACCTCTTTTCAACTTAATCGTGATTGCGTGTGTGCTCGGCCACAATGATCGGAGGACCACCAACTTTTTGAAGATTGTTAGTTTTTGTTGGTGTTGTTGTTGTTTTTCATCCAATTCGATATCCAAAAACGAAAGATACAAACAGAATGTGAAGAGCAACAGTCAGTCAGTGTGTTCTAATGCGAATGATTAGTTTTTCGCCTGAACTCTCGAGAAAGTAATCATTCATTTTTATTGAACTTATTAAGATTGATGATAGCATAACATTTCAAAGAGCTAACTTCTCAATTATCCCCTAGACACATGAGTTTATCTGTTTTAGTTTGCTTTTTTTTTATTTATTTATCGAAGGCAAGCCGAGGGCGAACTAAGAAGCACACATCATGCAACTCGGCAATCGAGAATATCTTTTATACGATCATTGCACATACGGTATGCATGCACAGACAGATAATAAATTTAATAAAGCTTTCCCAAACATTCAGATGAATCGATTCGAAACATTAAGGGATTTCAATGTGGATAATGTGTTTTTTTGAAAAATTATACTTGAAATAGCTTCATGGGCCGCCCAAAAGCATCGAAAAGGAAATAATTTCAAAATCATTTTGGATAGATACAAAATGTGAGTATCTTTGATTCGATTATCATTAATTTGAAATCTTATGGTCAGACTTAATTAGCGATTTGTTTGGAAATGCCAGTTGCAGTTGTTTGGATTTCCAGTGTCGGTCGGTGGAGGCAAACACCTCCCTGTCTGGCCAATGATAGGGGCAGTTTTGTTTATATTGTCAATTTATGGAGGCACCACCATCGTCCTCATCATCATCATCAACATCATTGTGGTAATGCTGATGATGATGATGATGCAGCGCAACGTTTGCTCAAAATGTATGGAAAGTTCGGCAATCAAATTTACGCAGAGTTTGATTTAAATGCAGTCTGCGATTTTGTTGATTTAAAATCATGATGGAATGAAGTGTTAATGGGATGGTTGCCAGATGTAAAGAGGAGAAAATTTAAACAAGTCTCAAAATAGAGTTAACAGTTGAGGATATTCTTTACAGTGGAAATCAATTTGCCGTCAATTCACTGCCTTCGATTTGAATTTTAAAATGACTTAAGGGGGGAAGATAATCGATAGATATATCGCCTAAGAATAATGTCAAAGTTTCAAAAGCTAGTTCTCAAAATTGTGGAAGATATGCATCCCGGAAGTGCCTGGCGCCGAGTTCTTTTTCTCTTGACCACAAACTTTAAACGGCCTTTTCTCGAAACCATGTTTTTTAACATTGCGTAAGTGATAATATAAAAACAAGTATATCGATTTTCATCATCTATCATTCATTTTAAAGAGCATAAAAAACTGCTCTATATAGGGTAATGATTAAAAAAACAAATTATTTTGGGACTATTTTTGACTGGAAGTACAATGAAATCGTAAAAAAATCGTAATTTGTTTTTTTTGAGCCTGTTTTGAAGGGTTAGTTTTCGAATTTCGCAAATATTTTAGTCTATCTACTAAAAAAAACCTTCTCGAGTAAGAAAATGTTTGGTTTGTTGATTTCAGATGAAAATTGCAGCCAGCATCGCTTACGCAATTTACGACGTCAGCGACGACATGGCTTTCAAGATCCTTGAAAAATTTGTTAATTTTCAACTTTCACTTTTGTAGAATATGTTTTTTTTAACCTCAAACATCGACCAAAATAAATATAACACTGATTTCATAGAACTGTCTTCATTTCCGCACAAATCAGTTGCAAAAAAGACCTATTTTTTCGGCCTCTAAATGTACTTCCCCCCTTAAAGGGGAAAATCACATTAGGAGGCCTATTTTTACGCTTTTTTCGTGATTTTTTTAAGGGGGAAGAAATCAAAAATAATAAGTTATTTTACTCATATTATCATTTGAAAAAAGAATTGAAACTTTTTTCGTGCTTTTGTCATAAAAAAATTTTTTTTTATACTTATTTTGAATTCAAGTAGACACAAATTTACTAAGAATTCAAATTTTTTTTAGTGTTTGGGGATCAGTCAAAAATTCGCTGAGCTACAGTGTACGCAAGCCAGAAAAACGCATTTAAAAACAAATTATCAAAAACTGAATATTGACGTGATTTGTGTATGACTCCTATATACACAGGTATACCAGAAAAAATACATCTTCTTGTTTGCAATCCCTGCCCCGATGCATACAAAACAAGATAGATTCGTAGTGAGACAACTGCGTAGTCCCGCCCAGCTTGTCTGCGATGGCTCCAGTCAATGGGCCGTGCGGTATACTCGAGCACTCTTCGTTTCTGGCCCCGAAAGAAGGACTATGAATGTCGGTCTCTAACGTTTTGATCATACTCTTGCATAGCTAAACTTTCGATTTTTTGCAATAAAAAAAGTCGATTTTTTGAACCGTTTCATGTGATTTTCCACCCTTCAGGGGTCTTTTAGGTGACATTTTTTATAAAAATCAGAACAGCTCGCAGAGGTGCACAATTTGCTAATCAAGAGCTGTATGAAAAAGAAGAAGGGATGTTGTATGGCCCAGGCATAAAATAAAATCGTAAAAAAAGTAAACGCGATTTTCTCGAATTCATGTTTTTTAAGCTGGCGAACACGATTTAAAAAAAATACTAAACCGATCATTCTGATTTTTTAATATGTTGCTGTACACATATAATCGGTATCAAATTTTTCAATTTTCACTCAATTTTCCACTCTTAAAAATAGTATTTTTTAAAAAAGGGCCGCAATTTTGTTATTTTTTGATGAAAAAAAAAATCATTTCGGTACCTACCATAGGCACTTAAACAAATGTTAATTTGTCGTTTTGTTTTGTCACTTGAAATCACATCCGCCGTCAATTTTTTTTTTTTTTTAATTGTTATTGGCAAAAAAGCGTACCAGTTAACATATGTGGAAAATTTCAAATTGATATCTTTTTTCTTTCTATTGGAAAAAATGGTTTAAATATTTTTTGTTTGAAAATCGTAACCTTAAAGACCTTTAAAGAAGCGAACAAAATCCTACACAATTGTCAAACGAACAGAAAAAAGCAGAGAGCAAGAATAATGAAAAAATGAAGGTTCACCAGCAAACACACCACTTTCAAAAATACATTAAAAAGTCAGTAGAATTCACCATAAAATTGATGAAGGATATATCAACGTATTACGGTTTATCCATATGTGGAATCGTGAATTCTGTAGAAGGAATGCACAAAAGTATTTGGGCCACCATTTATCACAAAATATCATCCCATGAAATGCCGCAGCATTCACCTTGTCCAAAAGAAGCTGAATCTTGGTGTGAATATCGAAAACTTCAGGCTAAAAACAGCTATGAGGCTATAAACACCCACCGCCTGTTGCAAACGATGTTCAAGAAATTTTGAAAAGTATATTAGACCAGGGCGGATCTGACTACATTTGGCCGTTGAGGGGGGCACATTGATTTTTGTAGGAAAAGTTGTGGAATAACCCATATAAACCCAAAAAAGTCGGGAACATTAAACAAAATCAAAATGTTTAATTTTTTAAAATAAAATCGTTTTTTCCAATTTCCCCACACCTAACATTAAAATGGTTCATTTTAGAAGTTGGAGTTTAGGAGTTTTAAAGTTGAGTGGAAATGAAATTTGTGCAATTACATTTTCTACAAGATGGAATTGGTCAAAAAATTCAAAACATTTAACCCTTGCCGAAAAATAGCAATAATTATTTAAAAAAATAAGGGAAAACGCCTTTTTTTATTTAAATCACTTAAATAAATGCACAATTAATATGCGCAATCTACTGAATCGATTTTGATGAAAATTGGTGTGTTGTTTAATTACACTATGAAGAACTTTGAAGGTCCCAAATGCTTTCTAAATGGTACAAAAAATCCTCTTTTTTAATATTTATTGCTATTTTGCGACAAGGGTTAAATGTTTTAAAAAATTTAACCAATCATATCTTGTAGAAAATTTTATTGTGCAAATTTTATTTCCGTACAACTTTGCTCTAAAATGAACCGTTTTAAAGTTAGGAGTGAGAAAAGTGGAGGGTTTTTAAAATTTAAACATTTCGATTTTTTTAATGTTCCCGACATTTTTGAGAGGGAGGATGATTCAATTATTGTTATACGAGTTATTCCACAATTTTTCCTGCAAAAATCAGTTTGCCCCCTCCGTCAACGGCCAACTGAAAAAAGATCCGCCTTGGTCTATATACGAAGATTTATCAAAAGAGAAGCTATTGTAGATATGTTTTAGGTGGTCACACACTAAATACAGATGAAAGCTTCAATGCGAGCGTCTGGAAAATGGCTCCAAAAAATATGTTTTGTAGAAAAGACATCGTTGAAATTGCAACTAAGATTGCAGTTTGTATGTACAATGATAGATATGCACCAATTCTCAAAATTATGGAGACAATGGGAATAAAAATCGGTCGAAGTGCCATGAATTTTGCACATTTGTCAGACTCGTCGCGCATATAAGTTTCAAAGGAAGCTAGACCTTAAGGTAAAGCAGCTCGTAACATGTTTGAAGAAGCTAGAAAAACTATGAAAAAATAATAAAAAAATTTTTCTTATACTTCAAGAGTGTGTTTATGTTACACAAAAAGAATTAAATCGTTAAAAAATCACAAAAATTACACATTTTTCGAACGTCTACGGTAGGGCGCCCCCTTAAACTCAATTTTCATTTTTCTGAGTTGAATTATTAATGAATAAAATCAATATGTGAAGTTTTTAAGCACTCCGAATTTTCGGAGTAAAATCCAAATGTTTTAAAATTTTGTGAATATTTTTTTATGGCAGGTTTCAATTAAATATTCAATTTTAACGCCAGTTCTATACACTAATTCAGTTCTATTTTTGGTTATTTTGTAATAATTTTATGAATCTCCCTCGAAATTGAGCTGATTACATTTTCAAGTTTATCTGCACCGCGGGGTGTAGGGATTGCTTATGTGTGTAGGTAAATAGCTCTTACCTGGCATGTTGTGGTCCAACATTCCCAATATCATGTGCTGAACTGGCATTTATTTGAAAATCTGCTATGGCACCCGATTCCATTCCCAGGGCTAAATTACATGATGCTGTAAATAGAAAAATAGTTAATTAAATTATTGCAATCGAAAAATATTGAGTTCAAATTTCAAAATGAAACATGTCCTTCTATATATAAAATTTAATTTTTTAACTTCCCAGTATATGGGAAGTTCTTGTAATCGCCTCGAAAATCGAAATTGAAATTTTCAACATTTCTTTACGTTTTGAGGTCTATAGAGTATATATAAAGTGTTTTTAGAAAGGGAGATGTATGTGTGTGTGTGTGTGTGTGTGTACGTACGTACGTACGTTCGTGGACACTTTTTTCTACGAGCATAACTCACGTAAACAAAGTTTTATCGACTTCGTTGAGGTGTCAATCGAAGCGTCTTTGCAATCTTAAGAGCTGATTAGTTTTTGGGATACTTCGGTCGGGGGGGTTTGTTGTTTTGCCCCTTTGAAGGTCATTTCTATCATGCGTTATATCTCGCGAACGAAACATACGATTTCCTTGATCAAGGTGTCAATCGACGCGTATTAACATTTATGTGATTTTATCAAGTTTTTAAAAAATTTCCTGTAGCCGTTTTTTAATTTTTAAAAAAAAAGTGCAAAAATTAGGTTTTTTTTAATAAACAATAAATTTTTAACCTGATTTACGGAAGATAGTATTCAATTTTTATAAAATGTATTTACTTCTAGCAGTGCTTGTAAAAACAACATCAAAACTTTTTCTCATTATCATGTAAAAAATTAAATAAAAAATAAAAAATCATTAACAGGCATCATGATCTTCAAGGTCATTTCTGTCATGCGTTATATCTCGCGAACCAAACATACGATTTAAATTGTCAAGGTGTCAATCAACGCGTATTGATATTTCCGTGAATTTCTCGAATTTTGAAAAAAATCGTTGGAGCCGTTTTTTAATTTAAGAAAAAAAGTGCAAAAAATTAGGTTTTTTTTAATAAACAATAAATTTTTAACCTGATTTACGGAAGACAGTATTCAATTTTTATAAAATTTATATACTTCAAGCAATGTTTGAAAAAACGTCATCAAAACTTTTTCTCATGAAAGCAAGAAACATTAAATAAAAAAAAAATCATTAACAGTCATCATGATCTTCAAGGTCATTTCTTCCATTCACTATATCTCACGAACCAGATATAATATTTGCATTATTACGGAGTCAATCGACGTGTTTTAACATGTTTTTGATTTTTTTAACATTATAAAAATCCGTTTCAGCGGTTGTTCTAATTTAATAGAAGAAAGTGCAAATACTTAGGTTTTTTTCATAAAAAATATTTTTTTAACCTGACTAAATAAATGTTTATAAAAGTTATACATTCCCATCAGTTTTTGAAGAGAAACCAGGAAAACTTTTTTCATGATTCTGAAAAAATTCAATTAAAAATAAAAAATCATTCAAAGTTACCCAATGAAAAGGGTTCTTCCGAATGATATTACCTTATATCTTTTATTCTAAAGACTTGGTTGTAAAGTCAATCAAAGTTTTAAAATGTTTGGATAATTTGAGCAGATTTATAATAGTTTTTGCAGTCTTTTAATTAAAAAAAGCGGCTTAAATTTTGAAAACCATCAAAATTTCAATCAAATTTGCATTTGTGGTAATCAATCATCATCACCCATCCACCAAAAGCCTTACGTAATCAATGGATGCTCCCGTAGATGATATGATTAATATTAACTCATTCCTGTTACTGCTATGAATACCTCTCATTATTATTATTTAAAGTAGTACTATTTTCAAAATTATTATTGTGTTTAATATTTTTAATGTTTATCTAGATATTACTGGGAAGTTGACCGTGTGGATCTCAAGGGTCGCACTTCGCGACTTGTTATATTTGAAAAGAAAACGAGAAGTTTTATGTGAAGTGTTTGAAGTTTTTCGGATACAGACTCGAATAAGAGCTCTGAAAAGGTTAAAGGACTATTACTTTTGGACTTTTTGATTCTCTACAATCTCAATTGGTAATAAAATCGATAATGTTTTCATCAATTTTTATAAATATCTCAACAAAACATCCCGTCATGGATTCGATACTTCCACCAGACACAAGAACAATTACAACCTAAATCCTACACCTATTTTATGCCTCTGTCATGGATACACTTCAAATGTCTATTCATCTCCTGTCTCGTCATTCTCCAGAATCGTTTTCAAAACTAAAGATACATTTGAAATTGTTCATCTATTCGATATTTATCCTTTCTGTTCTTCAACAATTCACGGCTGGCTGACATGCCGAGCCTTTCATCATGGCCATCATCATTGCCTTCACCATCGCCATCAGCACCAACGTCACGGATTCGGCTGAAGAACACTTTAAACTATGTGTAATCCATTACTACAAAATAGGTAGGTAGGTACGAAAAAAATGTGGATTTGTATGTGATGTTGACAAAAGATACTTGAAATGTTTCCATTTATTTTTTCCTATTTTTTCTATCTGTGTCTCGAAAAAAAAGTGACAACTTAATGACGTACTCCAGCGATGATGATGACGACGTATGTATGGATAGGATGCATGGAGAGAGTTGTGAAGATGTTATATCCCCGGCAGATTCTTAGAGACGGGCAAGAGTAGGTGATGGAAAGATACATTCTGTATCTTTTGTTGCATAGTTTCCATTTGAATATGGTTGGTGGTTTTTGAAAAATAAATACCATCTTTCCTGGTGTAGTATTTTATACAATTCCTTTTTTTCGTACAGACGTGAGGTGAACTTGATAGGTTTTATTTTGAAGGACTGACAAAAAAAACCGCCACCATCATCAACAGACAACCGTTCCTTAGTCAATGCGGTGGCAATGATGATAATCATCATCAACATCATCTTCGTCACTATGTGTAATATTATATTTTAAGGATATATTTTCATAGTCTGAAAAGTTGCAAAATCATAGTTTGTGGTTTAAGAAATATGCAGACATGTTCAAGATTTTCGGGAGGTTCATGTTGAAGTGGATGATTTTTTCGAGGTGTTTTTGTTCGGATTTATTAGGCTGGAAATTTTTGAAAGGACATACGTTAAACGACTGTGTGGGAAGTAATTTATTGAAGCGAATTTTTGATTTAATCGAATTTCTTTGAAATAGGTGGTTAAGAATCTATTTTCGTTTTTTTTGAGACAAAAGATATTTAATAACGTTACAAATTTGCCTCTTAAAGAATCAAGAATTCATACTCAATGAAATATTTCTCCATTAAAAATAAGTATATTATAAGTATATATTTTGGAGATCTTAAGAGTTTCTTTTAGAGCGTTTTTCAACTAATAATACTATTGACGCCTACTTCTGTTTGGATTATGTGAGCTTTGATTCTTCTGTATCCTCCAGTTTATACATCTTTCAGTTCTTATTTTGAAATTATGTGTATTAGTCCTATGGCGTAGTATAACGCGCAAGAGGTAATACTTTTTGCCTCTTCGGTACTCTGTAATTGATACTTCAAGAACTCTAAAGAAACTTCTTACGAATTCTATGTTCCCAGGTGACTTAATTGTTCTTAGAGAAACTCCTAGTACTTCAAAGTGTCGTAGTTATTCAATGAGGGTTTTCCGGCTGTACTATTGGTCCTCCACAGACTTTCTGTATTGCCAGAAAGAACTTGAAAAACTACGAGAAATTGCAGTGCCCATATGCGGGTACAGCTCTCTAGATTTCATCCTATAGTCTCCACACTTACGAATAAGGGGAAGGTATATGAAATCATGGGAGTAGTGGAGTGGATTTGCGTTTTCAAACAGGTACCGAGACCCCCGAAGGGCAAGAAGGTTAGGTAGGCCTCACTTCCACCAGTAAGGTCACTAAACTTGCACTCATCAGACAAACTTTTACTTCCATATCTGAGTGAGAGGGTTCTAGCAAACCGCATCGTTGCTGCCCGTTATCCAAATCGTGGACCCTAGACTTAGGACCCTTTACAGCTTAGCCTTCACGTTAAACAGCAGGATTTTTCTGTACTGCCTTGAATTTCTGTACAGCTAGATTTTTCTTTCTAGACTACTAGTAGTTTTTTTGGGATATCAAGAGTTGCTTCGGTACCAAGACGTCCTTTTTTGGTTGAGTTTTCTGTTTTAAAAGAGTTTGGAGTCCTGTCTGATCTTCCATGCCTCCTATATTTTCTGTGCAGCCAGGCCTTTCTTTGGTACCAAAATGTTTTCAGTGCTACCTGACTTGCTGTGCCACCAGGAGTATTTGCTTTTCTGGAATGATCTGTGCAACTGGTTATTCCGGCACTACCAAAACTTTCTGTACAAATAGAACTTTCTGTGATACCCGGTATGAAATGTCTCTGTGATTCAGAGAATTGCTTTGCTATTCTAGACTTTTAGCGCTGCCTGGACAATTTGTGCTGCACAGAATTTCATAACTGGCTGTACTGTCTGCAATATTTATATTTTAGGTATAACCAAAACTTTTTGGTCTTGCAGATTTTCCCGTATTGCTTACATTTTATTTACTACAAGGACTAAAGTTCGTTGAAAAAATTTTCTTATCTGCTTGAAATATTTGCGCTGCCAGGAGCTTTAAAGCTACCAGTACTACCGGCTGTTCAATCAAGCCTGCCCTAAAATTCTGTACTGTCCAGAATTTCTGAGTTATCATGACTTTTATAATTCTTGGTCTGTCAATGCTGTCTAGAGTTTCGATATTGTCCAAAATTTCTTTACAGCCAGGATTTATAGGGCTATCATAAAGTTCTATGCTGCCTGCTATATCGTTGCTAGCAGGATTGTCGACACTTTCGGGAATGTTGTGGATGCTTCGATGATTTGAGCTGCCAAGAGTTTCAGTTCTTTTCGTTATATTTGTTCTTTATGATGTTTGAAACCATAATGGATATGGATTAATGGATTATCTAGGTTCTCAGTACTTTCTGAACTTACTGATGTGTCAGCACATTTATTCGAAACGATTTGTAATGATTCTTTAGGTCTGAAACTTGTATTCACTCATGAACTACCCAGCAAGTTAGTTATTTCAGTTAATTTGATGTTTTCAATACATCACTGGATGATGATTGTGCTGGAAAATTCATTACGGGCCCCGTTGATGTCTGATACATGAAATTTAACTTGACCCATTTCTTTCGTTCCGCTGTGTTATGCTAACTTCCGACTAACGATAGTTTGTGGAATAATAATTTTCTGTAGACGCCAAAATATAACCACTTTGATGGAAGAATTAATCGTGATTATTGGCCAATGAAGGTCGAGACTGGAGGTATCGGTTATGTTTGCTCGCATTTCATTGACCTGGATGTTTTAAATAGAGAACTACTAAAAGTGCATTAACGAAATCAAAGTAGACATCAACTCCTTTTTCGTGTTAATTTTTTTTGCAGGATGTAAACGCTTTCTTAAGGTTTCTGACCGATGCAGTGCTAGTGCACTTTGGTATTTCGGAAAAATTCTCTAGTGCATTCTATGAAGAACTCTGATCAGAAGCTGCAATCTGGCACCATGGGTGCCAGAGCTCATAATGGTCGGTTCCTTCGGCTTTGGTAAGGCCCTTTAAATGACCATAATTATAGGCTTTGTAGTTGAAACCTCACATAACTTGTACAGTAGGATCACGGGTAGTTATAAGAGTCTCCTTCGAGCTATAAAAAGCTCTATGTGCTCCTGTTTACTAACATAGGTATTTTTCACCAGATATTAGAAAAGGTTTTGGGTGAGTCGTGTTTCCACCAGTATGTATCAGGATAAATCGTTTCGTATATGATGGGGCGTTGCTTGAATTAAATCTAGGACCCAAAGACCGCAAGTGGTTAGGCTTTCACGTAAAAAATATGCAGAATCCAAATTCAAAAAATTAAAGATGTGAGCTCTGTATGTCAAGATCCTGGCTTTGTATGATTAAAACTAATTTTATTTCGCTCCTTCCATGAATTTTCGGCTTTTAATCATATTCAACAGTTTATCTTATAATTAAAATAAAGTTTTTATTTTTGTCAAATGTTTATTGAAGCCTTACCAAAATATGTCTTAAAGCACAAACTGTGTAACCATAAAAAAATAGAAGCATTTACTGATGCATTCCTTCACCGAATCATACTTTTTATATTTTCCGCATATTCCAGACTTGTTCTAGCTACAACAGAATAAAAAATACTCCCTTGTGTACAATTTCAACTTCCTTTCATCCCCTGGAAACACTTTCACACTCCCTTGCCTTCATCACGAAGAAGCATTCCTGTACAGCCATAACATCCTCTAGGATTGCTTCACTCCAATAATGGTGTTTGCATTTCAATAGAAAAAAACGTCATGCTGTAACCAACATAGTGCAACGCTAGGACGCTACTCTTTCCCGTCATCATATCAAAAGAGTGGTAAAAGTATCTACTCAACACACTACCGAGTTTCAGTCCTAAAAAATTTAGACGACGACGGTTCGCCTCAAACTATAGATGCAAGATATGTTTTAAGCTCAAGCTCGAGAATAGGATGCAGGGGGTGTAAAATATTTTTTTTTATAGTTGGTTGCAAAAATATAATGGAGCACAGAATGTCCTGGGTAAATAGAGTGCATATCAGAGTGAGGTTTCCTTTACAGTTCCTTCGTCTACGGAGGCTGTAGCGCTTGTTCTGTAGTCTGTAATGAGATAGACAATTTTCAGCTTTCACTATACTCAAGGGTTGGTTACGGTTGATTGTAGTAAGCAAGATATATTCTCTCGTTCTATTTGTTTATTCTATTTTATTCTCTGACTGTTCGCGTAGTTGAATAGAAAGAAAAGTATGATTTGGTTTCGCCGGGCCAGGCTTCGTGGATTCTCCAGTGATAGGCTGACTAGACAGACGGCTGCCTTCCTTTTGTATCTTTCCGGGTTTATCTTGACAATATTTAGATTTTTCTATGGCTACTGCTTTCAAGGGATGGCAAAAGGAGAGTGTCACTGCGTTGTTTCTAGTTTAGTTTTGTTGTGATTTTAATACGGTTGGTTTGTTATGCTCTCACTCAAAAATGTCTGTCGACTTGTCTGTCTATCAATGTCCTCGTCAAAATGTTATTTTGTTTGAATATTTTTGTTATTTCTACGTCAGATTTTTGTTGAGTTTATGCTCAGATTGAAATTCACGAAAATTAAGAGATTGAAATGACGAAACACGATTTTGTAATTTAGATGAAGTATGAAATGATTTTTAGTAATTTGAGAGGATTTTCTAGGACAGGTAATCAGTCAAGCTTAAAAAAACCACTTTATTATAAAATTGCTGATATGTATGAACATCATTAGCATAATGGAACTCCAACTCAATTAGTTGGGATCGATTGAACTGATTCAAAAAACATTGATGGAATTTATGGCTCTCATATCGGAATGCAATATTTCATATAGTATCAATTTGGTCAATTGATTATCGAAAGTGCACCAAATATTTTCACAACTATTTCAAAAGTATTTCCAGCCAGATTCCAAACCCCAAAAATGATTATTCTAATTAAAATAGTAAAACGTTATTCATTCAAGCACATTCCACCACAATTTAAGGTATTTTACCATTAATAATCATAATATCAGACAACTGTGGTTATCAATAGTCACTATACTGTTTATCACAAGAGTCGTTCATTACAGAACTGAAATTCCCCCGGGAAAAACCACTATTTAACAAGGTAGCTCTCTAATGGTATTCCAGAGAGTTTCTGACCACAATAATTTCCATATATCAATTTTGAACGTTCATGTGTAATGCTATGTTATTTACATTGCTTTTGTTTAGCTATGCGTTTATATGTTGCCCAGACTGGATGTGCATATTTCGATATCAGTATTCGATACCTAATTGCCAGATTTGAAACCGACAATCATCAAAATCGATCTTATTTGCATTAACGATTTAAACGGGTCGGCCATCTCAGTTTCCACCCTGACCACTTAAGGTCGAAAGGAACAGGGGTGGCACAGAAGCTAGAAAAACAATCCTTGGCTACCTTATTGGTTTTATACACCTGGCAGCATGCCTAGCAAGATATTACACAATTTTCGATTGTAAATCACCGTAACATGTAATCAGTTTTAATTTGTCCCCTCACTAAACGCTAGCTAGGGTCCATAATTAATTGATGTCTCTCCCTAGTCCCAATGAAATCTGCTGGAAATCAGTTTGAATGTCATAATTCTACCATTCAAGTTAAACTGATGACATGTTGTCGATTGCATGCACTGGTCAGTGACAGGACATGAAAGACAGGACGAAATAAATCAATTTTCTGCGGTGGATTTTGAAATTGTGGTTGATTAGCTTTGTATGGAAATTGCATTACATTCGATGAAATTAACGTGGGGTTGTGCAGTAGCGATGAATATTTTCAATAACTTTAAAGTTAAATTTAACAAACAATAATCTTTACTAAAAAATGAATCATAGAATACCTAAAAAACTATAAGTCAGCCAGTCAGTCCTAAGTGAAAATGAAAAAAAAAATTGAACGAAAAACATCATTTGGTTTCATTTTTACATTAGTTTTTAATAGCTTCAACTGTAGTTCAACCTCAGAAATGAGTTGAGAATATCGCCAAAGTTCTCCCGTCTAAAGTTGAAATTATTAATTTTTTTGGAAGTGCTTATAAAGTCACTAAAAATTTTAGGCGAACGTAGCTAAGTCTACGAAATACAATATATTTTAGTTTGACGATAAGCGATGTTTCCGACCTAAGATTTGAGGAACATTCTTCCAGAAATGATAGACTTTATTATTCAAAATATTTTTTTAAAAAAATTTAGATTTCTCAGTACTCACGAGTGAAGGTAAAAAATGAAAAGTTACATCAAAATTGAACGACTCGTTTCTATTTTTCGAACCAGGAAATCCTGAATGCAGTCCGTTCCGCATTATCTACTTAAGAACCTATAACATAATTTTTCTGGCGCGTTACGTACTAAATATGTTCACACCCTCAACACGCGAGCTAAAATTTCGTATACAACAATTAGTTTCTCATCCTCTTTAAAAACGAATCTCATTGTGATATTGTTTATTCGGCATATTTGAATGAAGATCCGCCATAGGCAAAGAAAAGCTTGCCCAGTCATTCGGCTTATCAGAGCTGAGATTCGAACCTTGGCTACTATGAACAGGAGGCCGACGTTGCCGTTTGTCATTATCCTACAGTCGTTTCGCTGAAAAAAAATCGATTCTTGCTAATTTATGTTGACAAATTAATTTTGAATTATTATTTATCCAATATTTACATGCGAATTTCATTAAGTTTTTTTTTAATCAGTAAATACTGTAAAAAGTATATATATTTGTATAATATATCTGTGGTAAGTGCTCTAGGGTTATTTTTCAATCAACAAAAACATACAGAATATGTTTTATAGATTATTTTAAAACAAGTTACAAGATTTACTTGAAATTCACGAATTTATCCAATTAAAAAAATTAAAAAAATTTGGTATTTTGAGTCGTAAATGATTTTGAAATTTACGAGAAACACTTATGGATTTGTTACTTTTTATCTGAAAATTGAACATGATAATTTTTTTTTTGATTCTGTTTTGATGAAGCAATTAGCGTAAGATTCTTTGTGCAATATTATTGTCTAAATTTTATTGAGTAAATTTTTTTAATTTTAATTCATTACATAAGGAAAAATATTTTCAGTTTTGTTTCCATAATTGATCTTTTGTAAAGATTTTATTCTTTCTACCATAAACTTCATGGTGAAATATCTGTAGTCAAAATATCTCCGGTTTTTCTATCGGCTGATATTTTTTATGTCTTTCGTCACAAACTTAGTGTGGGAATCTGTTAAGTGGAAGTTTCCAAAACGAGAATGTCATGTTTAACACTTAAAAAAAGTTCGTTTTGAATTTTAAACAACTTTCGATAATATGGGTTTTTGGAAAAATTTCTTTTGATATTATTGAATATTTTTTTCGTAACCTGTCAAGCAGTATTTGTTTCCAACTGAAAATTTGATGTTATAAACAATTTCGTTCAGAAAATTGGTACAGCTAGAGTATTTCTGATTTTAGTCTCAATAAGTGTATGAAAAATAACACAAAAATTTCAATGATCTATAATTCATCACTCTTTTATTTCACAGGAATTTCCAAATGCAATCTTTATATAAATACAAACTTGTTGGTAAAAGTTCTCAAGAATACAATTTGTCGAATTTTTCTCGAAATCATTAAAATTTTAAAAGTCGGGCTAAAAAAATATTGATTTAAATTTTTGATTGGAATTTTCAATTTATTTTTGGCAAAGTTATTTTGTTTCAAATTTTTCTTAATGAACAATTCAGGTTTAATTTGCGAGTTCCATATATAATATTTGATCAGTATTTTAATTTTATTCATCAGGTGAACTTTTTCAGAAAAAGATTGCACTTTGGCGCATTTCTGTCTGCAATTTTTTTTCTATCTGTATGTAGTCTGAAAATGGGCCGTGTTTTTTATTTATTATACAATTTTGACCGTTATTTTCCAGCAATAAGAAATATTTTTCTCCGAAATGCAAAATTTTCGGTCTGGAAAATTCACGTAAGCTTTCCATGACATGTCTTTTTCATTTACTTTTAACTTATTGGCTTAATGAACAACTTATTTAAATAATCAATCAATTATATATCCAATCAATGCATTTGGTTGATGAATCTGACTAATTTTGGGGGATCATTTTGAGAAAGACCACAACACAATTTTTTCATGAAATGTTTGTTTGGTAAAATTTATGGGTTTTGACACATAATTCTTTCTATAAAGTTTTTAGATTTTTAGTTTCGACAAACAATTTTATAAAAATCTCGATCAATTGGTTCTACTGAAGATGTAATACCATTATTTTCAAATATTTTTCAACGCATTTAATAATAATATCAGCAACAATTTTTGTAAATATAAATGTCATTTGAATTATTAAATTTTTAAAAAAAATGTTTACTTTTTGTAGAACTAGCTGAACAAAATGTGTGTCAAACTTTTTGTGGACATTGAAAATTTTAAAATATTATAAACAAGATTGCGTTAAAGCCATCTATTTCTATTTCTAATAAAATGTAAGAATTCTTTAGTGTATACGTATTCTCAAATTATTTCCGATTAAGGGACAACTGTGAATAGAATCTATTGAATCTATTGCTAGGTAATATGTGTTTCTTTTTGGTGCTGTTTGAAAGTCTGAGAATGGTGGTGGAACCCAAGGTTTCAGTCAGAAAAATATACCAGATGACTGAAGGCTGCTTTTTGTGTAAAACTGAGACGTTCAGAGACCTAAATTCTGCATAGTTCAGGATGATTTTTATTTAAATCGACATATTTTTTGAATGCTAAGTTCAAGACTTAAAAAACACTATTTAATATTAAAAGCAATCAGCTGATTGAAATCAAAACTTTCGATGAAAAACGTTGATTCTTTTTCGAAAATGTAAAAATTCAAGATAGGAAGGAATTAAATGAGACACATCAGGTCTGTATCTTCTCGTTAAAAACAATCACTAAACACATCCATCTTCCATTTATCATCCAACCAACTTCAATTATTTCTAATTACCCTTTTCTAAACAATCTCTCTGCAGACCAACTTCACGACTAGTAATTGAGTTTCCGCAAAACCTTGAATAATTTAAGCAGTCGTTGCTTGTGTACCTTCTTTCGAAAAGTTCAACTGACGCCACTCTACATCCTTGCCTGCATTCTGTTCAATTCCAACTGTTCGGTCGCAAAAAAACATTTCAAAACTTTCTAGCTCCAGTAAATATTGAAAATTAGTTTCCACTTATCCACTATAGCTACAAAATTATTATAAATATTTAATTAACCGTATTTGAAGGAAGGACGTTTGGTATCTGCGTCCGATTTTCAGTAGTAAATTTATTATGAGTATCCATTTAACCGGTGCATTTATCAGTTGATTGGAACGAATATTAGGACGATTTTGTTCAAACATTGCCATTTGCAGTTAAAAGTGTGGTTTTCAAGAGTAATTCAAGAGTAGATAAAGGAAGCGGTTTTAAATGAATGGAAGTGAAAATGGGATGGTTCTGTAGATATTGTAATTGTTAGTTGATTTTTGCTCACAGATTCTTTGAATCGGGACGATTTCAGTGAACTTGTTTCTTCTGATTAAATAAATCGGTTATACAATGTAGGGATAATGTGTTCTGCAAAATAATTTAAAGAATACATCCAAACATATCATAAAATGCGTAGCAATCAGGAGCCACTCACCAAGCAAAGTGCGCAAATTTTGTGAAGAGTCAGAGGATTTAAAATGCAAAACGCTATGAAGATTTGCAAATTAGGGATCACATTTGTTGATCCTAGACAGCTGCTTCCAATGTATTCAGGAAACCATGACTTGATTGAGGCTGACAAGCCATTTATGATGATGACGATAAATGTAGGAATATCCTTCACCTCACTTTTGATTTCAGATAGAAATCGGTGTCTTTCAAAAGACATGGGAATTGTGTTTAGACGCGAATTTGTGTTCAAGACTCCTTTTCATTTTAATGTGTAACAACATTCTTATTACGCAAAAATAGTCAGTTCGTAATAAGAGCGTGTTACTGATAGTTGCACCAACATCCGTATTATTTCAATTCGACGAAAACATCGAAATTCATGATTTTATTTCAAAAAAGTTAATGCAAAGTGACCCACGCTGGGCGCTAAATTGATGCAACATAATTTTAGTGTTTTTTGTTGTTGTTTTAGTTACAATTGAACACTATTCAATGCGAACTTATCTTTATGATTTTAAAATTAATAATAAACAAACATTATAACTACATAAAATTACTTTAAAAAATCTATAAGGGGGGTTCAAAAAGTAATGAGCATAGCTGGGTTGGCAGTTGATTTGGTTTAATTTTATTTTATTTTTCTACGTAATCAACCTTAAGTGAGATAGGTTCAATGTATTAACCTAGGTTAATACATTTAACATACCTTTTCTTTAGACCCGAAACTCTCCATTAAGAAAAAAATCATTTTGGGCACTTAAAAACGTTTACGGCTGCTTTTACCTCTTCGTCACCTTCAAACTCTGTGATTTTGAAGTGGGCTTTCAAAAGCGAAAATTAGTATAAATCACTGGGATCAAATTCAGTGCATATGGTACTTCAAAAACAGCGTATTGGATTCTTGCCATGACAACTGTAGATTTTCGTGCCAGCGCGTTGTTAGATGAAACAGAACTTTTTTGCGCGTTTTCCTCGTCGTTTTTCACGGATTTCGTGACGTAATTTTTTTATTTGTTCTACGTACACCTTTCTTGTCATGTTGGTACCACGATAAAGGCATTCAATTATTATAACTTTTTGGCTGTCCCAAAAGAGAGAACCTATGATTTTGTCGGCAGACAAAATGTTTAAAATTCCTTAGGGATGGGAGATGGTCTTTTACATGTCATTGATTGATTCGAGTTAAAAAACGATCAGGATCTTGTTGAAACAATTCCAATGAGCTCTTTGAAGCCTTGAGTCACGTTTGATTTTGTGCGTCCATTAGCAATGTTAGTACCCAAAACGCGGATACCTATTTCTTTCCCAAATGAGCTTGCAAAATGCTATGTACACTTTCAATTGAAATCTTTAATTCTTCAGTAATAAGACAGATTGTTAAACGACGATCTTCCGAAACAATTTTTTCAATAAGTTAGTTTATCATGGGTTAGAACCTCCTAGTCTAGTCAACAACTTCGTCTTTCTGGTTGTGCTTTTGGTTAGCAACTCACTAACACTATTATTGCACAATTAATGGGGGTTCTTAGCTTTCAGATTTTATGCTGGTTCATCATTAATTTAATGGAAAGTGTGGTTTCGGGGTGTCGGATGGCATCCTCTTCAGGTGCTGTCATTTGCCATCCGACAGCCCGAAACCACACTTTCCATTAAATTTTTTCAACTTTTTTGACCATTTGCTGAGTGACTAGCGTCGAAGGGCAGCCTGAATGCGGATCATCTTTAACTTTCAACTCTGCACACCTTCAAACTACTGAAGAATATGGCGGAGTACCCTCTTCTAATAACCCTCGTAGTTCTTTGAAAAATTGTACGGTGGTGAAAAATTTCAAGCAAAAATATTTTATCACCGCATAAATTTAAATCTTATCCATTTTTATCGAAACGTATCAGCAAGTCACAAACAAATGCGAATCACAGCTGACACCGATAAAATAAGAAAATGTTTATTTGTGGTTATGCTGACAGAGACAGGTTATGGTCTATACGAAACAGTAATTATTTTATCAAAGTACCCCCTCCCCCCAGTCGCAAAAATAAGTCATGCTTATTACTATTTGAACGCCCCTCGTAAGCATAAAAATCCTAACAAGTTCATAGTGGAATCAAATTCATTGCATATGAATTACTAAAGTTACTTTTTATGCAGACCTGCTATATTTTTTTCAAAATATTTGATGTTAGCATTTCTTGTATATTGAGTGGTATTCCGTGGAAAATTTCTCGACCAAATATTCAGAAAAATATTTGATTCCATACAGCAATTTCATATTTTTCGTAGGACATCACGTCATGTATTATCTTCTCCGCACATGACCACCACATTCACGATAACCATTATCAATATTAAAATATTTTCATTGGATTCTTTCGACGCATGTAGCGAGCAATCGAAAATATCTGGATAAAATGTAGCCAAAAAAAATTCTGAAATATTTAAATCCAGCATACATAGCACCTGGACACGATCCCACAATATTACCATTTCGCCAGCAAACGGACGAAAAACGAAACGAGCAAATCTCTCAATCGGATCGAATAAAAGGTATTGTGACGAATTTATATCATTCCATGGACAGAATTAAATATGACAGTAACCATATATCGATAAATTCAATAATAGTGCTCGGTTGTCGTCACTACTGCTGTAGCTATTGATCATTTGAGTGTGCTGTGCCGCCACGTCGAAAAAAAAACTAACGACTGGCAAACTTTAACGAGAAATCGGAAATTCAACGAATTTGTGCCCATACTTGATATTATGCATATCCTGGATGTCGTATTGTACACATCGTATCGTATCGCACGGTAGCGTATCGTCAGAGGCACAACATCACAAACGTGTTGGTACACTATGAAATTTTTATTAACTATGCAGGTCGACACACGAGCCAGGATGAATTTGTCCATGCAACAACCACATATGCTTGATATGCACTCGTATGTGGAGAAGCAACGCGATATGTTGGAGTAGCTAACGAGACTATCGAAAAATATCCAGAGGAAATTGTATTAATAATTTATTTCGATCTAAAAAGGAAAATGGATTTTATTCCACGGGCATGCATGGAAAGAACTGAAAGGGAGGAAGCGGGTTGTATCCAACTTACTGCATGCTCACGCTTCTCCGTGTAAGCTTTTACGTGCATTCGATGTATCTAGGAAATGTGCTGTGAGCTCTGTAGATACAATTATTCGAGTATAGCGACACCACGTACAACTGCAACATTGATTTTTATCGGAGGGATGATTTATACCCGCGGCTAAGCTACTTGATCAGTAGTAGACCGAAGCGGTGCAGAGTGCTCTATTGAAGAATGACTCGCCGGGGGGAGAATATAGTTCATTTAAAATCATATTGTGACTGTGTTCGCAGGCAGAACTGTTGAATTTCAATAAAGACATTTAGTTGTTATATACAGGAGCGACCAATCAGCCTTGGGGTGTTGGGCGTTTTAAATAATTGCATTGGCTGAAATGTGAGTTTCAAATTGAATGAGACCCAAAGTAGGAGAAATAACAATCAAAAAAATCGACCCCATTACAATAACTTCCCATAGGGAACTGGGAAGATAATAATTTATTCATAGCAGCTCGTGAAACATATCTATCCTAAAATCATCTCTTCTAAAATAGAGGTGCCACCCTAAATCAGGACTTATTCTCAAGTATTTTTTGAATATATTTTAGTTAGCCAAATTACTCCAAAAATATCCATTAAAATTATTACACGATAACATGAAAAATGTTCTGCATTGTATGCTATTCCGTTAAAATATAAAAGATAAAATTACAATTTAACTTTTTATTATGAAGAATAGCTCAAATTAATGATTTCGAACGAAAATTCATTTAAGATTTGCTTCAATTATTTCTCTTTAAACTTCTTTTTTTCCTTTGGCGTTTCATAATCGTCTAATCTATACTTCACAAACGACATTTTCAAAATAGGATTATTTTAATCTTAAATTATTTTTCAAAAAGAACAGAAACAAATACTTTTACATTCAAAATACCGCAATCAGAGACATGAATGAATCCTTCAAAAGTTGCTTTAAAACTAGTTCGCATTACTTCGCAAAAAAAATTACAAACAAGCAGCGAATTGCGACCCTTGAGGTCCACACGGTCAACTTCCCAGTAATATCTACATAAACATCAACAACATTGCAACAATGAGAGGTATTCATAGCAGTAACAGGAATGAGTTGATATGAATCATATCACCTACGGGAAGGTCCATTGATTACGTAAGGTTTTTGGTCGATGAGGACAGATTGAATATTCACGCGTATCAATCGGTGGGGGCCTTTTTGGTCTTGAAAAATTTTGTTGGTTTTCAAAACTTAAGCAGCTTTTTTAATTAAAAGACTAGAAAATCTATTAAAAATCTGCTCAAATTATGCAAATATTATAAAACTTTGATTGAATTTACAACAATTTTTTGAGAATAAAAGATATAAAGTAATATCATTCGTATGAACCCTCTTTACATGGTAACCTTGAATGATTTTTTGTTTTTAATTCAGTTTGTTCATAATCATACAAGAAAATGTTGCTGGTTTTTCTTTAAAAACTGATAAGAATGTATAAATTTTATAAATTGGTATCACTGTGCTGTGTAAATCAATCATAATATTTTTTATGAAAAAACCCATAATTTTTCGCATTTTCTTCTATTAAATTAAAAAACGGCTGAAACGAATTTTTATAATGTTTACAACTTCACAAAGACGTTCATACACGTCAACTGACACCATAATGATGCAAGTATTATGTCTGGTTCGTGAGATATAGTTAATGACAAAAATGACCTTGAAATTCATGATGACTTTTAATGATTTTTAATTTTTAATTTAATTTTTTACGTAATCATTAGAAAAACTTTTGATGGTGCTTTTACAAACATTGTTTGGAGTATATAAATTTTATTAACATTGATTACTTTATTTCGCATATCAGTTTAAAAATTTATTGTTTATGAAAAAAAACCTAATTTTTTGCACTTTTCTTTCTTAAATTAAAAAAAACGGCTCCAACATTTTTTTTAAAAAATTCGGCAGATTAACAAAAATCTTAATACGCGTACATTGATACCTAAACGATGCAAATCGTATGTTTGGTTCGCGAGATATAACGCATGTCAGAAATGACCTTGAAAATCATGATGACTGTTAATGATTTTTTATTTTTTATTTGATTTTTTTTTGTAATCATGAGACAAAAATTTTGATGGTATTTTTGAAAGAACTGTTTGGAGTATATAAATTATATAAACATTGATTACTTGGACTTGAAAATAAGGTTGAAAATTCATTGTTTTTGGAGAAAACCCCAATTTTTTGCACTTTTTTTTAAAAAAATTAAAAAACTGCTCGAAGAATTTTTTTACAAACTTGATAGAGTTACACAAATGTTAATTCGCGTCGATTGACACCTTGCTCAAGGTAATCGCACTTTGGGTTCGCGAGATATAACGCATGACAGAAATGACCTTCAAACGGGCAAAACAGCAAACCCCCCGACCGAAGTTTCCCAAAACCTATCAGCTCTTAAGATTGCAAAGACGCTTCGATTGACACCTTAACAAAGTCGATAGGACATTGTTTACGTGAGTTATGCTCGTAGAAAAAAGTGTCCACGAACGCACATACGTACATACACACACATACATACTTCTTTCTAAAAACACTTAAAATATACTCTAAAGACCTCAAAACGTAAAGATATGTTGAAAATTTCAATTTCGACTTTCGAGTCGATTACAAGAACTTCCCATATACTGGGAAGTTAATTATACATCGTATGTTATTTCGTTTGAATATAGCAGGCAAAGTTGCTTTTTTAGTTTTAGAATGAAGAACAACTTAAATGAACAATTTCCAACAAAATTTTATTTAAGATTTGTTTCAACTATTTCTTTTTAAAGTTTTCATTTCCGTCTGGCCTTCCTTAATCGTCAATTCGATACTTTACAAATAACATTTATATCTTAAATTATTTTCCAAAAACAACAAAAACCAGATTGAAACAAACAATTTTACATCAAAAATACCACAGTAAAAGACATGAATGAATCCTCGAAAATTTGCTTTAAAACTATTTCGCATTACTTCGCAAAAAAAAAATTTACCAATATCAAACATTAATGTAGATAAATCGTAATTTTTTTAAGTGAAAACAATGTATCGAAAAACAATTGAAATAATGTAAAACAATAAAAATTTTAGGGAATTTTTCAGTTGAATTTTTTTGAAACATATACAGGAGACAATTTTTTTTAAATTTGAAAAAAAAAACATAAATTTACCGAAAATCTAAAACTTTTGCAATATTTTGTGTGTTTTTCGTAATTTATCAAAAATTTAGTTTCCACCAAAGTTTCACTGTTAATTTTTTTAAAGTAAAAATCAATGCTTCCAAGCATATAATTGTGTTGATTATTTTCAAAAGCTGGGCTTCCTTTCTCACATTTAATCACATTGTTAGCAATTCATAGTGATTCAGTTTCATACTTTGAAACTTTTTAAAATAAAAACTAATGAGACTTCAAGTTCACAAGGTCATTGTTGATAATTTTTCTGTATTTATGGGATCTTACGTTTAATGTTGAATATATATGTGTTTGTCTGGATATTCTAGTATTTTATTTATAAGAATATTAATTTCTTTAGTTTTTTAGGGAGTATAATCGATAATGGGTTCCTTTTGAATTTCAGTTATTATTACACTCAGAAACTCATTTTTTTCCCAAATTTTCGCCACGCACTTTTCTTAGCATTTGGTGGCGAATTTCTCGAAATCAAACAAACGAATGAATTTGGAAATAATTTCAGGATTAAAATGTTAAGTACAAAATTATTTACCCAACATTTCTATTGACTTGAAAGTTTGGATCCTTTGTAGGAAAAAATATTGAAAAAACATTCCTGACAAAATTAAAAAAAAACTTCTTGAAAACTATTTGTGTTTTCAAATTATCCCAGAAGCTTGGCAATTATATTTGCAAAGTCTATGAAATATTGTTCTTCTACGATTTCGTTGAACACTCTTTAAGCCTAAAATGACTGCCGGAAAAATCTTGAAAAGAATTTTTTGGAAGTCTTTGCGAAAATTAAATTATTTTCAAATTTGATTAATTTTTTTTGAAAGTTAACTGAAGTAGGCATGTAACTGTTATAGAGGTTTGTGAGTTATTGTACCAAAAAAATTCAATTCGTTATTTTAACCTTAATTTTTAACCCCATATTTCATTGAAAAAATTAACATTGACATCACTAATGATATACTTAGAGTTTTTTTTTGCAATTTTCAAAAACTAATAACTTTTAAAGAACATGTCTTCATGATAGTGAATTTTATCGTTCTTGCTTTTATTTAAAATAATTTAATTCTGGACTGGTCTAAAAAATTGAGGAAAAATTCATGTCAACAATTTTTCCATGATAAGTGTAGAGAATACAAAAAACTGCTGGTCCATTACAGATACTGAGAAGATTATAATTGAATCTGAAATAAAGTTTAACAGTTATTCTATGCTGCTGTTAAATTTTGATCCGAAAAATTTATTCTCTAAAAAATTCTCCAAAAATATGCTAGGCGTTTATAACATTAAAAAAATTATTCGCGAGGAATCTCACATGTGTGCTTCTATAGTTTGTTTCCACTTGAATGGTTCGGACAAGAACAAAAACAAAGACTGTACCTACTGGAAAAAATTCACTTGAATTTTGAATTTGATATCGATTTCAAAATAAATGAATGGCTTGGCTTCTTGGCATCAAATGATGTTCGACCGATAAGATTTTTTTTAAGAAAAATAAATCTTTTGAATTTCGAATACGATTAAGAGGTAGAAATCAATTATGAATGTGGTTTTGTTGAAAACACATTTTCAATTGAATGGTGAAGCAACCGTCGTTTTATTTTTTGCTGCAAATGTCATTTAGTCATGCGAAGTGATGTTGTATTGATTTGTTTAGCTCTAAATTTTCAAATTTTCTTCAGCAGAACATATCGAAAGTTAGTAACATTAATGCTATATCTACCTCTCCTTGCATATACCTAGCTCCTACAGTGTCACCTTGAAAACAACGACTTGAATTCCATTTCAAAAACGGTCTATAAATCCAATCAAAAAACACCATAATTAATCTATGCAATCTTTCGGCAACCAAACCCCATTTAAATGAAAATGGGCGTACTAAGCATAGTCCCAGTGGCAAATGTAAAAAAAATAGCCTCACTTGGCGCACGATCAATAAACATACAAAAGAAACTGATAAAAATCTTTTGAACACTATGCGCCTCTGATTCGGCATCTTTTGTCCTCACTCTTCCAACAAAGATTAAATAGAAATGAAAGTAAGCAAAAGAAGTAGAAGAAAATATAGAACATGGAACCGTCATCGTGACCCTTTTTTAAGCTACCGAAACGTGTTAACATATCGCCATTGAAATCAAGATAATGTTTTGTGCCAAGTTGTCATAATTCACAGACCCACAAAAACGCTTCATGAGAGTTTGATGAATGAAATAAGGCACGAAAATGAATCTGTTTAATATGCAAATCAATGATTTATGGCTGGATGGATGATGGTCGGGATGACGAGAAGTAAAGAATTTCGGAAGAACTGTTGAGCTGGGTGAATCGGTCGATGTTTGAAAGATGTTATTATTCGAAAGCTTTGAATATTCAATAGATCAAACCATTCTTAATTCAGACATAGAGTCATTTAATCGAAATTCAAGAAGATGTGTTCCATGTCCAACATTTAAACGACATCAGAACAACATTGTAGCTAATTTAACAGAAAACCGATCACACAGCATGCCAAAGTCATGTACTACCAAAGGCCCATCAAAAGGGAAGCAATTTGTTCTGCACCATAAAATTTTACACTGCAACAAATCATCCCCAAATAACTTGTGTATGTTAAACCAAACTACACCAAACTCTTCACATTCCTCCAGAAAAAGAGCACCCGACAGAAAAATGCAACGTCTAATTACATGATAATTTGTCCAAAAAAATATCTATGCATATATTTTTCTCGTCACTATTTACGAACACTTTTCCAGCAATCGCTGGCTCGATTCGTTTGTGGCAATTAAACCTGGGAGCCGGCAAGGAACCCATATTTTATGTGGAATGATAAATGGCTATGAAACATGGCCCACAATGTGCACCGCAACATCTTAAGTTCGAGATGTGGAGCCCAAAAAAGCATGAACAACACTTTGTTAATGCATGCTTCACCATCTATTTATAAGTGTTTGCACATCGGCAAAGAGGACCACGAATTGGTGGATGCAGATCGTATCGTGCTATGGGTTTTTAGATATTGCAGATATACATATGCATTTCTAAAATTTTATATATGAATCGAGATTCGTACGTGCAATCCTTTGAACCATGTCTACATTTAGCAAGTTCGTATGATTTCATAAAATAATTGACGAGCAATGATTCACAGTTTTTGAACTAATTTTGTCATCATTACCGCCTCAATTTCAAAAACGATGCAAAATGTGGTACATGACATGCACGCGCTCATATCCGTCGAGTTTGAATGTCACATACGTGTTGTATCTTAGGATTGTGCGCAACATCAAAAGAAAAAGATTTATTGGCGACCGGAACTCGTTGCGAGGCGCATTCAAATGTGCTATCCAACTTTTTTATAAATACATCGTCGTCCGGTCGAAAATGTCTATATTTATCGGGAAAAAATTCAAATGATAAAACAACATTGAAATAGTTTAAAAAACCATAAGACTGATTTTATTCTTTCGTTAAAGGTTGTAATGCTATCGACGATCAAAAGCGAGCTCCGCTATCGTCATCAATATCTTGGCCCCCGAGGCCCGAGGTTTATAGGTCCAGATGTTTGCACTCCGGTAAACATGATTTCTTGCTACTGAACGGTTATTTCACAGAGCAAATAGATATTAACTCCCACACAATGAGATTGTTTTATCTGTTTACGTGTTGAAAGATAATCTAAGAATATTTTCAGATTGTAGATGGGTCGAGTTTAGATGGAAGGTGGCCAGTATTGCATGGAACGGCCATCTGGACTTCGTACCGAATGTGAGACTATTTTTGATCGCGTATTAATGTGTCATTATTCAAGTTAGTAGTACAGGCTGACAAATAATTTAATATCCTTTCAAACAGGTTAATAAAAAAGTCTGTGATTAGAAAACAACATGAGAAAATATACTAAATTTTGGCAATCCTGCTACCAAAACTTCGCACAATAAGCAGGGTCCTACGATGACTCATATTTATAATTGTATCTCAGATAAGCATAAATATATAGATTCACGACAAGATTACAAGAATGAAAATAATCAATCTAACGTACATAACTTACTACTATTCAAATAATTTACACACGTCATTAGTAGTTTCAAAGATTTTCCTTGGTCGTCGATTCAGCAATTTTTTGATGAAATTTTGCTTGAATTTTCATCATAAACCATTCAAATATAGTTTTCAAATATTGTAGCATAAATATTACAGGGTTAACGTTTGAAAATGGCATTCATGAATAAATGAAATTCAAAAATAAAAAGTGCGCCCAACGTGGGCTACTCACAGTACAATTTTGTACTTTTGCTTGAATATTGTTACATTTAAGACTGAATCCGACTAAATATGATTTGCAAACTTTGAAAATAAATGAACTACACTCTATTTTGAATTCTCCGATTGAAAAAAAATAATAACCATCAAAACACTTCCTTTTTTTCTTAACTTTTGCATAATTTTGGTTTGTATCAGCTGATGCAAAAATCATGTCTGAATATTGTAACGATAAGTACAATTATTATGAGTGTGTGTTTTTCCTTTTAAAATTTTATTCTTTTTTCATTGTGATGGCAAATGATGAAGGTGCGATGAAGCATTCATTCTAATTCATTAAAATAACAGGAATGCGTAGGACGTCATTTCCAAAGTTCATTACATATCTACAATACTCCCTCCATCACTTTATCAACCATTATCCTGCCATCGCATGCTTTCATCATTCAACATTGCCAACAAGCTGATTCAGCAACATCAAAGCACTACTCAAGTCATCGCAACCGCAACACTGTGAATTTTAATTCACAAATTATGTCCTTCCCAGCGGACCTAATTAATTTCTGCCACCCGAACGATCCTCCACACACATATGTCGCGCGTCACATGTCAACCGATAAAAAAGCGGCCCAACGAATTTTTTCTCTTCAATTTTTTTTAAAAAGTTTTATAGTGAAAAAAATACGCCAGCATTAATATAAATCTTGAAAGAACATTATTTTTTCATCAGCGGCCATTCATTCATACAAACACACGCACAACTCCGACAAGGGAGAAATTATGATGAAAAATCTCCTGAAAATGACTTTGATGACAAAGAAAAATTATTTGGTCATTATCCATGTCACCTTGTTGATACTTTGGTTAATTCTTTGTTGCTGATGGTGTTAAAATATGAATGAGTGTCGAGTGAAAAGTAAAATGGGCCAAGAAAACGAGCATTTAAATGATTGGCACGAGTGTGAGTTAGTGTGGAGTAGCATGAAAGTGAAGACATTTTCCGTTGAAATTTTTGGTGGAATTTTCACAGATGGTTTTGATTGGATTGATGGGTGGTCATGGCGATGATCATGATGTGGAGGAGGAAGTGATGGTATGAAAACAAAACACTGTAATTATTCAGAAAGCAGCCTGCTGTTGCCTTTGTTTGATGGCATCTTTGTTAGACAACTATTAATAAAAAAATTGGAAGAATTGGATCTTTTGGTTTAGTAGTCAGTCGATGATCCATCATGATGCTTCAAGCAAAATTAAAAACACATCAATGATAATTTCTTGAATTTAAAAACGTGAAAATACGTCTTTTTAATTGTATTCAGTTACAACGATTATGTACCATTTATTGATCGGCAATCCAGGAGAAAATTTAAAGGCAGCAATGTAACTATCATGTTGTTTGTGCGACCAAATGACAGTGGAAAAAACAAAACAAATGAATTTATTTTATCATATTAATTCTGTTGATGAGCTTTTTGTTAATTTGTTACTAATTTTTGACAATGTTGTGAAGTTTCCTTTACCAAATACATATTTTGAATACATTTCTTTAAATCACTGAAAAAACGGCAAAAGGTGTAACCGCGCGTTCATTTAAAAAACAACAAGCTGTGAGGTGCGACCCTTAAGGTCCACACGGTCAACTTCCCAGTAATATCTACATAAACATTCAAAATATTAAACACAATAATAATTTTGAAAATAATACTACTTTAAATAATAATAATGAGAGGTATTCAGAGCAGTAACAGGAATGAGTTGTTATTAATCATATCATCTACGGGAGTATCCATTGATTATGTAAGGTTTTTGGTGGATGCGGGTAGATTGATTTGATCAATCAATCGGTGGGGACCTTTTCTACGTTATTTGTTACTTTCACATCGATGATTGAAGGATAAAAGAACGCTAGCAAAAATGAATGCAGTTTTTGTTATTACGCCCACTGAAGAGATTTTGTCGCGTGATGGCCATTTTGAATAGTTGCGTTCAAAATTGCCATGACTTCAGCGTAATCACTGAATTTATATTTTTTCACGATTTTACATCAATGAGATTAATAATTATTTATATTATTTTATATTATTATATTATTTATACATTCTATTGGTAAATTTTGAATATGCAGTCAAAAATAGGTTCAATTGCATGTAAAAAAAATGTTTTACAAATGATGATGGAGGAAGTAGTTGTAATCTTACAATTACTAAAGAATGAATCTACTAAAAATTACAATTTTTCATTTGATGAAAGTTTTTTAAAGCATATGCTCTTGTAAAGTATTGCCTATAAAAGATTTTACCATTCAAAGCGTTGATTACCACAAATGCAAATTTGATTGAAATTTCGATGATTGTCAAAATTTAAGCAGTTTTTTAAATTAAAAAACTGTCAAAACTAATAAAAATCTGCATTTATGCAAATATTTTCAAACTTTGATTGAATTTACAAAAAATTATTTAGAATAAAAGATATAAATTAATATTATTCGTATGGTTAAAAAAATCAAAAAGATTTTAAAACACGTCGATTGAAACCTTAATGATGCAAATATTATATCTAGTTCGTGAGATATAGTTAATGACAAAAATGACCTTGAAGATCAAGATGACTGTTAATAATTTTTTTATTTTTAATTTAATGTTTTTTGTAATCACGAGGGAATGTTTTGATAATGTTTTTACAAGCACTGTTGGAGTATATAAATTTTATAAAAATTCATTACTGTGTTCCGTAAATCAGGTTAAAAATTTATTGTTTATGACAAAAAAATCTGTTTTTCTGCATTTTTTTCTAAATTAAAAAAATGGCTCCAATATTTTTTTCAAAATTTGATAGATTTACAAAAATGTTAATACGCGTCGATTGACACCTTGATTAAGAAAATCGTATGTTTGGTTCGCGAGTTATAACGCATGAGAAATATGACCTTGAAGATCATGATGACTGTTAATGGTTTTTTATTTTTTTTTTAATTGTTTTTAGGATCATGACAAAAAATTTTGATGATTTTTCTACTAAAATTGTTTGGAGTATATAAATGATATAAGCATTGATTACTTCGACTTGAAAATAAGGTTAAAATTTATTGTTTTCAAAAAAACCTCATTTTTTGCACTTTTTTTTTTAAATTAAAAAACGCCTCCAAGGAATTTTTTAGAAACTTTATAGAATCACATAAATGTTAATACGCATCGATTAACACCTTGATCAAGGAAAACGTATTTTTGGTTCGCGAGATATAACGCATGACAGAAATGACCGTCAAACGGGCAAAACAGCAAACCCCCCGGACCGAAGTTTCCCAAAAACTAATCAGCTCTCAAGATTGCAAAGACGCTTCGATTGACAACTCAACAAAGTCGATCGGACTTTGTTTACGTGAGTTATGCTCGTAGAAAAAAGTGTCCGCGAACGCATATACGTACGTACGTACACACACACATACATCTCCCTTTCTAAAAACACTTGATATATACTCTATAGGCCTCAAAACGTAAAGATATGTTGAAAATTTCAATTTCGATTTTCGAGGCGATTACAAGAACCTCCCATATACTGGGAAGTTAAAAAATTGATACGGAAAGTTCCACGACTTTGGTTAACATTGAATTTTCTGTTTAACAAATTTAAAATTTACTGAGGCGCATGATAACTGCCTTCATAACGCTAATGCAAAGTGACTAAAAAAAATAGTCGATCTAAATTGATTAGTTTAATCCCGACTCAATTTCAAAAACCACTCAAATAAAATCAATTATGTAACGTTTTATAATTTCGGCCTTTTTTGTATGAGAAAACCACAAATTCAAAAAGTAAATTTCAAGAAAATTTAGGATTTATTCATGAAGCAAAGGAGTATTATCACACACTACTTTTATTCTACTATATTGTTAATCTATGATCGGGAAATCTTCTTTGAAATAACTGAGACCAAATCTTGTCCTAAATTCCAAGCAAACTTTCAAGGGTTTTTAATGATCTCAAACGTGAGACCACTCTGAAATCAGCAACTAGATTTTGAGCTAACCATTGGATGTCTTTTATATTTTAGAAAAAAAACCCTGCATTTTTATGCAGGATCTAACTGGACTTTAGTTGTAAATAATAACAAAAGCTAAGAAATTATAAATTACATACAGGCCAGCAAACGACGGACATAAAGCGGAGTCCAGGCACTTATACAAAACCAACCATGTTTGTAGGCTAAAACTCTTTCAAAGAACAACAAGGTTCATCATTACTGTGGCCCTCGATACTAATTGAATGGAAATGTAATCTCCACACACGAAAGACAATTCTTTTAAATGATTCTGAAAAATTACCATTTAATTTTCGAAGACAATTCAGAAGATATTAAAAAATTTTGCAATTTATATTCATATAAAAATTATTATTCTCAACATACCTAAATCCGATGCACTGCTGCATTCCAGCAACATCCACAAAACTATGATTGTTCCCAAGCAACGCCATTGCAAGCTCACATCCCACCACCATCTACTATAATTCCTGATTTTTGATCCACCTCCACAGCCACTGCAACTTCCAGGACAATGATAGCAGCAGCAACTACTACTGCATTGACAATTTTCCGTCCGATGAGGAGCCATCATCGCTGGCGGTGGTGGCCTATTTACAAAAGCCATTTTCTCGTTGACCGATTAGTAATCCGTTTTAAGCATCAAAAAAATATATATGTATTTATTTTTTCGTCTCTTTTTTTAGATCGTTTTTGGGTGGCTATTTCAAATGGACCATACCGTGCTCACGGATTTTTTTTCCAGAAGCCTTTATTTTCAATTTTCGTAAAAGAGATCAGAATTTTGTACGCTGGCAGCAGTGATGATAGTCAACAGTGGATGGAATTTCGTTGTAAAGGATGTTGCTGCAGCTTTTTCATTACAATTATTTTGATGGATTTTGAATTAAGTATGATGGAAATGACGTTATATGATTTTGAATGCGACATTGTAGGTGGGGATTTTATGGTGGAATTGTAGCATTCATTTTGAGAGAGTTGAATTTGTTGGTTGTCGATCTGAAAATAATAGAAAAGGTTTTTTTTAGAGATTCCTTCATTTGTATCAATTATTTAAAAAAGAGTTTGTAATTTCTTTTAAAAAATAACGTTACATTTATTTTGGTATTCATAAACATTAAATAATAATGCTTTTTTTTAAGTTTAAAAATTGAACAATGAGCGTAATCCATATTTCATGACGTTGAAGATATTGAGATCAACTTGAACCGTTTAATATTCAAAAACATGGCTCAATTAGTTTGATATTTTGCAGGTTTGTTCAATAGCTGTGAAAAAGTATACAAACTGTTCAACATTTTGGGTACAGAATCGTTCCCGTGATTTAATTTAAAGGGCTTTTTATCGCAGCATCACTTCATGGACTTCTTAGTACATGGATAGACTACATGTGGCTACCAACATACCGCCCATATTTTCAGACGCAATGCGGTACTAGTATATTCAAACTATTCATTTGTAGTTACGGCTAGCTTATATGGAAAAGTTCTCACCTATTTATTGACGTGATACACTAAAGCTAATGACATTTATAGAAACCTATATGTCTTGTTGAACAAATCAAAAAATAATAGATGGTGATATTGGAGTTTGAAATTTGAACGTTAATTTATTCTATACAAGATATTTCTGTTATAATAAAATTTGAGTTTAGTTTATTATGTATAAAAAAATGCATGTGCCAAAGAAAACATTTTACACGACCTCTCCATGTATATAAATTCACAATTTAGTGATCCAGAACTGAGAAAGGTTGGATACCTCACACTTTTTTGTCTTAGTCGTTATTAATTGCTGAGTACCACTTTCATGTATTTCTACTGCGTATTGGATTAATATGTTCAGAAGGTCCTCAAGGGACACGTTGAGCTCAAAGAATTCTATCAACCTGATAGGTACTACACACAACTATCTAATTTACACCTACTAAAGGTTTCTCACTGAAACATGGCGAAGCAATTTTCCTGGGCTCTGACACTAATGTTACCAAAGTACAGTCCTTGATAAGACATCATAGGATTCATCAAATCCGACTTTGATTGTGCTCTTTGGATAGCAGCACTGGACGAACTAAAAACTTGTGGAAAGCTTGAGAATGACATTTTCCACCCTCTTTCCATCCTCAAAAAACGACGAGCCACTGCAGTCATTACAATTGACTGAAACAGGCGTATCGTATTGTAGCCAAAATACGTATCTGTTATAAATAAATAAAAATTTTGGTTGATCAAAGTCACGACTTTAGGTTAAATAAAAAAAATTGACCAAAAAGCTTACACAAAGAACCAATCAAAATTAAGTCTTACCATCACTGTAGAGCCATTTTATAAGCAAAATCTTTTCCAAATATGTTACCATCAAATTTTGATATAAGAGGGTCACAAAAAACGTACAAATCGAAACATGAAGAGCTTGCATGTTAAAAGACCACCAACTAGTGCAGAATTTATTACTTGTTTGTCGTGCCGTATGTTTGGGTTCGTTATTGTGCTGAAACTTCCATATAATAGGAACATGATGTTTTCTAAGATTTCGACGTTCTACTCCTTGGTTAACGCCGAACCACGAGAAACATTTGCAAACATTGATGGGGCCACCTCCATACTTAACAACAGTTTAAGTGCAGCTAAAGTCGAATTCCTTACTTATTAGTCGTCTTACATATCTCCTGCCATTAGAGCCAATGCGATTCATTTGTTTACCAAAACTGCTAAGGCTATAGAGCGTATAGTGGTTGGTTGGTTGGTTGTAGTGGCAGTCCTCTTTGTCAATAAGGTGGCTTACTTAGGCCAGGATAGGCCCATTTTGATACCACAAAGAAATAGAGTACAGAACTAGAACCTGTGGGATAGTGAGAATCATTTAGACTCTCTATGCAGCGAATATTTAAACTGGCTACTTCCGTGAGGCTGTTCAGGAAAGGCGAACCTAAAGTTTGCATGTGTTTCCTGGATAGTGCTGGGCATTCGCACAAAAAGCGTAGTGTCACTAAGGGTCCAAAGTTAAATGCCGTTCTCAACACCAAGTTGTTGCCCGTTTTCTACATGGACAATTTTGAGGAAAGATCTTGGACCAACGCCCCACAACATCGTTTGACAAACCCACAAAAAACCCACGAAGGATTTGCGTTTCCAAAAATCCTTCCATCCTCGGCATTTACAATTTTATGTTAGTTTCAAGAATTTCCGTTTATTTAATTAAAATGCACATGCTAAAATTTCAAAGAAGATTCCTAACCACCCACCCACCCACATAAAACTGCAATCCCGCCTTTTAAAATATCAACTACCTTTTGTGAAAATTAATTTCACCGCAAATAACATTCCTACCGAAATGTTACTTGATCTTGAATTCAACCCAGCCGAAAACCATTTAATGGAAAATACTTGAAATGCTTCGAAATAACTACGTTCCAGAACGACCATCTTCCATTTTAACATTCACTTGATGGTATATGTTCTTGAAAACCACCACCATATAATATGCACTACCATCTCGTTGCAAACGCTTCAAATCTACTGGGTCCTTTTCCATATTCCATAAGTAAATGCACCTAAGAGATATTTCAATATTTTTCCAAGCATAGTTTCAGTTCCTCATCATCCCTCCGAACATTTCCACGTTTCAGGTGCACTAAATGAAAATATTTAGTGCACAATTAATTGCAAAATTTCAAGATACAATTCTCACCCGGCAAGTGTTGACGTATGTGAATCCTTTTGAGAGGTGCATGGGTAGAATTATTAAATATCTTGAATCCCATCGGGGATATATGTAATCTAGGCGTTTACGGATGATGCTTAGAAGTTGCATAAGTGGAGTGTAAATATCAAGAGTTGTGATGAGATACGGGAATGAAGCGTTAAAGGACACGTTACGAGCAGAAGCAAGTTCTAATTAAAGGAACTAGTTGGTAGGTTGGTGTGGTCTTTGAAATGTGACTTAGTTTTTGATAAAATTTCGTGGGAAATTGTCAGTGTGCTTGTTTTTGGGGATACAGAACATGTGATTTGTAGTGGTGAGCTTGTTACGATAAAACTCGGATAATATAACCATCTTGCATAGGGGCTTTTTTAAAAAAAATCTGGTTTTAATTTCTGGAATAAAGTCAGTCTAAAATTTTTTCTTTTACTTAAATCCTATTTGAAGATAATCTGTCCGAATTTTTTTAAAACGGAACTAGTTTAATTCTATACGATATCACATGGGAACAAGATATCAGTTACCTTTGTATCCATAATCCAAAAACTCATCGACAAATCAAATCAAATCTCTATAGGACACTCTCAAATCGATTCATCCACAAAGATGCCGAAGGAGCAGCTCTTCCATCGAAACAAAGTACACATGCTGGCAAAATCTTTTCCCACATTAATGTAGGCACAAGGGAAGCCAACAGAAGCAACAAAATCTAGATGACATACACAATCCATTCAACGTGCATCCTCTCCAGGAACGTCTAATGCGGAGGCAGCAGCCATCAGGAGCATAGCTGGTTCAGAATGAATTAACAACCAAAGCTATACTAGATCTACTTCTGGTTGCTTGCGAGATCAGGATGCTCCATCATGCATGATTTATCATAGCTTAAATTAATAATCGCAGACAGAAATAGTAGTAGTAGTAGTAATAGTAGTAGGTGACGTTGTCGTCGTCGTCCTGGGACTAGAACTCAAGTGACTACACGCAGATCCCACCTCTTGTTTGGCAGAAGGAAGCGTACGTGCAGCGACTAAAAGGCAAACCAAAGCCTAGGAAACATCTTATACAATTCATTCAGATCAAATCTGTGCAAATATAATATGCAGGTAGGCAGAATCAGCCAGGATATTGCTTCTTACTTCTTAATAACATGCTTCGTACTTTGTGTATTTCAAACGACGGGTTAGAGATAGGAAATTGTGTCGATATAATTCGATAGGATGGTGCATCCGCCTAATAGGCCAGCTTATAGCATGATGTAATTTTTATTAGGATTGAATTAAGGGCGGACTGCCTTGGTCCAGGACTAAAGTTCATATTGTTTAACTAACGAAGCATGCAAAAGGCCAACATGGTAGGCAGTGATTACTTAATATTGATTTAATGGGTTAGGGAAGTAATGAATGAAGTGAGTCCTGAAAATGGATATTGAATTATGAATAATTCCTGTGGGACGCTTGGAAAATTGTTTTCATTGAATAAATAACCTGATTGTTTAAGGGATCAACCAGCTGCCTCAAAAACCAACGAAATGACCTTGCATTTTAAATAAACTGTGTACAATCTTAGGTAGGTTGGTTGTAGTGGCAGCCTTCTTCTACAAAGATGGTTCATTTAGACCTCATTTGTATACCATAAAAAAAGGTTGCGAAATGCTTTTCCCATATTCCATAATACTAAGAAACACCATCAGAAATGAAACTAATAAATCAGATTGAATTTTGTTGGTATCGTCCATTAAAGCCATGGTTATTTAGTTTTTTATAATCAATATCAATTCAAATTAGGCATGAATGATTTAATTCTAAACATTATTAATAGTCACCATTAAACCACACCAAAGAGAATCACAATAAATAATTTCCAAAATAAATCTGTTTCCATCAATTCACACCTACACTATTTAGCACGTCTTATAATCAAAAAATAATTGATTTGATAAACTTCATGATTTATTTTATGATCCCATATAAATGTTAAAGCCAGTGGCATTGAATTGAGTCGTTTAGCACATTTTTTAGAAGAAGTTATTGTTATTCAAAATTGATTTGATAATGAAATGATTATGAGATACCGAACAAAAGATTCTGTCAAACAGATTTATTTTCGAAGCCGTAAAAGATATAAAATTTTATATTCAAAAAAATTTGTAAATGATATGGCCCAAAAATTAAATTGGATATTAGCTTTCATTGATTTTATGGGAATAAATATTTGAATAATAAACCTGAACTGAGAAGACACAATGAATAATTCATCTGAAAGTTATTATTACGTTTATAAGTTTTTCTTTTCCTTAAACCACGCAAAAGGCTTATCGGAAGTAATATTTTGTGTTTCCAAATTTTTTTTACGTATATTTCATTGAATGATTCTCTAAGCTGTGTCGCCTTAAAAATTTTTCTTAAAAATCAATAGCAACTTTAGTGTTTAGTGTATTTGTCCACAGACACCTGGCATGGACTCGAATACTTATTGTCTGCGGCGGAAAACACTTCTAAAAAATCGTTTTTGAAACTGAAATGGATTCTGAATAAAAAACTACACGAAAACTACCCAACAAATTTTCTGATTCTGGTACACATCTTCCCAATTTTTCGTCGGGCTAAAAGGGTGGGTGGAAATTGGTGTTTTTCACCCCGTGTGGCTCATATGTGTATAAGTTACCAACTATTTCATTCGCCAAAAAAATCCTTTCTACTATGCTCGATACACCATGCTTAATAGTACCGGATATACATGCGAGTGTCAGAAGGATGGATGTTAGGTTTCAGACTAGCCATGCTGTTTATTTGTTGTAACTGAATGGCATTATCTGAGACAATAAAAGTATCCCCTGGGGTAAATTTAAGCATATTTTAATACCAAACAATTGAAGTGGTTGGTATCATGTAGGAATGATGTTCAACATGGATAAGAAATGGGTAATATTTGTAGAATGCGACACTAGCCACTTAAGCTTTTTCTCAAATCACTTAAACATTTTCTCAGGTAACTTAAACCTTTTTTTAAATCATTCCAACTTTGTTCCCTGTAAATTAAGCCTTTCCTCGAATTATTTCAATTGTTTCGCAAATCATTGATATCTTCGAATGGGTAACTTAACTATTTCCCATTGCGTTTAAACTTTTTCAAGCCACTTAAACCTTTCTAACGTTATTGCCATTGAGATAAGGAGGATAAACTCAATTGATAGTAGTGACAGGTGGAATCAATTTGCTGAGGAGCTCATCAAATGGGTTCCTGAGAATCGGGGGAAAAAATATCTTTCTTGATGAATAAGAGTTCATCTTTGCCGCCACCAACCACGTGCAAAACGTGGATCACAACTTTCTATGCTGAAAGAAGGAATGTATCAATTGTGTTAATGTTGAACAACCAAGGATTTGTTCTTTTCAAAGTCATTTCGAGCGGAAAGTGGAATAGGTCTAAGTTTGATAATTTTTTTTTAGAATGCAGCTAAAATATTGGCAGCTCGCTGGGGAATACTAAATTGACAATGGAAAATGCACGAGACTAATCACTATTACCAATTTTGAAATACAACGCACTTCAGAAAGAAATCAAAAAATTGTCTAACTTTCATTTACGTGTAATCAGTATTTTTGAATTCATTTATAGGTGAAGTTTCGTAGATTTAACTGCGATGGACAATTTTTCAAATCTTTTTTTTTATTTTTCAGGTTCCCAAAAAACGGTAAAAGAATTTTTGATACCAAGGTTTACAACATAAGTTTTTATTTCACATAAATTACAATGAAAAATTTAGCAAAAACATATTTGTCAACATAATTTTCAGACATAAAAATCATAAATAATAAATTTTCGGTTCGAACTTTTTGAATGTGACTCACTATTTTTTTTTGTTTTATAAGAATTCTAGGAAATAGTCTACTCATCTTTTCAAAAAGCATTTATCAGATTTTTTTCGTTCAAAAAGTCATGTTAAAATTTTTTACTACAAAATTTTCCAACGCAGTTTCCTGAGATTTTTGGTATTACAAAAATTATGGTAAATAAATTTTCCAGCAAAATATATTATAGGAGTTGTTTCCAAGAAATATCGCCGAATGTTTTATATTGCAGTTTTTACAGACAATGTTTTAACAGTCTATCTTTATGAAAATATCTAAAAAAAATTGTCCATTCAATCGTGCATTTTTTCTTTTAATTGTTTCAACAATTTTTCATTGTGCGAAAAAAATTGGGATCTTCATTTGAGCTGAAACATTTTCTAAAGCAATTCATTTAAATTAATTTCTTTTTAAATATTTATTGGGCAGAAATTTTTTAAAAATATTTCCATCATGTTCCGAAAAAATTAGAGAAATTTTTTGAAAAGAATTTATTCAAAACATTTTTTCGAAAGCTTTCGATTTATTTCGAAAAAATTTGTGAGAAATTTGTGAACCACAATATCGTGTCACTGTTTTATTGGATTAATGTCATCATTAATGATGTACATGTCATGATTAAGGCATGATCTCATCAAAAATTAAATTAATGTGTATTGAAATATTTTTGATGAAATTAGAATCGCAAAATTTCCAAGAAATTTATAAAAAGATTTATTTTTCGTGAATTATTCACTTCTAATTTTGTCAGATATAAATTCTCGTTTTGGAAATTGCCCAAAGAATTAATCTTTACAAAAAAGTTTCCTTAGGAATCTTTCAAAGTCATTTGTTTCGACAAATGTTTTAGAAGAAATTTTTTCGAAAGTTTTTCTAATTTTTTAACTGACGTTTAATTTTACTGCGAAAAAAAAATTGAATTAAGCCTCATTAATAAAATTTGCATTTATTTAAGAGATGCTTAAGTGTTTTTTAATTTTTATATAATTTATATTTAATTTTTTATTCAATTGATGAACGTTGAATTAGGAGATATTAATTATTTTTAATTTTTTCCCCACAAATTCATCAAGAAAGGTATTTGAAATGTTTTCCCGCTTTTCAAATGATCAAAAAAATTTCACACTTCATCATTTTTGTAAATTTTGCCATTCCGACTCTTGTTTCTTAAAAGTTGATGGTTTTAAAAGTAAAATTTTGTTTTCAATTAAATTTGTACGTAAATTTTGCAACAAAAGTGTTGTGGAAAATTTTTGACCCCGTATTTTCACGAGTTTGTTACGATTTATTTGTCGATAGATTTCTTTTGAAACAATATTCCATTTTAGGCTTTTTTTGTATTTTTAGGATTAGGCCGTAAAGCTGCTTAAATTTGTACTGAGTTTTTTTTATTTCATTCATAGCAGGTAAAATTATTGATGTACATGTGCTGGTAGAAAATTTTAAAAGAACTTGTATTAAGTTTTACTCTGCAAGAAAATTTTCTTTAAATTTTGTGCAATTTTTTCGTTGATTTTTAAGGTAATATTTGCGCGTCTATTTTCTATTAATAGTATTTCCGCTGACTTAAGTGCTTCGATAATTTGCCTGGAATGGTTAGAAATAGCTTTCCAGGACTCTGTGAAACTATTCCGTTCTCATAAGCAAGAAGGCGGCACCCCCCAAAAACAAATTCACCATTTTTAAAGAGACAACGAATCACACCTCTGTTAAGGATCCTTGTATCAAGATGTTTTATTTAACAATCTTGTCACGTTGTACCCTACCAATTTTGCTGCTCATTAATGAGTAATAAGAATGAGGAAAAAGGCTGCTGATGATACTCTCCATCCGGGCGAACGTCTTCCTAAATCGTTGGGACATTATTTCGTTGTCCATGATAATTTTCTTGGAAGTGCCCCAACAGAAAACGACCAACAACAAAAACATAAGATGTACAAACAAAGTAAGACGAAGGACACGATGGAGGATGATGTTTTCAAGGATACTTAATCTCATGCATACATTTTTCACGTGCTTATGTAAGTAATCAACCTGAAAGCTAAAATGATTTCCAGTTAAACTGAAATTTGTCTTCGTTACTCTCGCAATAACATATCCTTCCGGAATTTATCTAGGGGACATACAAGGTAGTTTTGGGACTTGTCTCGAAATGCTTTGGACATTTTCGGAATATAATTTTCCCGGGTAAAATGTTAAGATTGTCAGGCAGGATGTCACACAGAAAGCGACAGAGGTAGAAAGTTTTTCCGTGAAAAGTGTACTATCTGCATGGATCGAGAACACTATGTTGCCGTATTCTAAATGGATTTTTTTCCGTAAGGTTTTCGTGGAAATCACAATAAAGACGGTTTCATGTCGAATGATTTATTCATTTCGTAATTATAAAATGGATTTGAACATTGTTCGGGTTGGTTTGCGCTTTTCCATCTCAATTTGGTGGGATATGTTGTTTTCTTCGAAATGAAACCACTTCGCAGGACCGCCCACTGTTCCAGTCACCGTTTGAGTATGGATGGTGTTAACCGAAGGTACATTAGCGCTGATGGCAAATACTACATACTAGGTGATAAACCGTGTTACTGGCATGCCACATTGAAAGGCCACAGGTAACCAAATTAGAAATTTATTGCCAGCTCCGTCGCCATGTAATGGAACTATCAATTATGCATGACCGGTGTGTGGTGGAGCAAAGAAAATGCCAAATTTCGGGGATGGTTGCTGGGCATAAAGTTGCCTCGCCTATAAGGGAGCAACGATTGAAGGCAGGTGAACACGATAAAACTTCAAGCACAATAACATCCCACCGAAAACGACAACGACGAGACCTGGAGTTCAATTCGTTTCAATTCTCCATCCAGTTGCATAATTTATTTCAATTTCAGTGTATTTTACTGGCACTTCCCATCCCTTACACGTACCAGAACTGTTCAAGATGTAAGTGGTACCTTACGACCCCCAAAATGTGAAAATGGGGATGGAAATGAACAATACGGAGGCGGATGAGACGGCGCCAACGAGACAGATTGGAACGGAAGATAATACGAAGGCCCTTGCTATGAGGCGGCTTAGATGGAAAACTCACACAGACCGTTTATTACATTTTCGCGAATAAGGCTCTAATCAGGACTAATTTTACTTTTCTCATTATTTCATTCCGTCCCTCGTACTTCGTCGTGCACACATACGTACACCCTTGACGCTAGTCGACCTCATCAAATTAGTTGTGATACTACGAGATCTTGCATTACGAGGAGCATCACGAGGCGGAATACGGGTTGACGTGAAAGGACGAATTACGGCAAAAGCTAAGGGATAGGCCAAGGAGCGCGCCAAGATCTAGTGCAAGAATTAGCACCGAGTCAAATGAGATTACGGGGGAGTTTTACATATCAAAGCCAAATGACATGAACAAGAACACGAAGGATTCACAAATTCGAATATGTTTTATTCATGGTGCATTTTAAACGTGATACGAACGAATGTGTGAAATTCATTAGCAGTATTCGGAGTGGTTCCAGAGGATTGGAATCAGTTCATGTTTATTTAAACACTTCATTGGGAGGATGTAGTGAAAATTTCAGAAATTAAAAGAAAAATTGACCCAAAAAAAGTATATTTTAAAATATGCTGACAAAATAAATTATAGAAATGTCCTTGGACGTAGATGGCTTCGCTAAATAATTAAAAAATACATATTTTATCAGCATTTTTTCGATTTTCTTTTTCGAAATTTGTTAATGCATAGTAACATTTTCTACCCGGTTATTCTTTATAGGAAAAAGGCAAAACTCATCTTTGATGAACGGACATTTTTAGGATTGACAAATTTTTCAAAACAAACGAAGTATAAGTTTATTGATTTTTTATGGTCAGCCGTCAACAAAGTTTAGATGCTCTAAATTTTCGTCGTTTGAGCGGATTAAGGATCAGTAAAAAAACGACTACATTTGGTCTTTGAGAGGGGGCACACTAATTTTTGCAGAATAAGTTGCGAAATAACCTGTATAACAATAATATCTTAAAAAAGTCGGGAAGAATAAACAAATTGAAATGTTGAAAAATTCTAATTTTTCTTTCTAAATTCTGACTTTAAGGAGGCAGACCTAGTTACAATTTTGAGAATATTGACTTCTTTTTTTGCATTTTCTGATAGTAGAATATTTCACACGTATTCTCTACAAATTTTAGATAAATCGGATTATTATTTATAAAGGTGAATAACTTGAGCTTGTTTACATGCATGCAAATCGTACTCAAAACTCTAAACGCGTGTTCCCAAAACCATGCTTTCGAGGATCACCGGCTACGAAAACGGCTTTTACGTTAAGTTTGAATTTTTTCTCACTTATTCTATATATAATTGTTCTCCGGATGGACGAAGGATTTTTTGGACGATGACATTTTTTCTTATAGTCAAACATGCGAGTGAAAATCGAATCAACAATTTTGATTTCCAACAGCAACCATTTCCCATTTAATCAAAAATTTTCGAATGCAGTCGTACATCCGAATCACTATGTCATTAATTAATGATCCCTTTTTTTGGGATTTAAGTGATACAGTGACGAGCTGCAATTCTCACGGCAAAATTTTTATTTTTTTGGATCGCTCGGAAATTTGCTGTATTCCACGCATTTTTCAATATTTCGCCTTGAATAATTTACAATATTTTCTTCAAATACTTATCTTCCATATAGAAAACTATTTGTCATTAATTATTTCAAAATTCGGCCAAAAAAATCCTAAATAGAGAGCTTTTTTGGACTCCGTAACTAGGTATGCCCTCTTAAAATGATTCAAAGTTGAGAGGAAAAAAAATTGCGTAATGAAATTATTTATAAGATATGAAAAAACAACTTTTTTTTACCACTTAGACCACTAAGAACCTTCATAATTTGCCTAGAAAGTTTTTATAATATAATAAAACAGCACAGAAATTGTCATCAAAATCGATTCAGTAGATTTTGCAATCGAAATTTATTTAAAAAAAACTTTTTTTTTAAAGTCTTGCAAGTCGGAAAGTAAAGCATGAAAAAAATTTCATTTGGAAAAGAGCGCTTTAGCTATCAAATGCACTTCATAAATTTAAAATCAGATTAGGATTAGAATCAGGATTTTTTGAAATTATAAATATTATTTTTTTATGAAATGGGGAAGCGTGGTTTCGGGGTGACGGACGGCATCCTCTTCAGATGCTGTCACTTACCATCTGCCACCAGACAGCACGATCACGATTAGGCTTATAGATGGTTTAAGCTCATTATACTTCAACTATTTATTTTTATTTTTTGCTAATAAACAAATTGAATATCTCGGTAACTATTAATTGAAATTAAATTCAAACAAACGTTGGAAAGTACTCTACGAGTACTCAGAGGCCTGATAATCCGATTGTGGATTGGGGGACCCGGGGGGAATTGGGGGGTCGGTGGATTCTGGGGTATTTGGGGGATCGGGGAATTTGGAGGATCGGGGGATTCTGGGGATCGGGGGATTCTGGGGATCGGGGGATTTAGGGATCGGGAGATTTGGAGGATCGGGGGATTCTGGGGATCGGGGGATTTGGAGGATCGGGGGATTTGAGAGATCGGGGGATTTGGAGGATCGGGCGATTTGGAGGATCGGGGGACTTGGGGGATTTGGAAACGGAGATCGGGGGATTGGGGGGGGTTGGTGGATTTTTCATTGGGTATTGTTATTAAGTATTGAAACTATTTCTCCGCGGATGTATAGCTTTAATTTTTCTTACTATTTTTTCAGTCATGTCCTATGTGCATTTTTTCCTATGGACCACCGTGGCTTCCAATTGACAGTAATTAAAATAAATCAATACTGTGTGCTCCAAAGCTGAAGCAGAGAGAGCTGTTCAACCTTGAACTTAAGGCGTTTCTCAAAAATACTAGGTTTGAGGAACGATTACCTGCATTAGCAATGATTTCTATTGAAAACCATTTAATTGCTGAGATTGAAGATTTCAAGCGATTATGAACCTCACTTTTTTGGCAAAAAAAATCTTAACTTCATAATATCTATTATCCTTCAGTCTATTCAAATATGGGGAAAAATACTATCAACCAGCATGAAAACTTGCCAAATTTACTATCCAGCTATACAAAACTCACCCTTTTTCAATGTCGAGCCATAGGAAAATATCATTTAAATCAATTCATTCATTTCTGGCATTGACGAATAGCAATCGTTATAAATGCTATGCAGTTCCTTTTCGATTCCTTAATTTTTTTTAACCATCAAAAAAGTCTTAGAAATATTCTTGTCTCGTCCCTTCATCCTGTTTTTGGTCGAAATAAAACTAATTTCCGGTATTCAACATGTCCTCGGAAAGACTGCACGACGACAATGACAACATCAACAAGGACATCTAACCGACAGTTACGACTAGACTTTTTTCCAGAAAAAATTACGAATTTCTTCTGTTTATTTTTCCAATTGCACGAAAACGATGAAGGAAAGTCAAGACGAACATTTGGATATATGTACATGCATATTGCGAATGTCCATGAAAAATAGTGAAAGTTGTTTTGCCTAGACGTATGTCCATTCATTTGAAATCGACCCCAACGAAGCAAAAGCGAGTATCGAATTGCCATTGCCAAAATAGTTAGCCAATCTATCTATATATGTATAAATGTATAGTGGCAAGGATATTTGTAAAAATGCGAAAGATTTTACAGAACTTCGACACTGTCTAGAAGGGAAGTAATTTATATCGTTGGGGCGCCACACTCTATCATTCGTTCCCGTGCCATTTTTCCATCCTTATCTCTTTTTCGATTGCGCGAATTTCACTTTACTTCCGCCTCGCAATGTCCGGTCTGATATACATATATATATTTGGGGGTTGTTATTGCACCGCGTTACGAATTTCACATGAATAAATAGACGTTGGCTCCACGATAGGATGAGAATATCTGCAGGATTTTAGCTCGACTTCATGAGTACATCTAAAGTGCAATTCCAGCATAACAATTTACCAGTATATCCTGAGGCTGGGAGGAATGAAGCGTTTTGGAATCTAGCCTAGACTAGAGGTTGCAGCAAGTTCATCATGCTGGTATCAATGAAAGTTTTCCCTATGTGTGTTTTTTTTTGCGGGAATCAATAATAGCTCTGAAATTTCCATCTAAACTCCATTTAACCGGGCAAAGTATAAGCTGAATAGGTTGAGTAGTTTGCGGCCATTGAAAAGATTGTATCGAGCGTATGCAGTTAGTGTTGAAAGTTTTCCAATGAAAGCTATTCCATGCGATAGTTTCCATCGCGTATATGGTTTTCAATATTTTTGATGGGAATATGGTTTCTTGTTGTGCTGTAAAATCTCGTTTGGTATCATTTTTTACGACCGAAAAGTGAAATTGACTCGGATATTTATTCTTCGAATGATTAATGAGCTTTTAAATCGTTGGATGCTGCTGCAATGGTTGAAAGAAAATTAAAAATGGGTTTTTCAATTCTTTGCGAAAATATATTCTATGAAAAAGACTCTGATGATTCTTATAGAAGTGGTTCAACGCTTAGTTCAATTTAAAAGAATAATGTGGTTGCCTTTCTTTCCATATTTTCAATCTTGTTGTGCAACGTTAGGATGTACTATGACAAGGGCGTGAATTGTACAGCGTCTTCTGATCGGGACTTCGAACTTTGACAGTTGATAGCGGCCATATTGTTGAAGCTACATCTGTCAAATAGGCTGTCATTTATTCAGTATGTTTTGTCAAATCAACATGGACAGCGTTCAACAACACGTGCAAATGATAAAATTGATAAAGACCTTAATTTTCATCGAAAAATCAGCTTCAGTGATAAGGCCCATTTCTGCATGAATGGATATGTCAACAAACAAAATTGTCGAATTTGGGACGAGACCAATCCACATCCAATACATCCGGAAAAAGTCACTATTTGGTGTAGATTTTGGCCTGGCGGCGTCATTGGTCTGTTCTTCTTTGAGAACGATGTTGGCCACGCCATCGCCGTCAACGGTGAGCGCTATAGGTCGATGATTACCAACTTCTTTTTGGATATTGGATGATATGAACACCAGCAACATGTGGTTTCAACAGGTCGGCGCTACGTGTCACACAGCTCATGCTACATTGGACATTCTTCACGAGCGATTTAAGGGCATGGTCATCTCACGTAGAGGTGATGTGAACTGGCCACCAAGACCGTGCAATTTGACCCCGTTAGACTTTTTCTTGTGGAGTTTTCTTAAGTCGCGGGTCTATATAAATAAGCCACAAATCATAGCGGCCTTTAAAGTCAATATAATCCATGCCATTGGTCAAATTCAGTCTGATTAATGCGCCAGAGTCATAAAAATTGGACATTTCGGATGTGCGCCACCCAGAAAAGCTGCGGTGGACATTTGAACGATGTAATATTATGTACCTAATGGCATTGATAGGACTTTCAAACGAATAAAAAATTTCGATATCTCACACACACTTTGTTATATTTAAATTTGAAGAAGGAAGTCCTTACTGGAAGACCCTATATATGTATATCTACATTCATGTCACCCTAAGGCTAATGGCTTTAAATGTTGGACGTTTAAGATCTTTTACGAAATTGGACTATTCTGTTCCAAACTAAAGCCAAGTATCCTAGAAATGGAGAATTTAGTCTTGGAAATGTTTCGGATATGTGAAACCTGAGATAGTTTGGATTTTTATGTGAAGAGAGTGATAATCAAACAAATTTTCGCTGAGAAGGCAAAGAAAACCTCCTAAAAAATGGTAGTAAATGCCAAACACCAAAAACTCAAAATAAAAATTTAAGGAATGAAAATAAGCTTGGAGCAAACGATTATCAAATTTTTGCAACCAAAAACTCTTACCTCTGAGCAAAGAGTATGGCTCCGCAACATCGGTGAAAGACAACCTAGCTAAACTCCCTTTTATCACTACAACACATGAATCTCATTCCTTGGGCTATATTCCCAACAAAGCAACCAATTTGCAACCAATCCATCGTCCTTCCAATCAACTTGAAAATTGATTAATGACCTATGCGTGTACAATGTGCCAAGTTGTATTATGCAAGTTACGGTTCATTTTACAACCCCCTCCCCCCAAATCTCTTGATTCAAACGCACCTATGTATATTGCAAGCATGTCCTTTTCATCCGATTGGACATGCATATGTGTCCATCCTTATATATGGACAAACATATCTTGGATTAGAGAGAATGGACTATCAGAATATTGTTATAGACATGTGAGGGGTGTGAGGAGACAAAACGCTGTTAGCATATTGACTCAATATCGAGAAATTTTCCTAGGTTTGTCGAGGGTGCGTTTTGGAGCGGTTGGGGACTTGGCATCAAAACGAACATCGAGGACAGCAAGGTATAGTCAAAGACTTGTGCAGTTTTGTGTCTCAATAATCCAGTTTCACTCTTGGAATGACTCCATTCTGTATTGCGTGTGTGTACATATGTGCCACATGTGACAACATTAGTCTGGGTAGACAAAATTGATGGTTTTGTCCAGTCTGGAATAGCTGGGACGTCTAGGCACTAAGGTTAGATGGTAGATGAAAGTTTGAAGCGAATAGGACGACTAGAGCCTGGTATATTTGTCATTCGGGCTTGGAGTACAAGAAGCGATGAAAACTCAGATCTTTAGTACTTTTGTTATATGAGCAAGGCCTGCAATGAAATCTGAATCAAGGACTTTCGAAACTACTTGACATTCATTTGTATGTCATGCAACGGGCTATGTCATTATTTGAGATGGATTATAAAGAAAATTGATTCATCTACGTCTCAAAATATCACATGCAAAATTTATTTGACCCATATTCAACCCTTTATTATTTTTGAACGAAAATGAACCGCTTTTATAATATGATATTATTATTTTTCTTCAGAAAACGCTGAGAATTTCCTTGATAAAATATTCAAAAGTGAAGAATTCAGTTTATCGTTTAAATTTTTGAAACCAAAAAAGCTAACGTTTCAAAACGTTATGAACGTAAAGTCTAAAAACAAGGCAAAGAAAATTGTGTATTCTTTAGACTAGTTCATTCAATTTCTTCAATTTTTTGTAGACTAAAAAGCTTTTAACTGCCTACAGGCTAGCTCAGTTCGAAGAGAATCTATCAATTGAAAAATTTAGTGACAATAAATCAAGTGAACTCATATCGGAGCCACAAAACTTCAAGGTATGTTCATTAAAATATTTGCCTTCATTTAAGTGATGCAGTAGTGATTCCATAAAATGATTTTGAAGTGAATTCACCTTTTGATTTTACTCCGCAAAAAAAAATGCATACGGAGGTGATTACGAAATGAATCTCTCGTTAGAAAAATCAGAATCTGAAGTGAATTCACATTCACTTGGTGGATCAGAAATGAATCCATTTCAAGGCTGTTCGTTGGGTAGGTTCCGTTTTTTTACCCTAGAACTCGTCCGTGTCCCATTATGTGAAATTCAACCACTCGTAAGAGATAACACCACCTGGGTGCTTGCAAAAATGGCTAAAATGACTAAAACAGAGTTTCGAAGCAGCTACGAAATATATGACTTGATTTTTATTTTGCGCAAACACATTGTAGTTTTTTGATCAATTTCAAAAAAAGAATAAAATAAATTTTAAAAGTGGTCGACATAAAAACTGTTAAGAACGATCTATCCTGACCGAAGGTGCAATTATTTTCTTAGTCAGGCATCGACCGTAAACTAAAACAAGTCGTTTTGCCTAAAGTAGGAAAAAGGATCGAAAACATAGGAAACAATTTTTAAAAAAAAAGAATGCTACAATTATTTTTTATGATTTTTTCTCAATCTTGTTCTATTTTTATACCTTTTTCGGAACCATAAAATCTTGACGCTCCTTAAAGGTTGATTACACAAAAACCTTTTAAAAAATTAAGAAAGAGTGCGATAAGTCATCATAACAACTCGAGGTTATACCTCTTATGTTACTCTCTCCAACATCACTTCGCGTGTTAATTAACTTAAATTCCATTATACAAAGCCCTCTCATTCGCAAAAAATACTTCATCAATTTAGGCCATGTTCGAATACTGAAATGATTACAAATCGAAAAAAAGACGCACTAGTAAAGGAGACTCTTACGTATCCACCTTGGACCACACAGCATTAGTTGGGCTTGCCAGATATGTATACGACCGTCTCCTATTCATGACCAATAAAGTGCGTCGCCGCATTATATGCGCTGTTAGATTCTCCTTACTTACTTACTCCATCGGTATGACATATATATCCTACACATATTAATAATTAAAGTGCATTTCTCTTCTATATTTTTTTGTATAGTTTCAAAAATTTCAGTCAAAAACATCCTGAGTTTATTTAAATTTTCATTGAAAAATATATTTTGGAAGAAGAAAACTAAAAATAAATAAAATAAATTAGAAAAAAATCAACAAAAAACACTACGCACGTTGTAATTTTTTTCCAACTCTATTTAAGTCCAATTTGTTTTGAATGACACATTAATTGAAAGGAACATTATTATTGATGTTAGACTCACTCCATTTGTAAATTAATAAACAGCTGTGAAATTAAGAGGTGCGATAGAAAAAGCGTTAATTTTTTTTCGAAAATAAATTCGAGCTATGTTTTACAATAAAATAAATAAAAGTTGGGGTATCCGTCTGTTTTTCTGGATGTTTGTCTAGCATAGATTTCGAATCAAATTTCAAACGATAAATAACGGTATTTTGTTTAAAATTAAATTTTCTTATCATCTTAAATGGTTTCGAAGGTGTAAAAAATTATACTGACAATTGATGAGCAAAATGATGTGTGTTTTATGTATGGGTCTGATGTCCATCTTTACTATAGTAAAATTAGAGACAGGTTCGATGAGTATACATTAAATTTAATTTAGAAAAAATGCCTAAAATGCTAAATGTTTAAAATATCCTTACTGGAATTTTCGTCTGTCACACTTTTAAGTATAAAATATCTTTCTCCGATTTGTGAATAGTTCTAGGAAATATATTTTTGAAAAATACTTCGAAAAAATAGTTGAAGTATTAATTTTTAATAATATAAATTTTTAGAACGAAAATAATAACATATTTAAAAAAAATTCAGGCGCGCTAGGTTTCAAGGAGTTTTATTTTTCAAGAAAAGTAATTTTCATCACATAGTCCCGCGTTCTTCACAAAAAAATACTAACGTGTCTAGACTTTTAAATTCACCCTTGAAAAATAATTAAAAGCTTTTCCAGGAATAAATCTGCATACTTTTTATCGAAAAATTTGCACAAAAGAATTTTTCGGAAAAAACTATTTTTTTTTATTAAAAAAACATTAAACGTCCATGGAATTTTGTTTTTGGCCAAATAAAGTTTGATTGCATGATCTTGAATTCTTCGCAAAAATATTTTCCTAATCTAAAGACTTCTAAACTTTTATATTCACCCTGGAAAAATGATAAATGGCCTTTCTAGAAAACAAGGAAAAAAATTGCATATTTTCTTCGAAAAACTAGCACATAAGAAATTTTCAAAAAAAGTCCATAAATTTTGTTTGATAGAAAAAAATATTCAAAAAAAATTAGGCGCGTTAAGTTGTTTTTGGGCAAATATAGTCTTCACAAAAATATTTTTCTAATATAAATTGTTAAAATTTTGGATTCACCTTTGAAAAATAATGAAAATCCTTTCTAGAAAAAAGGGAAAAAATACATTTTTTTGAAAAACTTAGACATAAGAAATTTTCGAAAAATAAATTCATAATTTTTCGAAAGGAGCAAAATATTCAGAAATAAAACACGCGTTAAGCTGCAAGGAATTTTCGTTTTGACCATTATTTCATAATCTTGTATTTTCTATGGAAATAATTTGCACCATTTGCATTTGCAAGTTTACAGGGAAGATCAAGTTTGATATTCGAATTGTGTTCGACGAAATTCTCGGATGTTAATCCAGAAATAACATTTACGCATACTTTAATTTGGCAGTCAAGAACAGAATTTACATTTACTTTGATTTTTCGGAGTAATTTTCTTACATTTTTTAGAGTTTTTAGTGTCTTAGAGATAATAGCTAGTAGACTCTTAACCTAAATTCTTACCACATCAATTCTACTATCAATGCAAAATTTCCAAGAAACACTCGACAGCCTATAACAATCAATCCATACTAAACCAATTTATAATCAAAAGTACACTTCCTTATTTGCTAGATTTATTGCCACCACGAACAATTGCCACCTACTTTGCAATTCATCCAACATTAATCGGTCATTTGCATTCACACTCCATTTATTGTGCGTTCCAATTAAAATCTATCTCGTCTCCATTCCAATAATTGCATTTCAATCTATCCATTAGAATTCTTTTCATGTCGATTCCAATCTAATGTACATATACTATACACACGCGATAGATGTATCTATCATCGTCGGGACAGTTTAATTGATAAGCAAGCGCAAGACATCACTTAACCCGAGAACAATTAGTCCGTTCAGTGTTAAATGACCTCTTTCACCTCTCGAGTCAAAGAAACGAATTGGTTTGATATTGCTGGTGGGGTCCGAAGCTGAAGGTTCTGGCTACAACAAAAAATATATGAAAAGATTCTTGTCTTCTTCTGGTAAGATATGTGCTTTTTGGTGCACCAGATTGTAAGTGTAGAAGTAATAAAAATCTTATCAGTACCTATTTGTCTTATGATGGAGTGCCAGACATTCATCTTGTGCTATCAAATTAATAGATGCTGTTCGAGTTAGGCAAAAAAAACGAAATGACTAATTGGCTTAAATAAGATATTTTCTAACATTTTTTTTTGGCTTAGAAAAGTGGCGAAGATATTTTCTGAGAATAGTTTTTTGGTGGTTTCTTTGAAAGATACACCGTATGTGTTTGTTCCTTAAAATTCCAGCCCAATCAAGCTAATGACTTCATCTCACATACTTTCAAAGCTAATCAGAACAATCAGATTGTTCCTATTCATTCACTTATTTATTTTTCGTCCTGCATAAACCCTCACAATGATTCCAGTTTCACACTGGCAGCTTAATAAAATACTTAGCCGAGATGATTTATTACTGGCGGGGCCAACGTGGATCATCACCATTGCTGCCATCATCATCATCATCACTATCATTATCACGCTCATCATCACCATCTTCGTCATATTTTGCAGTCGAGTTATCACACCAAGACGCTGCTCTGTTCGTTATTCACCAATTAAAAGGGACCATTGTTGTGTGTGCTTCCGTGGAACCGAAAAACAATCTCAAGAAAAAAAAAGGATGAGGACTGACATCAAAGACAAATGTTGGTATGCTTGGGCATGAAAAGGACAATTTCGGCTGGAGCTTACGAATTTTATTTGGTTCTTCCAATACTTGTTGGCTGTGTCCTTGAATTCGGCTACACTAAAAGTGGAGACAACTATTCATTTTAGAAGGCGAATAGTTGTCGTTCTTGGATTGGAACCAATTTGCAGCAACGTTTTTTTTGGCTTTTGGACACAATTTTTTGGTCATGTTGCTGCAGTCTCTCTTATTCGCCTCAATCTTTGCTCTCCAGAAGACAAGCGCAAGCAGCTAAAAGACATTGGACAAAGAGGTTGAAATTGTATCACAAGAGCAGCTATTGGGCATCTCAGCCAGTCATCTACATCTACCATTACTCAACCCCATCTTACAATTCGTAGTTCTTTCTGCAAAGCCTAATTTCGTTTTTGTAAATAATGTCCTCCGCTTGTCTTCGTGCCATCCCACTAAGATTAATGGATATTTTCAAGTACAAAGCCAAGAACGTATTCAACAAGCCAAGATGAAGAAAAATAAATAGCGGAAAATAATACGAGTACGATTCAATTGGATCCAAGTCTGGATAAATGCTTCTTATTCTGATGCCACTATTGCTGTGATGTCTTTCACACTACCACCATCGTCATTCTCATCATCATCACACCATAGTCACAATCGTTTGATGTGCTTCCTTTCGCTATAAATGAAAGCAGATGTGAACCGTCCAAAAAAAAAAATTAAAAAAAAATACAGAAACACGCCAACCTTTCCAAAATTAATTTCCAAGAATTATTTAAGAAGTTTCAGCACGTATTCTGGTCTCTTTTGTTTTTTTCCTTCGTTGTGTGCAATTTATCAACAGACTTTTGTCTATTCTATTTTTAACACTTTTATTCAGGGGGTGGACTTTCATTATTTTTATTTCCTGAATTGTACAGTCCGTTTTATTGTTGGCTCACTGGAAATCGCGACATGCGGGGGTTGTTTTCTATGAATCATATCCTTACGAATAATATTACTATGTTCGGCACTTGTATTGTCTTGGCGGAAAGTTTAGCAATTAGCACGAGGTCAAAGTCAAATTGAGGGGTAGGTAGACGGTAGACGGTGGTGTGACAAAATGTCGCAAAGATGTTGGTAATTGGAGGGCTCTTAATTGGGGCGAATGATTGTAATTAAAAGCTTTCGAGACATTGTGGTATGTTTGGCTAATCAGTTTGGTAATTTTTGTTTGTTAACAAATTAACGGAATGTGAATGAGACACAATTGGAGTGTAGTATTATTTTATGTATCTTGTTCATTAAAAAAAAAAACAAATACACGAAAGATGCATACTTTTTTAAAAAAATAACAATTATCAAAATCAGAAATTTTAAATGATAGCGCATCAAAGATATCTAGCCAAGGGATGATCACCAGGATTTGATCCTCCTTAAAAAAAATTCTGGATTGAAGTTTTTCCGCATGAATTGTTTTTTTTGGAATGAGGCTGAACATGTTGCTTGGATTTTTCCAAAGAGATATTTTTGTGCACCAGAAAGAACAAAAAAAATTGCAAAATTTGAATTCAGTCCAGCGTCAATTTTTTGCATTCATAAATTACTGTCTTTTGTTGTCGACTAAATAGAGGCAGTGATGTTTGAATAGGACACCTATTAAATGGTAGCAAATATCTTATTAATGCTAAGAATGCCAAAAACTTGCTAGCATATTATTTTTCTTATAAAATTGTAATCACCTAAATATGTATGTCATGACCAAAAAAATTTTACCTACAAAATTTGACAAAAAATTGAACTGTTGTCGATTTGTTTCGTAGCTGTTCAATTTTATGAAATTGGGTGGAAATATTTTTATAGGAAACATTGGTTTTCTCAAATTATGGAACTTGTGCGTTGAACATTGAATGGCTTTCTCCAAAAAGATTGTATCTACCTTTTTGCAGGTTATCAGAAAAAAGAAAATATATCCTAGCAATTAATCTGGATATTGATTTGATTGATTGACATTGATTGCCATCTTTGAGTCTTCGGACAACCTTTGATAATCAGTGAATCGACCATAATAGAACAAGAACATAATCCTTTCTACACTGACTGCAAACTTTATGCCCTAAAAAAGCCTTTGATAATTATTTAATCGACCGTAATAGATCACCAAACATACTTGGTCAGAAAGATCCTGCCTAATCCAGAAAATCTTTTCATTCAATTTTGTAGATAGAACCTTTTCGAGCGATTATTTAACTATTAAAAAGTAATACTGGTTGGTGTAAGCAAATTTATTTCATTTCTTACGATCTATAAAATAAGCATAAAACCATTTTTTTCTAGATCTATGTAAGACATTTTTAGTGTTTTTTGTAGAATATAAATTATAATAATAATATAATCTAAAAATTCACGGTTGCAGTAGATTTACGAGGCACGTCCAGAGAGTATGAGTACTTGATTTACTAATTAAACAAAATTGTATTTAAAACAAAGTTACAGGATTTTGTATGTAAATATGTCAGTTATTTTTCCACGTAGTCTCCCTCCCGTTCTATGCAGGTTGTGAGCCGTGGCGCAAGTTTTTTAAAGCCCTCCTGAAACTCTTCCACCATCTTCTTTTTCCAGTTCAGGACCTCTTGTTTTAGCTCCTCTTCAATTGAAATTTTTTTCCCACCCATTTGAGTCTTCAGGGAAGTGAAAAGATAGAAGTATGAAGACGCCAAGTCAAGGGTGGTTCAAAATGTCCCAGCCAAATGAGTCCAAAAGCGGTTTATTGGCGTTGGCAACCAGGACACTCTCTTCGTCAACATTCCCTCCGTTTGTTTTGACTTGCTCTTTTGAGTTTTTTAGGGTCTCGCCGTATTGTGCTGCATTAATCGTCTCCCCTTGAGGCAAAAATTCAATCAAAATGATCCCTTTTCGGTCCCAAAACATAGTGGCCATGATCTTTTTGCCCAAAATTGTAGTTTCGAATTTTTTGGCAGGTGGGGAACTGGTATGCCGCCACTGTGATGACTGTTTTTTTGTCTCAGAAGTGTAACGAGCTACCCAGGTTTCATCTCCAGTTACAATCGAGCTTAAAAATTCCTCACCTACCAATTCAAATCGCTCAAGGAACTCGCGAGCACTAGCGACCCGATTCAGTTTGTGCTGTTCTGTCAGTTGTTTTGGGACCCATCTTGCGCAAACTTTCTGTATTTGTGTAAGAGAGAACTGGAGAGTTGTGATAATATTGCTGAAATTTCATCCAGTGTCAATCGCCGGTCTTCACGAACAGTTATCTCAATTTTTTGCACCAACTCATCCTTCAAAATGGAAGATCTTCCACACCTCTGATCGTCATGAACATTCGTTCTGCCTTCATTAAATTCACGACACCACTGGAACACGTTCGTTCGGTTCATAATATCTTCGCCATAAACAGTTTTGACACGTGAAAAAAATTCGGTTGCTGTTCTACCTTCAGCGAGAAGGAATCGTATGACAGCTCGAACCTCGCACTTGGCAGGATTTCACACAAGTAGACACTACGAAGCGAAGTTTTTATACTATCAAGGTCTTGTCTGTGCTCATTCTGTTCAGGAGAACCCCCACTACTATTCAGTGTTGCCAGCCTTGAAAAAAATCTCATAGCATGAGAAGGCAACCAGTACTCTTACTTTCTGGACGTGCCTCGTAGCTGCAGGCAATACCCGGTCGTACTAAATCAGGGGCGACAATGCCTCGGATAAATTACTGATACTGTTGGCTGCATCTGTCATGGAAGAAGAAGAAGAAGAAACGTCAAATTGACGACCGCGTGGTGAAAGATTAGAACATTGTGGATGAGAAATACAACTAAATTTGAGAAAAAACGAGTCAATCTGCCGTTTATTAAAATAAGAAAATATTTAAACATAAGCGAATTACCTTTCGGATGTCAAAAATAAGAAACTTGTCCTTCTTATAACCCGAAATTGACTATTTCTGCGAGATCTAAGACAATTCAAGCTCTTAGTTTTGCCAAGAAAATAAATACCATTAGAAGCTTTAAAGAAATATTTTGTATCGTAGCCTGGAGACTTTTTGCTTTTCCTTCTGATATGTGGATTGAAGAAACGGTTAAAAGTTACTGAAAATTTTTAACCAGATCTTAGACAATTTAATGTTTTAGTCCTGTCAGGAAATTAAAAGCCAAATGAAGTCATACACTTTGCTGACTATTTTTCATGGATTGAAGCAGATAGTATCTTCATAGGTTCCAAACAATTCTGTGATAAAAATAGTGGCAGGTTTTAAACAATTCAAATTTTGTCACATGTTACACTGCTAGCCTTATGCAGCAGAAATACGGCACGTCATATACTTTTGGTATGTTAGCTCTGGACAGAGCTTCAACGAGGAATCTTGTAGGTCTACTTATGGGTCATGTGACTTTCGAACGACTCGCAAAGAGAATTGGGCTCCCAGCTAGTGACCTTTGTTCAAGTTGCAGCGACAAAGAAGAGACAGAGTCAGTAGAGCACATTCTGTACAGAAGTCCGGCTCTAGCTGTTAGGCGACATAAGAACTAAGGAGCGGTCTTTCTCGTCGAGTTGCGTGTGCTACGTGCTATAAGAATGGACCAACTTCTGAACTTCCTACAGAAATCAGGTTGGTTCTCGGAATGAGATGAGAAGATTTATATGACGACAGGACACTATGGACCAAAATCGGTTTAAATGTGGTTACCCTGCACCCTCTTAACCAAACCTGAATAATTCAAACTTTTATCCTGCTTCCAGGAACTCACAAATGTCCGCATGAACGTTTCAGCCGCTGGAAAACTTTAGGCTTAAATGATGCTGACAGATCAGCTCAGTTTAGCAGAAACAATTACTTTTAAAGAGGGCCCGATTACGCAAAACTCCAAAACTACACCAAAATGAATCGTCGTTATAGCTTCAGACTGTGCTTTCTATGTTTCCTTAATAAATACGATTCTTTTCCTTACAGACCGGCTTTTTGGAGGTGATTCAAGACCAACCCCTAGACAAAAATTAACATCACTCGACCCGGACGTATCTGCTACTCTTCCGAAAAGTAGCTCAACTGTGAACTGTCCCAACCACAATTGATTCAAACCTAAAATCCATTCCATTATTTATACTATTTAATGCAATTTAATTCGTCAAATTGGTTGATATATAAATTGATAAATTAAAGCTGACAGGATTTCACGCAATGAGCGTCATCGTCGTCGACTACTGCTCCACCATGTCTCCATATCCATCCACCATTCCATTTGATTGCAAGGCCTCCTTCAGCCTTGTCAGCCCCATCATGGTCGCGGGGAGTTGAAACCGAAATCGAAATTGAAATCGGAAAACCGGAATGGCGAACTAACTGGCAGCCGTATCTATATTTTATCGTATGTCGGACAGAACGGAAAGACGAACAGATGTATTCCCAAAACGCATTTTCTAGCCCCGTACGCGCTGAGCCCTCCACGTCACGTCTATTTGTAGGCTATAAATATTAATTAGGTTTCGTATGGTTCGACATTGGACCACGCCAGCCGCCACTCTTCAGCCACTACCATCCACCAGCCACCTACCTCTTCACATTCATACATATCCGATTAAAGTTAATATTTTATGGGCATAAATTCAACCGGTTGGGCCAGACAATCCCGGGACCAGAAGTGGTAGTCAGCCGAGTTGCCAAGAAGGGACGATTACGCCGACATACAAACAGACAGATATGGCAGGGACGCATTGGACAGACAGGCATACGACGAGCTGGGGTCAGATTTGGGGTCGGTCTGATCAACGAGGGTCGTTATACGCCATGCCTCGATGGGGATTCCCTGAGGTTTCTTCGGTCTACTTTTTCCAAAAGGAGCCGTGAAGACGCTGTGCAAGAAGAAGTGTCTGGTGGTGGATCAGTGCCGCTTTGTAGCGATGTGATTTAATCTGACGGCTTGTATCTTTTTTTGTGGAATTTAGAGCACACATTATCTAAACTGCATTCTTATTCTATTAGCTTGGAGCTTATTTAGTGTATGAACTTGATTAGACGCTGATGCTTTGGTATGCCGGCATGCCCTTTTGGTGAGTGGCGCAGATGTATTTTGATGGAGCATTAGTAGATAATTTTTATTGGATCTTAAGCCAATTTGACTTGGATGAGTTCAGAATAGTCACAAAGCTGTTTGAATTTTATCTAAGTTAAAATTTTACCGGTTTATATCAATTACTCGAAATCCCATGCGGAAATAGACCCAACAGGGGTCTTTATTTCACCTTTGTTATAGATTTGACTCTGATTTTTGTAGTATCACTTTGCTAATTTTTCAGTAATTGCAATCGTCAAATTTTTGGCGATGGGTATTCAAAAATAACCTCAGAAAAATAGCTAGGAAGGAATTCATGGTTTTCAAGCCCTTAAATGTTACTTGTCTATCTGCACAAGCTAGAAGTCAAAAGGCATCACATCACACAAAAATTAGAGGCCGATTTACAGCACCACGAATTTCACGAAATCGGATTTTCGCCAAACTATGATTTCTATTGATAATCTGTTAAAACTACCTCAGCAGAATCAGTCTCATTATTTTTTTAAAGTGAATAATCTTTAAATATAATATTTTATTGGCCGCAGTGGCAAAATTCCTGCTTCTCAATTTAATTTTTCTTCTTAATGAAGATACACAAGGTTAGATTTTTTTTTGGATAATTTTTTTCAATTTTCGCATGTATTTGAATCCTTACGGAAATTAGAACTAATTTTATATGTTGTAACGTTATTGATTAGTTTTATATAAAGCAAGTATGCAATCAATAAAAGGTTCTTTTAGATTCATTTAATTGACCTTATCGCTTTCTCTACATGCATTCCTCAGTCTGATGACCACCAGCCGAAGGCCTCAACATTTTGAGCGCTAACCGGCTGGCAGTCACCGAAATGATGCATTCCGTGAAGAATGGTAAAAATAGACTGTTTAGTAATACTTTCTCAGGTCGCCTCGCTAACTTAGTCGTGCGTGAAGAAAAGGAAAGGACGCCGCTCGGGGATGGCCGTCCTCGCGTACCCGAGGATCGTGATTAGTCCAGTGTCTGCAGTTGGACACAACCGAAGTGGGCTTGAGACGGACTCTAGTCCACGAAGCCTTACCAGGGGTCAATGTGGTGCTACGAGGATCGGAGCCCAGGGAGGCAAACATCCCTTCAGTCGCGGTAAGGAGCCCCAATAACAGGTGCTAACGTGGTGGCTGTGGTTAAGACCAATAGGCAGTTAGCACCCACTTTGAAACGCCTTGAAGGCATCATTTTTTCGAGCATGGGGACTTCTGCAGCATGTCTGGGAGTTCGGCGTGAAGTTACGAGGTAACCCGGTGTCGAGACCAAGAGATCGGCAGAGGATTAGATGGCCTCGCTTCCACCAGTAAGGTCACCGAGCCTGCACTCAGTAGGGAAACTGGTATTCCCAAGTGGTGGTGGAAGAGTGCGTGATTGTGACTCAATAGAAATTCGCGGGCGAAGAGACCCGTGGCTTAAAATCACCTCGAAAGGTAGTCACGTAAAGGCCCCGGAGACATTCTGTAGCTTTGAGTCAAAGAAATAAGACTTAAGTTAAGCGATATTTTTTTGGCTAGCCATCTGAATGATTTTATGGCAAATTCATTGAATCATCAAGTATAATCTAAGTTTCCATATTTTTCGGGTGTTTTCTGCATTCAATGTTTGTGGTATTATTGTTGCTCCTATTTACGATATTATTTGTAAGTATGTTGTTCATGTTGTACTATCTACGGTAATATTTGCAATGTATTTTATAGCACAAAACACAATATTGAATAGCCAATTTCAGGAAGATTCTTGGCTTTCGATTTATGAATTATAAGCCTACATTTTTCCTGATACCATTATTGCAGGATAAATTGTTCTTCGTAATAACATACCCACTTACACCTTATTCCCCGACTCAACTAAATATTCATAGTATTACTTGGTGAACTAAATTTCTCATGCGATTTGAACACTCTGCTCAATATATCTACTATCTCTCAAGCTATGCCGCAATTCTCAAAACCACATTACTTTCTCCTACTTTCCATCCTTCCGAACATGTTATTTTGACATATTCTACCACAGCATATTTTAGCATGTTTCATCCACATGAACATAAATCAAAACCCAACTAATTTGAGTTTATTTATTCATAATGATATCAATCGTTGGCTTGCTGCCACATTTGCACCCTCGGTCCACCCTCACCTACGAGCATATGTGGCGCATCCCGTCATATGTAGTAATATAAGCTCCGAAACTATAATACATTATTTAAGTCAATTTATTTGGAAGAGAATAGACGAGACGTGTGTCTGTACTATAGCAGCTCCGTAAACTAGCACAATTCTGCCACATATAGTACGCTAAGATATGTGTGTGCTTTCGTTATGGTTTGTGGCCCACATTTATAGTTCAGGTTGTTGGGGGTGTCGAAAACATAGGATTTCGCCCCCCGGGAGTGAAGCAAACGCCAAGAAATGGTACACGTTAAAGTCCTGGCACTCTCGTGTGGCGTTTTCAGCGGGGAGCAAAGTGGCATCCGCACATACGACTGCAACCACTCTCTGAATGCTACTATTTGACTCCACCGAACGCAACACATAAGAAAGCAATTTACTATGTTCGCCATATCAAAGTGCCCATAAAATGAATTTTCCTCACCATATCTTCCACTTCCAATTCTCCGGGCCTTAATCAGAAGCAATTTAAGACGTAGCACCGAAGCTGGATGGCTTGCTGGCAGGGTTGGTAGGTTAGGCTAGCTTCGCCCGGCACTACGGTTGTTTGGCGGTTGGCTGCAAGCCACCTTCCTTCAAGTGAACTGATAAGGAAGCACATTATCGTGGCACACAGCGGCAGCAGCTGGAATAGTATAGCAATCTATGTGGTCGCCCCAGACGAGAGGGTTGACGACATGCTTGCACACCTTGTGGTATCGGAACGGTATTGCTTTAGGGGCTACTGTGTCGTATGGGGACAGTAACAGGAGATATATAGGACACACAACACATATGCTGCCTCCTGAGGCCAAGCTATTGTTGCGAAATCTTTCAACGAAGACAACCAAAGACCCATATTGTATTGAGCTAAGGAAGCACTAAACAAAGGACTACAGTGAACGCAGGAAGTCTTTGTGTTCAAACTTAATTTGTGGTGTCCTTAATAAGACGCAGCTCCTTCGAGGTGTTTCCTGTTAGTAGGTTCCTGTCAGCAGCAAGTGGTTTTCATTAATTAGAGAAAAATGCTTTTAGTTTAGATAGTAAGCGTGGGATAGTTTCTATTAAATGACTTGTTATATCATTCAAGGGACTCAAATGGAATATGCTCTTTCTGTCAAGCAATAGTTTGAAATGCTTTCGAAAAAAATGGAAAGGCAAGACAGCTTTCATTATTTTTCATACAGAAATGCTTGCTTCCATATATTAAAAAATCACTTACCAAAAAAAAGAAATTACACTAGCTGCTTTAGAGTACATAGAAAGTGAGAAATAAACCATGATAACATACAGGCGAAGACTTTCTAAAATGTCTTTAATCTTTTTATATTCTTTTAGATCAAGAAATAGAATGCAAATATCATGCAAACATTTATATAACCATTCTTTGGCGAAATTATTTCAGATATAAAGTTACGAATTGTTTTTTCATTATTCACGGATGTTTGCCTATTTTTTGAAATGTTTGCTATGTAAACATTTTTTTAAGGATTCAGAAAATAATTTCGATAAATATCTTCTCAAAAATTTACTCGTTAAGGACGACACCATGATTCATTTTATTGGAAGACAATACTAATCGGAAGTCCTATTGAACTAGTTAACCCTCATCGGTCCCTGCAAAACATTGTCGAATTGGTTCTTGCGTATACGATCATATACACAACGACTTCTTACCTGCGCAGAATATATCTAAATGAAAACCAACATACACGCCGAAACCACATTTCCTACTACAATTAATTAGGAACCAGCCTATAATCTGGGAACAATAAAGAACCTCCATTAATGTGCATTAAATAGTGTTAGCAGAGTTGCGAACCAGAATTGCACACTAGGAAAACAGTGTTGTTGACTAGAGTAGGAGGTTCTAACACATGTTATACAACATATGTGTTGTGTTTTTTTGTCATTTGTAAAGTGTCTATTATTATTATAAGGCAAATTTATGAGCATATATATGAAAACATATTTGAAAAAAATACTGATTGAAACATCAATTTTTCACTACATTCAATTTTAAATACGAGAATTGTATACGGTCGTATACAAAGAACCGATGAGGGTTAAGAAAGAAATAAAACAACAGTTTTAAAATTCATCCTGTGAGTGCCGACAGGACATGTTTTGAAAATCAACCATTTTTCCCAAACGATATATGTTTTAAAAATTTGCGTATGTGTTTTATATGAAATTCTACGCGCAGATAGACATGACGAATTTTAGCTTTCATAGCAATTATTTTAAACACGTATTGGAAATATTTCCAATGCCTTTATTTTCTTATTACTTTCAAAATTGGATTTTCGAAAAATCAATCAATCTTATATTTTTTGAGGAAAAAGATGTGACCAAGTGAAACTTTTCACGATTTGTTGCTGAAAAATTGTTTGCATTAGAATTTTTTTGAGTAAACTTATTCTGATAAAATAAGTAAGGGACGTAAAAGCTATAGAATATATCTGAATTGAATTTGAGTGACTACAAATCTAAAAGGAATCATAATTTAACATCCAATGAACACATTTGAATCAAATACTTATGTTTAATTGAATAATAACTTGTATTTGCATCAAAACCTTTCACTACAATATTTTCCGACATAAAAAAACCAACACGTCTCATTTTTACCGCTCTCGACTCATGGGGTTCAATGAAATCTTGTAGATTAAATTTTGAAAAAAATGTTTACTGTATTAAAAATTTCCGAAATTTTTGTATTTCTGGAATAAATATTTCTGTAAAAATTTCCAATCAAAAATTACAGAAGAAACATTTGATAGGAAAACTTTTCCGCGAAAAAAGTGTTAAAAAAACGTAACGAAACTATATTTAAGTGAATTTTACATAAAAATATTGAAAAAAATCTTTCTCGTGATTTTTTCTTCTTCTGAACTTGTTTACAAATATCCTCTCAAAACGATGTCAATGCTAATTATAATACAAGTCTATTTCGCTGGGAAAAAATCTCGATAAAAACTCAACGACAAATTTCTTTAAGATTCATTTTTGAGGAAAAGGATGTGACTGAGTGAAACTTTTCACGATTTGTTGCTGAAAAAATGTTTGAATTATAATTTTTTTTTGATTAAAAGCTATATAAAAAGGAGATGCAGCTATATAATACATCTGAATTGAATCTTTAATTGAAACTATTTGAACCAGGAAACAAAAAAAAAATGAAATAAATTTCATGAAAAATTCGAGTTCCAAAATTCTCAGCAAATGCTGAAATTAATAGATTTTTGGAATCACACTTGAAGAAATTTTCATAAAGATATTTTAAATTAGCAAAAAATTATTTTGTAATTTTCGTTCAATAAGAAATTCATGCGAAAAAATGAAAGTACGTTTTTCTAATTGTTTACGAATAATCGTTTAGTTTTTGGAATTTTCATCTGAAAAAAACATTGTTGAATAATGCTTATGAATATTTTATTCATGGAATTGTTGCAATCGTTTCGTTACATTTTTTAGGGAGTATTTAATATAGTGAAAAATATATTTATTTTTGCAATATTTATTCTAAGGCATATTTTACGGAAATTTAAATTAATCATTCACCAGGTGAAATCCTTCGAAAAGACTATAATCTAATTTAGCTTACGCCAATAAAACTCCCAAAAAATTCTACAGCTTATTGTCCGGGTTTCGATCGAAATTTTCTTTTTGGATGACACAAATCATCACATTTTCTCGCGAAAACAATAACAGCTGTTCTTGAAGAAAATACACATTAAAGAAAATTCCTACAATATATTTTTCAACCTAATTTCCTTATAAAAATCGCTTGGATAAGTTTTCATGTAATAAATTTTAAAAAAAATGTATTCTGGAATATCTTTAAATATTCTTAAAATAACACATTTCGATTGTTCCCCCGGCCCAAAAAAACAACAAATGAAAATCGCTTCTTGAGAAAGTTTCCCGAATGCAAATGCATAGAAAGCCTAAGGCCTTTTTTCAGGTATGCTTTTTAATTTTTTTTACATAATCGACGATAGTGAATTATTGATAAGAAACCTTGATTATTGTCAAAATATTTTTAATTGTACATTTTGCAAAATGTTCTGGCAAAGAGCTATGAAAATTAATTCCTATGAAAAACATCCACAATATGGATTACACTAAAATCTTTGCATCGTGGCTTCTCGACAAAATTTGTTTGAATGCATAAAATTTTGTATGAAATTAATAATAAAAACAAAAATATTTCCCAAAAAACTGCAATTTAATATTATAAGAGCAAATTTCCACGGTCATTTTCTATGAAAAAAATCAAGTTTTCAGGGACCAATTATAATTTCTCTTGAAAATAAGTCTTTTCTGGAAACAACACACGACTTTCTTTGAGAAACATAATCCGTTTTGCAGGAAAAACGGCGCGGTACAGTTTATCTTTAAAAAAATACAAATCAAAATCAGGAAAAACGACAAGAATCATATTCGTAAATGTTCTTTTTTGAATATTTTGATTCAAGGAAATAAAAGAACAAAATCCGTAGATATTTTTCATTTGAAAAATTAATTTTTTTTTAAGAAAAATTACCAATACAAAATTAGTCGATGTTTTGGGTTTGAAAATTTCTTTTTAAAATAGATTAAACGGAAAACATCGTGGAGTTTTTTAAAAAAAAACTTCAGAACATGAAACAAGACCAAAATCCGCCAACATTTTTCTTTTGAAATGTGATTTTTATTTTGTCCAACAAATTTTTGAAAAGAAATTTTCAAGATAAACTCCTACACATTTGTCTTTTATAAATTCGTTGTTTTTTCAGTACAAATGAAAAAAAATATGGCAGAAATTGTCTTGAAAAATTTATTTTTAGTTGGAAAAAATCTTTTTTTTCGGACAAATCGCATGAGAAAAATCTGTAGAGGTTTTTGGAAAAACAATTTGTTTTGTACCAACCACAAGAAGAAAATTGTGGAAGCGTTTTGATTATAAAAAAATGTTGGAATTTTAAGAAGAAATTGCAATAAGAATTTTGAGGACGTTTTACTTTATTATTGTACAATATTTTACTATTTTTTATTTTGTTTAAAATACAATGATAGAATTGAAAAGTTTGTAAGTAGCTAAATTAAATTTTTTTACATTGAAATTGTACAACCATAGTCTTTAATATGTAAGACTCAACTTCGAGAAATATACGTTTGTATTCAATTCATGGCACATTTTATCTCTAACATGCATCGTTGGCGGTAACTCTGCAGATGTGATTCAATTTGCTTAAAACTTAGCGGTCCAACAAGTTTAAACATTCATCTAATCCTTGACATGATACAACATGGCTGGCCGATTCGTCTGAAACTTTATAAATCTCAGTTTACCATTTCTTCAACAAAAAAACTAAAGAGCTCTCCTCCTCATAATACAGGAAACAAAAACGAACGGCAAAACTCCATTTACATCCTGAACTCTCAAGGAGTCTTTCATCTCGAAACCGACAATACTCAATATTTCACATTGCACTCAGCATCTTAAGACAATGGGGGTTAAGTACAATTCAATACCATGCCATTTCATCCTTTTTCAAAAATCCCCAATCTCGACAGAAAAAAATTGAAATTGCACAGGAGTGTGATTAACAAAAGAGGAATGTGCTTTCATTGAATCCACTTGGAGCCGCACCACCACTTCAGCTCATATGCATTCGCAAGAACATCCTTAGCTCTCCTTCCTAAAATGGTTTCACGTACGCATATCATTTCAAATCCTTGTACTTCATACATCCTTCGCCAGCGAAAGGAAAAGTGTATTTAAAATCAAGTACGACATACATTAAGCGACATAGTATTGCCACATCTAAATGCCGTAAAAAGCAACGCGAATCGTGTATCTTCGGTAATTTATGCTCCTGGCAGAACGTGAGCATAGCAGACCGGGAAGATTCTTGAGCCCACAACCTCTCCATTCTCTAGACCTAGAAAAAGGACGAGATGAGAGTACAAAACAATTTGGAAAGCAGCAGCCAACGTGTATGCGATATGGGTTGCAGGATCAAACCCCAGACATATTATTATCAAGAAGCCAACAGTGAAAGCTAGGACTAAAGTATCTTACTACGTAACTGTGAACAGGATTCAGTTGAGTTCAGTCAAGTTGCGAAAGATCTTTCTTTTAGTCCTTCTCGAAAAAGCTATAACATTCGACTTAACGACAATTATATCGTCCTATTGTGTTCACGCTTTCATGATATTGTCGTTGACGACAGGATGTGTGTAATCCTTATATGAGACACTTCTTATTCGTGGATTAAGGCGAAGTGTTGAAAATTGTGTGAGATTTTAAGAGCTTGTATGTTGATGTTGTTGGCCTTGTCTTGCCTGCCAGGCAGGATGCGGGCTGGAATTTCGTAAGGACCAATGATTTGTCTATCTTTAGATCTTTGTTTTTGGTTTCAGCGCAATTATTTAGATTTGGCAACATTCAGCTATTGTTGTTTGAGAATGCCGAGTCAAGGGTTAATGGTTTTGCGATGCTATTTATGTATGTATATTTGTAAGGAGTTTTTCATGAAAAGAATTTATGAATAGCTGAGGTATGCTGTTTTGAAACAATGAACAGAGAAGACGGATTAAATATGAGAGAGGGTAATGATTACATAAAAATGCTCACAGCAAATCACAACTCCATATTTACTTTGTTCCGATATTAGTTGATTAAAAATCCCAGAAGGACTTCAATTTCAAGCGCAGAGAATCATTTGGAGCAACAATACGAAAGAAAGAAAAAGCCAATTAATTGCAGCAATGTCAAAATATTGTTTAAGCTTTCACTCCCCAAATGAGGGGAGTTTACTTTCCACCAACTAAATGTAAGTAAGATCAATCATTCCTAGACACATTCCTAGACAAATTCCTAGACAAATGTGGTTCAATTTGCATAAAACATGGCAGGTATTTTGGAAAAAAATCGATTGTTACAGAAATTCAAGGGCTTTTGTGGTCAAATAAGCATATTTTTTATTTTACAAAACTCTATTAGCACACATTTCTCCTAAGATCAATCAAAAGGACATACCTTGAAATTTGAATGAACAATTTCTTTTCCACAGTTTCAATAAATTATTTACAGCATCAGTAATCTTAATAATCAAAAGTCTTCCAAATTCCCCCATTCTGAATCACCAACTGGAGGATTTGGATTCCAAAGGACGAATTCCATGCTCTAATTAATCAACAACAAATTATCCAAAAACCCATTCGTACAAACATTAAACGAAATCCACTTTGTAACAGCAAATTACACAAGTATACTTCTTATCGCTGAAACTCATATGAACAAAGCATCCTGAAGCCTACAAAGTAAAAGGATATCCGGATATGTTCATGGTTTGGTAAAGCGAATTTCCTTCAACCGAGCGGCGACACACGAGGCCAAAGTCATCAAATTGAGGTACTAGGAAGAGATTCATAGGGAATGCATGATATCCAAAGTACACGTTTCCAGGATATAGACAACGCAACGACCAAACATCGGCAGTCGCGCAGCAAGAGACTCTACCAGATAAAGGATATCTTCCTATCATACCAAGGCTCCCCATTTTGCAGCATGAGTTATTTTCGCTCAACTCACTTGTCGTGATATTCCCTCGCAATTTCATTGCTGCAATTGTTTGAATGCATCCAAATGGCAAATGTCAGATAGTTAATATTGCCGGATAGTCCTTTTGTTTCAGCTTCCCGTCTCAGCCTGGTCCGCAGGATGCTAGGCCTATTCCCGACCATGTATGTGCATTTACATCCCAGGTTAGGTTGGATCGAATTAAATGCAGCGAAATGAAATGAAATCAAACGTAACGAATACCAAGGACTATCTACTAGCGTATGCATTAGCATCCTGTTCTAGGCTCTTGTTCAGGCCAGTCCCAAGGAGCCTCTTGCAGGGTATTGCATTAATGAAAACACCATGGTATCAAAGTAAACCTAGAGCAATACGCCGGAAAGGAATGTACGATTCACATTGCAATCTTTTTGTTGGGCCCAAAAATGCCATAACGATAATCTCTTTGGCATACGGTTCATCCGTTTTCATCACTCTATCACGAATAGGACGGAGATACCGCGCAACAAAATTTGACTCCACTATAGTTGCTGGCGGCAATGGTGGAAGCTCTCTTTCGAGAACCCTTTCTGTTTTTTGGACTGACTGTGTATATATGCACGTGCAGTGTGTTGCAGGCCTACAGGGTTCAGGCTAGTAGCACACACGGAAAGGATATACAAAATCGCATAGCTGTGGACAAAAACCATATTGACTACCTTCATTGTATGGCTTCTAGCCGCAATCATAGAGTACTTGGTCGACGTACACCGCAAAAGCGAACAGCATACCAACTTCATTAATTATTCAGCAAAAATTGGACAATAGAATAAATTACGCACTTTGGCAATACTGGCGCACTGTTACCGTATTCCACCCCCGGTCACCAGCGTTTTCGTTCCAGTAGCAAGGGTCGGTGATTTGGTTCTAATCAGCCCCAGGTTTTCGTGCCTTGATGATGTTTGATGGCTGGTGTCGGTGAGGGTGACCGATCCCCAAGTCTGGCTTCATAACCATCCCCCCATCCCCGTTGACCTCCTACAATTTCATTTCATCCCTTTGTCTTTTCCAACAACACACCTGATTTTCTCGTCCTTGTTCGATGAGTACACGGTTCAGCTGAGACAGTCATCGGACGGATTAGGATATCCTGAAAGCGAGGATCAATGTCTCTCATATTGTGAAGAGGGTAGCAAACGTTACATGTTCACATTTGAGCATATGTGTAGCGTGGGGAGGATAGTTGAAATGTATGATGGCTTGAGCAGATTATATTCCATACGGTCGGCCACCAAGTGGAGCATTAACATGTCCCTGAAATTAGAAATTCGAGCTGTCGTTGAAAAAGAAATAACAACGACCGGGATAATGGTGACAATGACGATGACGACGTGGACGATGATGATGACGGTAACGGTGGTGCGGTTAAGCTTGATGTCACGAAATGGATAGGTTAAAACTTTGCACGTCCAGTTCACTTGAATTCACTAAAAGGGTTTTAGAGGATTCAATTTGAAACATGCGAAATGAATTTACTGGAGAAAATGTCGAAACAACGAATAGGGTATATGAATTTGGTAGGATTTCAGCTCAGAAATTGTTAATCTTCAAAATGATTCAAATGTAAAACTAAGGTTTTCGTAGCAACGCTGTAATGCTTGATTGAACGATGTTTTCCAGGATTTCATCAACAATTTGAACGATGGCTGGTAAGGATTACCCAAAAAAAGAAAGATAGTGCATTTTTGATGTCATATAAAATAAGAAAACAAGTCAAATAACGTAGATTGACCGAAGGTAGAAATTATAGACAATGGAAAGCGTCAACAATATTTGCTTTCATGGTCAATTTTTTGAAACATAATATTCCTCAGGATTCAATGTTGATTTAAATACTACCGATATCTTGCTCTGACTACTTACACTAACAATAAGCGTTTGTTTTTTAATAATGAATGCTTGGAAGTAGCATTTGAGTTACTTCTACGTGTTCCGACTAATGAACGATAGCAGAACGAACAATATGATTCCCTGTTATGCACGTCAAGCATGATTAGCGCAAGAAATAGCAAAAAAAAATTCTGTTTTGAATGATTCGGAAGTTACATCAATAGATTCGTATAAAAAATGGCACATAAATATTTTTGGGAAAATGAGAATTACTTAAAAAATCAATTTCATTATGAAAAAGGGAATCATTATCACTTCATTTACTATAAAAGTGGTTATAGTGCTCTATGGAGGGCTAATGAGGCCAAACGTAGGAGGCATCATCTTCAGGTGCTGTCATTTACCATCCGTCACCAGACAGCACGACCACGGTTAGGCTTGTTGATGGGTTAAGCTCGTTATATTTCAACTATTTTAATATTTGTATCTGCGAATTATAACGACTGTCAAATTGGTTCGTATATTTGCTTACGTCGCTGTCGTTGACTAGACTAGGAGGTTCTGACCCATGATAAACTAAACTTATATAGAATAACGACGCCAGCATATATACGAACCAATTAAAATAGTTGAAATATAACAAGCTTAGCCCATCAACAAGCCTAACCGTGGTCGTGCTGTCTGGTGACGGATGGTAAATGACAGCACCTGAAGAGGATGCCATCCGACACCCCGAAACCACACTTTCCATTAAATTATTCATCTGTTCTACTATCTCTGTCGCCTTGTGTATACATAAAATTTTGAAGCGGCTCATTTTCCTTACGTTTATTAGCTTTCAACTAGATTCAAACTTCCTAGACTCCTCTTAATTGCCAACAAAAGTGTTGAAGCACAAACTATTAGTCACTGAGCAATGCATCGCATCAGATTATGCACCTTAACTGCCGCAATGTGAACTCTAAAAATAAATAACGACACCAAGTTCACACAGTAAACTATTAAAAGCTATGACTTTTCCCAAAACTAAATACAGTTGAACTCCAAGATGAAAGCTACTATGTCACCACTGTCCACTGCAGTACTCCATCATGTTTTTGGAGGATGAGAATGCATCCAAACATCAACAACTACGCCACATTAGCGCATACAAACTCTCCAAACCACAAGCTTCAGGATATTTTAGCATTGCACACTTGGGGCCATCATTTCATTATTTTCATGTTACGTAAAAAGAGCCACTACGTCCTGTTCGTATGTATGTCGGTGTGTGTATCTGTATTGTTTAGTTCACCGAGAAAAACACAAAAAGGAAATCGAAACACAAACACCATAACAAAAAGTTCATTCAGCACAAAAACAACACACGACAAGTCGTACAGAAATCAAAGTAGTTTAGGGAATACGAGCTTAGCCTCTCTCTATCCTAGCGTCTGCACCTCTTGCTTATACAACGAGCTGATCCTTCTTTCGTCGTTGCGTTGATGCGGAAGCACAAGAAAACTTCTTCCCTTAACGTAAATGTACACTTTGATTCTGTTCAGTCATGTACCTTCCAAACTTCCGTCTTTTATTTTGTCCTCTTTTTTCTCCCTCGAATATCCTTTTACGAACATAGAATTCGACGAATTTCGTCGTAGAAAAGTAGATTAGCAGGGAGGACCAAAGTGACTGTCTTACAACGGCGACAACTGAAGCGGGTGAAGCGACGGAAAATGGACGAAAAACTTTCGGCAATTCAAGGGTGGCTGGCCAACTGTTGATTTATCTAAATGTCCGACAGTTCGAGAAGATTGTTTTTTTCCGAATGAAATTAGTCAAGTGACCTGTGCACGGTGATAATTCAATTTTCAGGAATAACTTTTCGAAGAAGGTTAGCAGAAAATGTGATTTCGTTGGAGAGAGTTCGATAATTTACGGAATTGGGTGATAATTAAAAAAAAGGTGAGGTATGAATGGAATAGATTATTTGATTGTTGTCGGAAGCTTTAGTTGGATATCGAATTAAGGTGATCTCAATTTTTTTTAGCAAATAAACTGCAAACTTGGGACCGCTTGAATTTAACGAGACTACAAAATTAAAGTAACCAAAGAAACTCAAAATGAATGTACACATCTAATTTCTAAACTGACTTCAATCCAGCTTACCTCCATTTTTTCATTAAATTTTCCAAGGCGATAATTTTTTAAAATTCTAGTCCTTCCTACTAAGAAAAAACCTATCACCAGTAAAACCGACTATATCCCCTCGATCCTCCCTTAAAGCCATACAATAGCAGGCGACAAGATAATTTCACCTGCAGCAAAAAACTTTTCCATTTCTTAGTCTTTTCCTTTTCACTTTTCCGTTTACATCTCGTCACTTCCTTTGCTTGTTTCACTTTGGCTACCGTTGATGCTAGTTTTGTTTCATTTGCTTCTGGTGATGTCACTTCTTCCGTTGTCCAGTTAAGCTCTTAATGTAGTTAACGTGATAATAAAAGACGCTTTGAGCGTAAAAGAAATTGCATTAAACGATTAAGAGAGCAAAGTTAGTTCCGTTTTTTTTCTTCTTCTTTTTTCGTCGTTTCTAAGCAAAGAGAAGATATTTCTTGATTGTCACATAGGAAGATACTATTTCAGAAGAGATACGTGTGAACGCATTCATATATAAATAGAAAAGAGGTGCTGAATTGTATAATTGAAATAAGAAAATCGTTTCGATCGTTTGATTTCAGTTTTATTGAAAACAACTATATACCAGAAGATATTCTAGAATTTTTACTAGTTTTCAGTCCTGAAAGTCGAGAAATGAATTAGAACCATAAAAACGGTTTCGGTCAAGGTAAATTGATTTTTACAAAAGGCAGAGAAAATAAAAATATCAAATTATTATAGAAAACACATATGACGCTATCAAGCTATATACTGAACTTGAAAAATTATTTTCACTTTGCATCCCTTAATTTTCAGTCACACGTTTTGGGTTAATTTTGTCCAGTACTCAAAGTTCAGTCGTGCCTCACATAACCATATTCATGCACACCAAATAAATAGTCTCAAGTGTCGCGTTGATTAATTGATATTCGGATCGACCTTTGATAATGTGAATTCTAGTATCTAGCAGAAGATTTTTAAACTATTATGATTTTTAATGCTCGGAATTATCATGTTTGCCAGTCACAAGCTGAAGGGGCGCCAATATCGGGTCCACCCAGTTTCCAAATATAACTTAGGCCGTCTCTGAAGTCAAGCTCAATTAAAGCTAGTTTATTTAGAGGAATGAAGCAAACCTTCAGCAGACAATGGCATCTTAGCAAACAGCTACCACACAAATTGTTGAGTACACATAAAGATATCTTTTGAAGTGTAATTGTAATTTTCCTATATAGCTTTGGATTCATAATATTATTTTCAAAATTTTATTTATTTTTTATGTTTATTTATTTTTATGTTTATTTATTGGGTGAATAACTTGAAAAGTTCGTATTTTTTGCTGAAAATATAGCTTTATTTCAATAACCAAGTAAAAGATATATTAATTAAAATACTGTCCGTCGGAAGCCAAAACTTTTTCTAATCTTTCAGGCGATTTGTGAATTCCTTTGCAAAAAAACCCTTTCTTTTTTGAAGCCAGGAATGAATCGAACCAATTTGGGATACTCTATTCTGAAGTTAAGTGTACTCTGCATGGATTGAAACCAGTGGTAAACCAAAAGGGCAAGCCCTGAGGTAAACGTTAAAGAGGCAAAACTTCCCATCCATTATTTTCCAAATAGGCTTTAACCGGTCTTGCATTGTCATGTTGAAGACTAACTTTTTCGTGTCTGGTCGCATATTCTGGCAGTTTTTCAATCAATGCTCTCTTCAAACGAGTCAGTTGTTTTCTGTACAGCTCTTCCGCAATAGTTTCATCAGATTTTAGCAAATCATAATGGATAACACCCTTCTGATCCAGCATTACCTTGGCATAATCGATTCTCGGTTTTGGTGATATTTCATGTTGACCAAACTTCATATACAATTTTTTCCCTTTTAGATTATCATAATGGATCCGTTTTTTAACGCCGTAGTAATACGTTGCCAAACGACTTCTTTATGTAGTGCTCCAGCAGTATTTCAGACTTGAAAATCACCTTTCGACTTCAAATCGTATGGCACTCAATTTTCTTGCTCTAGATGAACCCCAATAATTTTCCGCGCTTTCAAATTACTCTTTGTGTTACGCCCAATAATTCTGCAAGCTATTCCTGCGTTTGACATGAGTCTGCGCTGAGTAAAGTCTCCAGTTAATCATCTTCGAACTTATTTGACTGTCAAAACCACCATTTTTCGAAGACGCTAACCACTTTTGACAAATTATAACATGTAGAACATATTTAGGGTATGTTTTGACAGCAAACGATGAACTTCAGATGCATTTTTCTTTAAATCGAACCAATAGAGTAAAACTTCACGCAAATGGTGTTTTGTTGGGACGTAATTCGACATTTTGGAGTGAGCAATTTTTTTTGTGTGTTCACGTGTTGACTTTGACAGATCAAATAGATTTTTGTACGCTCTTCAATATGAGACAGCTGTCATTGTGTCAAAAATGGCGAGTATGATAGATATGAAGTTAGTAACAATTGCGAGCTTTTTGAGTTATTCAGCCAATATAATAAAAAATTAAATATTTTCAGATTTTACATTACTTACTTTGAGGATTTCGTCTTTAAATCCATTATTTGACGTTTTAGTCTTTAAATCTGTGTAACTGTTGCTTCTTCTTAATTTGATCTAATCCACTTTTAATGTTTTTCTGTTTATGTTATTTTTTTTTGATTTATGTGTTTATTTTAAACTATTTTATATTGAGCTACGGATCATTTGTTTTAAGCATGTTTAATTATTATTTTGCTGATGTTTATAATTTTTTCCCCTAGTTTGTATCTAGTCCATAACGATAGATTATGATTTAAGGAATGAAAATAGTAATGAAATATCCTTTCAAGCTTTAAGTTCAAGATGGTCTGAATTTTTTTTATATTCATAAAAATATTCTATTCCATATTCGAACTTAAGATTCTCTCTTGAAAATAAAACTAGACTTTTTTTGATGTTTTCATCCAAAAAAAATTTGATTTTGTTTTCGAAAAATTTCTTCAAAGGTCTTGATTTCGAAATTACAAAATTTTTGCAAAATTATGTGATAAATGTTGAAAAATTACGATTTTCAAATAAAAAACAATGTTGAAATGACAAAGACGAATTAAGCTCATCTTCGCGCTGGCATTGTTTAGATAACATCATGAGTAGTTCAAAATTAAAAAATAAATACTAATTAATCTGTTCGGTTCAAAATATGAAACTTAAAATAAGACATGTAAATAATCTTCTACTTATTGGCTCTACGTATGACCTTCTTTTCAAAAGTACGTTGTTTCAGTTAAAGTCTTTGTTTTTTTATCATTTATTTACGACAGATACGTATTTCGGCTACGTCTTTTAAACTTTTTCTTGCACTATTATCTGTTTTCTTCGTATTGAATCTACGAAACATTAATTTGTTTGGTAGATTTAATATTATCTTGATCATCATTCAATCAATCGACTTTCACATGTACGACAATCAACTGTATTTGTTGTCCTTGCCGGTCCCCCCATTCGCCCCGAAATAATTGTACAACATAATAAGGATAACACATTGAGTGCCATCATTCATTCAAGCAATTACCATTAAACCGAATAATACTAGATTCATTATTTTCTTATTCATACATAAAGCAAGGTACTTACTTTACCACCCTAGTACTCTCGTCTCTACGAAGGAAATAGGGCCGAATCCATAAAAAGACCAACGAATTACGCACCTGTAAAGAAACAACAACAAACAATGTAAGTACCTGAGTATAAAAAAGATAATTGAACTACACGTTATTAATGTATAGAAATGCGTAATAGTATGCCATATACACGTTGTTGCTGTTAATGTGGGACATTGCTCCTATATTGAAGGCTGACCAAAAAATATATATATTAAGATGAGAGCAAACATTACTACTCGACAAAATGGTCTTCTTTGTTGATGAAAAAAGAATAGTAGTGGTAATGGTAGTCAATTCAATTAATCTACATTTTTAATCTTAATGTAATAAGCTTTGAAGGTTGTATTTTATCAAGGGAATGCAAAGGAACTTTCGACGAAAATTGAATACAGCACGTGTGTATGTGTTACCATTCGTTGAATTTATATTTTTCGCAAAAATAATAAGCATCCTTGAATGTCTAGACGAGACGATTTCATGGGTTATAATCGTATGACAATGTTTATTTGAAAGAAATCATCAGAATAAACCCTCACATATATTCGTTTGAGTTGGTTTTCTATGAAGTTGAGCCCACGTTGGGCGCAAAAAAACCCGTGAGATAGAAGTTTTATGTAGGAGTCAATATTACATGCTTGTTATTGACGAATTGTATTTTTGTTTAAAATGTAATGCCACTTATAATAAAAAAACAATTTACAGGTCTTACAACTTTTTTTGCGTATATCCTTCACTCTTTTGAATTGATTGCTATTGAAAAATGTGATTAACATCAGAGTTCTTGCTTCTGAATACAAGTTTCCAATGAATTAGAATGAGAAAGAGAATGCAGGCATATTTTGAAAGCATGAAAATACTGCATGCATCAGTGATAATGGTTTTTATTTGAGATCAAAAATAAATTATAGATAATATATTTTTTCAAATGAAAAATCCTGTTTCAACACAAAAATATTATGAATAAATTATGTTTTCAGTCAATTTTACAGAGAACAAAATGTTTCATTCACATTTTAAACCATAACCAGGTCAAATAGTTGTATTTCACCTGCCGCATGCTCATAACCCAATAAAATATTGCTCAAAGTACCTCATTAACACTATTTCTCTATGAAATGTGAAAGATATCAATGGGAGATACTACATGCATTCTGCAATTTCTATTTGAAACAATTTGAAACCGTTAGACAGTCTTGTATCCCATACTACCATCTTCATGATGATGGTGAAGAAGAAAATGATGATGATGATATTCTCAACTGATATTTGTATTTCACCTCTATCACATTTGAACGATGAATCCTTAATGGCAATTGACATCGATATCGTGACGATTTCAAGTTGATATGTGAATCTTTATCATCGTCATATATAGGTACATGTATCTATTTGTTTCATAGAAAACATCTTTAGTCGTATGCACCTTAAAGAGTTTCGTACGTTCGTCGGATGTGACCTATCATCAAGACAGTGAAGAAAAGATAGAAGATTCTATACTACTTTCATATGCATTGCAATTTGAATCAATCTAAATTCATGCTTGAGGCAACACTCGAGATTTATTGACGACAGTTTGATACACTTGTTCGTTTCTTAGACGGTTACGCTGAGTACGATGTTAAGATACATAGATGGCGTGTGTTTTTAAGGGAAATTTAATAGAGTAATGCAGGTTTGAAAAACGCCTAGAGGCATGAAATTTATCATTGGTGAAGATGTGTGTTTGAAATTTATAATTGTCTTGATGTGGATTTTTGGTTTATGTAGAAATGCATTTCATTGGAATGAGGATATGTTGCCAAGTCAAAGTTCCGAAAAGTCAAATAATTTGTGGAAGTACTTCGAGATCTTTGAAATCTAGAGTTCACTGAGATTGATCCTTTGAAAATTGGCATGATGGAAAAGGCTACACTATTCTTTACCTATAATAAGACGAAGGTTTGATGGCTGGAGAACGCATTGCAATTAAATATTCTTCACTTTATATATTTTTTAAACTAAAGTATATATCAATTGATTGTTGCTCAGCATTATGAACTTGTTTAAGGACGACTAAAAGTAGCTTCTGATAATAATGAGTGACACTACCAGCTCTTTCTTATCAGCCTCTTTTCTTCTATAGAACTTCTTGATTATATCGATATTCACTATCTTAAGAGAAGGTTCATTTCTTCTAGAGTAACCTCAGTGCAAAAAGATATAAAATGTTAGTTTATACTTCATTGTTGCAATAAGTCTTTAGGTCAAAAGATATTTGGTCTTAATAGTTTTACAGGAATTGTAATGCGCAAAGTTTTAAGTCCCATTAACTCAAAGCATATGTTGTTCTGCATGTCTGATAGCTGCGTAGTCCAAAATACACCAGTATTTAAACTGAAAAATATCATTCATTGCTGGAATTTAATGAAAAACCAGGCAGGATAGAACACTTTGTTGAACGTCAAGTTTATGAGAACAGTCAAAATCAATGACCTACGATTGCCATTCTTGGTTCACTAAAACTGTTCCCAGCAAAAAACGAATTATTTAAATTTATTTCTCGTCTGCTGAAATGACATATTAACTTGCCAAGAATGACGTTCCATCATCAGTGGAAATTTTTTGAAAAAATTCAACACATTTTTGCAGGAAAGTCAGTGAAAATCTAATCAAAATCATCAAAAGTTCAGCGTCAAAGAATAGAAAAAGGCTCACACGAATCATGTAACACAAAAATTCATCTTAAATCATGTGTACTTTTTAAATAACCGATTCAGTTATCTTGCATTTAAATTTAGAGAAAATATTCAATTGGCATTCCTAAATGAATAGGAATGGACTCTTGTAAGAACTCTTGTTTTATTTTTAGAGGCAAATTTTTACCACAAATAAACTTTATTATTTATACACTTGAGTATAAAAAAAACACTACTTATTTATACACGATTTCGTTTTTTTACTAAAAAAATATATATTTCGGATATTAATCGTGTTCTTTTGCAGTGCTACAATTTGAGACATTGAATTTGGTAACATTTTGCTTCGACTTTGCAAGCCAATTTTGAAATAAATCACCTTAACTAATATGAATAATTGATTCGACGATGATTTGTTATCGATTTCATTGAACATGTGTTATGAAGAATCGATTAATTAAATCATAGGTTAATCGGTTAATTCACATTTTTTGCCACCCGAATAATGATAACCTTTAAACCGTCCGACAATTTCATTGGATTTGTGCAAAAGGACATCGTTTTAAAGATGAAGGTAGCAAATTTTATATATTTTTTCGATATTCGTTAAAACAAACATATTTGACAAGAAACTCATAGACCTCTTTCATGAATAACAAGAGAAAAACAGCCTGTTTTGCATTGTTCCGTCTGATTTAAGGAGTTACATAGGTCTTGAAGGAAAAAAAGAAAAACTTTTTCAAAAAAATATATCTTAAAATCTGAAAATTTATTTTATTTAAAATTTACACACATAAAAGTTTAGAATTTCAAGAAGTTGTAAAAAAATTTCAGCTAAAAACATTGAAAAGTGTCAATTTTCCTGCAGTTTTCCTCGTCCAACTTTTTTTTGTGGTAGACAGAATATTTCGGTGCAGGTTCATCTCAAATCAAAAATTCGAATTTTTTTTTATAGTTTATGCCCTTGGCTCGTGTTTGAATGTGGGAGTTGAATAAAAAATGAAATTTAAAGTTTTGAAATGGGTTTGAATGAATTTTCGTCTCATATTTTTTGGTATCGTTTTTAAAATATTTTTTTCGTATGAAACAAAAACGAGTCGAATTAATGAAAATCCCTTCGTTCAAGCACGAGTCAATACTATAAAGAGGAACTGTGCGAAATCGGCCTACCGCACGGAAAAACAAAGTTTCGAGAAAAACGCGTATAAAATTTTTTTTATTGCGATTTAATGAATTAAAGCTATTTTTTAGCGACTTACATCGAGTCGTCGATTCCAGGTCCCTACAGTAGTTCGTTCGCATTATTCGCGAACATTCAGAACATCCTTTTGATGCTGTTTGATGAAAAAGTAAGGAGCGCTGCATGCTTATAATACGTAAGGCATAGCGCACGTACCGACCACGCGATATTCAAATCTCTATAACTCCGATAATATTGCTCGAATTTACTTTAAATTTGGTGTGAATACTCTTGAAATACTATACTTTCATATGGATTAAAAAAGAGTTCGATCGATTTTTTGAAAATACAAGAGCTATGTAACCCTTCAATGCTGTAATAAGCCTTCATAACTTTTGAAACTTCATGCAGTATTAAGCTGCTTTTGACAATTTTGAAAAAGTCTTACAGATCAGCCAGAGGATTCTATTAAAAAGTCATAATAAAGTATAATTTTCACTTAAATTGACTAATTAGAGTAATTTCAAATCAAATTTTCATTGCCTATTTATATCGCCTGATTATTTCTAGTACGCTCAAACGTTTCTCTGATTCTTTAATAAATCATACTCTAAACTTTTCTGTTTTCAAAACTTCTACCTTTTCTAAATCTACCAGTTAAATTATTAACGAAAATTATTTCGATACCAATTTGTATACAAAACCAAGCTAACAAGCGTTCACCTAAAAACAAAACAAAAAGCCACTATGGTCAAAATTACCATAGCAAATGATTTTCAGTTCAATCAAAAGACACGCAAGACGTGAAACTTTCAAGGTGGTCGTCTACACTAATTCAAAATAGCGAAAACACAATAAATTCTTAATGTTAGTTAAATTGTACCGGGTGAACATGACTAACGACAATTTCCATCATCATTATCGTCATTATCATCATTAACGTCGTCATTGTCGTCAGTCATATCATCAGATTTTCTATCCGTTTTGCATGTACATATATTGAAAGGTCCGAAACCAACACGTAGTCATCTTTGACTCGAGGAATGTGACGACAATCGTGATGACGACACGACTACCATTCGAACAACAGAATACAATAGTAAGGAGTAGCTGCAAATATAAAAGACCGAAAAGAACAAAAAAACAATATCCAGGCTACACTAAAAGGTAACAAGGAACAATAGTAGCACATGCAAGAAATTCAAGAACACAGAAACCACATTTTCAAATTGTATAATGGTCGAAACGAACGTAATTACCGACATGCAACATTCCCGAGACATAGTTTCGGGATACCGCCGTTGGGTTACCGAAGAGTCAAGTCAGGTGGTGTACACGCGGTATACCTCTATAGAAGAGGATCGCTTTTCCAGTTTCCTTAATTATAGATGTGTGGAAATGAAGGGATGCAAAAAAAAACGATGTCGGAGCATAGAAAAATGAAAATCAGACATAGAAATCACGAAACCTTCACAGAAGTAGAAAGTTTGTATCCGACAAAGTATACTATATAATTTTTAATGAAGGCTGAACGATGAATGGGCTTGTTCATTGTGTCATTAAAATGAAAAGGTCACCAAGGATTAGATCGGTAAAACGTTGGGGATTGTATATTCAGTAGATAAGGATCGGTGAAAGTTATAATTGTACTTGGAAATTTTTTTTAATTGAATGGTCCACCAATTTGTGATTATACAACTGTGAGATTTTTCAATTGCACCAACGTACATCAAATGCAAGGATATATTGAAGCAAGAATATTTCTTTTTATTAAAATCAGGCTTAATTTCAGCTTGTCGCATTACGAATCACTTCAAATATAATCAGTGAGCTCTCAACATTGCCGTAAAAATATTTTTATTTTAAATCCTCTCCGCATGACTAGAAATATTAAATGGGAGCTTAAATCGATATGTCTACGTTTCATTTGAACATTTTTCACAAAAATAATAAGCATCTTTGAATGCCGTCCAAATCCCACGAAATATTCAGCTTCAAAATTGTAGACTTTCATAGAATAACCAAGAAAAATCCTTGCATACAAACGATGAAAGAGAAATTTCTATGGAATCAAGCCCACGTTGGGCGCTAAAAATGTTCAAATCAGCATGTGTGAAGGTGAGTCAATAAATTGACGACTTTGATTGGAAAAACATATTTTTGATGACATTCATTCCACTTTTGAAAGATTTCGTGCAAAATTCACCCCTAAGTGACAAGAACGTTGCATGCAATCTGAGAACTGTTACTAAGTGAAGTAAAATTAACTGCGCAGAAATTGAAGCATGATTGAAAAATTTCAATAAACTTTAAAGAAATAGGCTGTACAAGATTGTTTGATAAATTTGGGACTATCAAACTTTTATTTCTGTTATTCGTACTATCTTGTAGTTTCGAAAAGACGTCCTTAAAAATCATAATATATTTTAGAAGATCGAAATGTCTCGAATCCTATTCACTAAATAAATCCACGTTAAATGTGATTTGATTCCAACCATTTTCACTGTCTGAAAAACAAGTTCAACAATATTATTCCAGCAGCAATCACAATTTTCACTTGACTCGATTTCCTTTCACGAATTTTACCTTTCAGTTAAGTGCAGAATATTATTGAAGTATTAACTACAGCTTCAAAGCTTGCTTTCAGCGCCAACGAACAAGTTTTTATCTTTTTCCCAACCAACATTCCTTTCAAGCGTACTTCAAGTAAAAGAAGCTTTTTCATCGAACTTCTCATCCCCTGGGTAATTTTTTTCCATTTAAAACAATATTTACACATCATCTGGATTTTTATGAACCTTTTAAACGAACTGCTATTGTTATCATCCCCAGTTATAGAACACGAAAGCCTTCGTCCCTTCCAATCAAGAAATAGCGAAAAGAAAAATACATACCCAGACAAAAATATATTAGTTTGGCGCCCCATGGATCTCACAGTTTACTTTATGTACGCCATGAAATGTTTGTACCAGCCTTCACTATTAAAATAATTGTCAAATGATTTTATGACCGAATGTCACGTACATATTCGTTTTTCATCCTTTGTGTAATTACGGGGTCTGGGCTAGGCAGTTGGATTGGAACATTGTAAGGAACAGTAAAAGCTAAAGTTAGGGGAGCCAAAAAGAAATGTCTAGGCAGATGAAGCGGGACGGGTAAATGTCTAGAACAGAATAATGAATTGAGAAAAATAACATTGACATGGTATGGAAAATAGCGAATGCTATGCAAAAGGGTGGATTGACTATTTTTCCTGGACATTCTTGCTTTCATTGTTTGTTCTTAAAAATTTAATGACAAATAAAAGATAAACAAAAATAAGATACATCTTCTATATAGTCCATATTCATTTATTCAAACTGCAGTACTATAGCTTTCCTTTGCTGCTTATATTGCAATCCTGAATTCAACAGACTTTCGACTTTCATTTTGGGAGACAAATATATATATATAACATATCTGTTGATCCTTTGTTTTAAAAAAATCCAAAGAGAAGACAGAAGAATGGCAACCATCTCGTCAAACGACTTTTCTATATGTTGACTTACTCGTTGCATGTCCTTTGTCGATTTTCATAGAAAAGTCCCTCCAAACGAATCAAGCCACAATTTTCAATTGACTTTTCCGGCTTGATGTCTGCTTTGCATGTCTAGCATCTGGTCTGTGTGTATTCAACAAGAAACATTAACAAAACACGAAAAGAATTCGAACGCCGAACAAAGTCTAATGAACAATCCAAATCAGGACCAGATACTTTTTAACTTGAGCGAAAGAAAAAAATATTCAAAAAAAAACAAAATCTTTTCAGCTTTGAAAAAAAATTCGAAACAGTTTTTTCGTGAGGCGTTCTCATAAAAAAAGCAATTTAAATTGGAAATTTTATTTTGTGCTTCTTGTAACGAAAAGAATTTGTAAATGGAACAAAAGAAAATTATTTGTCACCATCGAAATTGTAGAGTTTTATCATGTAACTTTCTTTACTTTCACTTTGACGTGTCCTTCATCAGTTACAGGATAAAATGTTTATCGGTTCGGCTCCTTAACATGCAATTTGAATTTGAATTTTATTGAAAACTTACATTTTTAAGTTTGTTATGCAATTGGTTTGTTTAGTATTTCTGTTGGATGTCAGTGTTTTATCGATAGATTTCAAGAAATAGAATTTCATGGGGAGTGTGGTTTCGCGGTGACGGATGGCATCTTCTTCAGGTGCTGTCATTTACCATCCGCCACCAGACAGCACGACCACGGTCACCCGGAAACCACACTCCCGATTTAATAATATACCGGGCGATAAGCCTGGAAACAAGAACCCCCATTAATGTGCAATAATAGTGTTATGTAGTGAGTTGCTAACCAAAAAGCACACTAGAAAACGAAGTTGTTGACTAGACTAGGAGGTTCTAACCCATGATAAACTGACTAATATAGAATTTCATGTTGGAAAATTGAAAAAAATTCAAAGAAATAAGACACCAATTTTTTTGGCGTTCTTAAATGGAAATAGAATATTTTTTCATCTACTTCAAAAATCATCTGTTTCAATCTTATATGTATATTACCTTGACTGCAACATTGCCTAAATTTACAAAAACGATTCAAAGACCAACATAAATTTTCCGAGTTACAGCAAAAATGAATAAAAAGCAACAACAAATTAGAATTATTAGAAGAAGCAAAAGTCAAGATCGGATTATTTTTCATTGAGCAGCAGTTATCCAACAAATATTAACTCTTCAAAAACAGCTTGGAAACAAAATGCTTCCCTAATTTTTTCATGAATTTTAGGATATATTTAACCGCAGAATAGTCTAAATGTAACTGCACAGGACCACAACACAACTATCAAAAGCTGTAAGGGGGCATCCTATTACAAAATCAAAGTAATTTTTAAAATCATGAATTAGTCTTCTTGTTTTGAGCTGTAGGCGACCAAAATGGTGTTTTCCTGATAACTTCAGTCAACAAACTTTGCTAATTGCTCATTAAACAAGTGATCAAATATCACTTGTGCTAACAGCCTTCCGGCTAAATGTTAATGCCACAAAAGCTTAATTTATTATGGCGACAATTTTTGGGTGTCAAACTCTGGAATTGCCTAACAAATCCACTATTAGCTATTTGTGTATGAATTAAGTCAACACAGAAATTTGCTGTTTCCTGTTTGACTTGACACGATTGAGTTCCAAAGCAAATATCGTTGTCAGACCAATATCTACGTTCAAGCTAATAGCAAGTCATTTTATGACTACATATTGTCTCACATATGATAGTGATCCTATGGATTAAAATGAGGCAATCACATATGTATTGCATATTCCAATTAAAAAATCATTACCGATTTATTCATTCATATCCTGCCAATGTGCAATATATTTTCCATTCTGAATCAATCAACAAATGAATCAGAACGCCAATCGAAATTGAATCGAGATACAAAAATATACAAACATTCTCGAAAAAAAATTATCTGCACTGCATTAAAATGTATCTCTTCCTTGGCATGCAATGAGTCAGTCATCAATCCATTAGTCCAACATGTTCAACGTATTTTTCTTCTTTCAATTTTAACTCTTTGGCGTTGAGAGTAAAGACTCCAAAAATCATACAAACATACATTTTCAAAATGACCACGGACCAAAAAAAAATAAAGTTCTGAACGATTGCAGTTTATTTTTCTTTGATGCCATCATCATAATCATGATCGTCATCTTCATCATGGCTCGTAATTGAATTGAATTGACTTGGTCGAAATCATAATGTATTGAGGATAATCAGATGTATACAAACAGACGAAATGACCAAACAGCTATAAAGTATTCTGGTCCAGAAAAAATACACTCCATCCATGTCCCGTCTTTCGTGCAGAATAAAATTTGATGGAATTGTAATTGCAGACATATGCCTGCGAGCGGCGTTCAAAGCTCTTTTGCAATACAACTGTTTTAATGGTCGTCACTAATTAAACGATGACTGTTTTGCCGGCAAATTAAAAATTATGACTATTCGGAATTTCATTGATGTGAGGATAGAAATATAACGTACAGTGATTGGTTCAAGCATGTGAAATGATTTGACCTCGAAGATGGACATGATTTACATGTGCTCTCAGGTCTCGAATGGTGAATGCTTTTTTTTTGGGTGCGCAATTCAGTCTTATAATGATGATTTATTGGTGATTGTTGACCGGATTGAATTCGCTGATAAACTCCACGAAATTTCAATTGCGAATCGATCAAAGGTTTTATAAACATTTTTAGAATTTTTTTTGCCTTGATTGCTTCAATCAAGCCATGGCACGCATAGTTTATTTACGAATCAATATCCATTCAATGATAGTCAATCAAAAGACATCAATAACAATTCTCGATGGGCAAAGTTAACAAACACGTCACATCAATATCGTCCCTTTCCCACGTGAGCAAAGCAGCAGAAAATAAAATTGATACGACTACTTCCCATGAAATCTTTTCGAAAATTTCTTTGATCCTATCTGAATTTCACATTCATGAATCATAGATATCACCATTGCAAGTTGCACTATAGTCATGCATTCACCATTTCATCAAAGAATCCACCAATGTTTGTATTTCGCATATAAAACTGATTGCAAAATGTAAACAAAATTTCAAAGAACCAGGAAAATGCATTAACCCTAAAATATGTTCAACACTCACTATTGCCTGGCTTGGTGGATGCATGCATGTATGTATGTGTGTCGGTATCTTTCTATCTATCCATCGACAATTTATCTTTGGCTAGATCGTCTGAATGAAAGAATTACTCATAGTCACTATGGTAAATGATATCATATACATATCAAATATTGAGTGAATTCTTCACACGTTCGAAAAAGATTCCTCTTGGTCCGGTCCACGTACATAGTACATGGTCGTCGTCCTAGTCCTATTGCTATTTTGCGTCTATTATATTTGGATAATATATCTGCACGCACGTATGTATGTAGATACATATCGACAAGAAGTAACGTATCTTTACTATGCCAATAAAATATTATTAGCTTGGGTCTATCAATTCAATAGTTTTTCTGTTTTATTATATTTATCTCATCTAAGCGTTGTCTTGTCCTCGTTGTCGTCGTTGTGGCTCATCTCAATGTGTTGTTGTTTGAATTGCGAGTGCACGTACACATATGTTGGAATGTTTGATGCTTGGACATAAGTGTACACATACGGGAAGTATGTGTACAAAAATCTAAGAAAGATATGGTGTTATGTATTTTGTAAATATTTGCAGTAAACTGGTCGGAACGATTGGTCGGTATGAACAAACCATCCAACACGATGGACGGACATTGGAATGCAACTAGTCATTGTTGGATTTGCTTGGATTCGAACGGTAGACGGATGTTGACAATAGTTATTTTTCGCATGTGGGAGCTGTTTCCTTAATTATCAACGATTTGTTATTAGATTTTACACGGATTCTTGAATTTATTAAATCAATTTGTTGACTCGTTTTGGTCATGCACTTTACATTTTAAGTAAGGATCGTATTTATCGGCAACGAAATTCAACAACAACTGAATATTTGAAATATTTGTTTTCATGTTGTCATCAAAAGTATAAAAGTTTTCAATTTACTCAAGAATCAAGAGCTGAAAACTAAAATATTTTGATCTAAAAATCATCGTCCGTAGTCTCTTAGAAAACCTAAATCACAAATTATCACAAATCCAAGTGGAATCGATCCCGTGCGCTGCACTGTACGCGCGCAGCTTAGCGGTGCGATTGTCGTCTTCCACTTGGATCAGGGACAATCGCGATGCAAGCTGATATGGAGTATTTGGGATGTGATTACCATGTAAACAGAGGAGCCACGGAGAGGTTGAGGATGTTAAAAGTTGTTAAAAAAACAAAAGAAATTTTCGTGAACATAGAGTGCACTTAATAATTATTCCAATAAAATGATCTGGATTTTGACGTCAACCGTGCAGTTTGGGCTGGCTGGCTAATTTTGGCTAATTTTTTGGCCTAAAAACGACTCTCTCTCCTTTAGGATCCAATAACTCCGGCCAATGTACAGTGATTAAAACAATCGATACCGCAAACGACTTGTGACAAAATTGTCTTAAAAAAAAGATTTCAAGTGTGTTCCGCGTTAAACGTGAAAACAAAGAAGTTGTGGCGCTCGGAAGGTAACCCTTCTTTTTGGGGCTGGTTTTTGGAGTGTAACTCTTTTAATATTGATACCACGTAAAAGTAATGTATCCACAAGTTACTTGAAATTTAATTTTACGCAAGTCTACCATATACAAATTTCTTGTAGGAGGCATGGTTTCTGAGATATGGAGGTGAACCCCTTTTTTTGTTTTCAAGATGGAGCCCAGATGATTGGAGCTACGTCTCCAGAAACTTGAACTTAAGCTTATTGTGGAATTGACCACACATTGCGATAATAATCAACCTGCCAGCCCAAAATGAACGGTTAAATTCTCATTTGACTAGATTGTATGTAAATTACGTATTGTAATGTACTTAAGTTGATGTGATCACACGCACTGAAGCTGGGCAGTGGATTGGCCATGCGATTATTATATTCCACTCGGATGAAGAACATGTCTTTAGGTAGTTACAACGTCATCACGTGTGGACACGAAGGTAAGATTCATACTGTGATTAAGGACATGTTCCAGCGAAAAGAAAATGAATAGGTGGGATTATAGTTTACATGGAGAACATTAGTTTTGAAAATTTATCGAAATGTCTCCGGAGTTCTGGATTTTTTTTGAAATATTGATTGATGAATTATCCAATAAAACTGAACCGATTGAGTGTTCGAAAAAACCGTTCGAAGGAATAATCGTCAGTTTTTGAAAGATTCCATCGCCTCTTCCCTTGCAACTAACATTATGAAAAGGGCAATAGAAAAATTATGCAAGGAAACGATAATAATATCGATATTGCAGCAAACATTTTCCACTGCTAATTTCCTTTTCGAATTCTTTGGCATAGAAGGTTTATGGTAATAAATTTTTTTCTGTCAAAAAAAAAATATTTTCTTTGATTTATTTCAGCTGATTTCTGTTTAATTTTTTTGTCTTAATAACTTTCTTCAATCGTTTTTTTTTTGTTAAACACAGTTTGTAATTAAATCGGATAGAAATAAGTTCGAAACTGTTTCTATTTGTCAAAAATGACTGCCAGTTTGTTTTCAAAATATTTTGAAAAATTTCAAATAAGAAAATAAAAATTTTAATTTTCTAAAAACATTTGCAAAAATTTTATACTTTTTTTAAATGATTTTTTGAAGTTATGGAGAAGTATTTTCTGAACAATTTAAATCCTTTTTTTTGGAAAATGTCATTAATCTTAAAGCACATCACAAAAATCAATCTGACATCGAGCAAACTTGCAATAGAAATGTATTTCCATAGAAAATTATTTAGTCAAAATGTTTTAAAAAAAATTTCATACAATAAATTACTACTTAAGGATTTTTGCAGACCACGCTGGAATATGAAAATACAAACAGAGCTAAAAGATAAATGAACCTTGACTTTGTCGTGAAAACTGTGTCTCCAGTTTTTTTTTTGAAGTTTGTTAAACGTCAATGGTTTTGATTCTAAGAATGGTTTTTTTTTCAAGATATTATTTGGTCAAAAATATTTTTTTCGTATTATTCGTGTTAGGGGGCAGTTATGCGTATGAGTTCCAAAATTTTATTAGCGACCTCGAAAATTGATACCAAATACATTAAGTGAAAAGGAAATGCCAGAAACATCAATGTGGAGTGTCCACACCTATTTTCATTATTCAAACTCTTACCAGGCACTCTTGAATTTGCGAACCCCTAATTCTTTATCCAGGTTTAATTTATGTTCACCATAAATTCTAATTTCAACTTATCTTGTATCTTTATACGAATGGTTGTCACGTCTTTTACCTCTTATGTTATTCCTCACCGTTCGCTTTTTTCACCGATTTTTTCAGCAAATTTTTTCGCCAATTTTTGACAATTTTTTAGCAGATTCTGTACCAAATTTTCAACTGAACTTTTGACAAAATTTGTGATCACGTTTTTGACTCTTGATCAAATTTTGGACTAAACTTTTGGCAATTTTTTTAGGCAGACTTTTAACCAAATTTTAAAACTAAACTTTTTACCATATTTTTGACCCAAACTTTGACTAATTTTTTGACCAAATTTGAGACTGGATTTTCCATCAGATTTTCAACCAATTTTTTTGATAGGCACTGTTCGAGGTATGTTTTTTGAATTTTTGTGTCGTGTTTGACAAGTTTTTGATCGATTTTTTTTACGATCATCGTAATTTTGTATATTTTATGAAACATTTTTTATGAAGAAGAAAGATAGTGACGTCAATCAGTCAATTTCATAATAAACTAAAAAAATCTCAATGGGACAAAATAAACCATGACAAGAGGAAGGACAGAGAGAAAATAGAGATCTGTGAACTGCGTTTTAAAAATTTCAAAAATATTTTTCGTGTATTTTGACCAAATGGTATCTGAAATTATGTGTGGGCAATTGATGCCATCTTCTAAAATTTATTACCTTTGATTGAGAAAATCTTACAAACCCATAGAGCTTGGCTTTGAAACATGTCTTATAAAGAACCATCTGCAGAAGAGCTTTGTGCGAAATACAGCTTAAGATAAGCTTGAGTTCCATCGAAAAGCAATTTGAATGTTCAATTTTCCATTGAAGTAAAAAAACCACCCCACCCATCTCCGCCATTTCTATTTTTTTATTTCCACATTATATCGCGACGACTCCACCGTCTGCGTGTGAAAAGTGCTTCTGTACCAAAAATCAAAACGCAAAATGTACATTTACATCAAATTTTTTATGACCACACCAAACCCACCCTCATTCCGTATTAGCCGCGCTTCCACGTTCGAATTTTCAATGCTTTTCGCTTATCACGAACGTGTCTATCTCATTTTCGTCCTTCATCCTTCCTGACATAAAAAAAAAACAGAACTTCTTATCACACCACAATTATTTTGTCCGCTTCAACATTTTGTCCTTGTTCAGCATCTTTAGCTCCCATCCAGCCCTAAAATATTTTCTTTTAGATTTCAGTTTACTGGAAAAACGATAAAATCTTCTGCACTCGAAAAGATATTCAGATTCATTTGAGGGTGTATGTTTTTTTTTGCTTCTTCATAATAGCAATTAGCAGCTTTCTAAAAATCCACACACAATCGTGGATAAATATTCTCTCCTTGGTGATTTCATCGTTTTGTTCGTTCCTGGTGGTGGGTTTTTTCCCCCGGAAGCATCCTTCGCGAAATCGATGGTGGTAAAAGTGGTGGATGATGATGGCACCTAGCTTATGCTTACTTGTCTTTCGACATTCATCACTTATTCGGGGATGGAAGCATGAAGAAGAAGACAAAAAAAAATCGTAGTATCAAACATTCCGTCCAGTTTGTAGAAGGTGGTGGATGTGCCTGAATGATTATGGTGGAAAGTAGTGGATCAAGAGGGAGCAATTCAAATTTGTTGAATCAAAGAAGAAATGAAGAAAATTCTTATTTTGGGGATTGATTTGCTCTGATTTGAACTCATTGAATTAAACAATTATGTGTGCTTAAGTGATGGTAATTGGGTTTGAAAAATCCATTTCGTATTGCTGACATTTGACTTTTACTGCTTGCTAGAATACTAAAATATAAGTTCGGGCTTACGCACAACTTTATTGAGACTATGAAGCCGCAGGAAATACATGGTGGGATGTGACGAAGGAAAGTTAGTGGGAAACGGAAGTTATGTATTCAGAATGAACTTTAAAACGAGGACCGAAGAAACGACTTCAACTTTCGCTATAAGCTTTTAATGATTCTTTTGGATATTATCTTTCTGATTTATTGCATCTCATGCAGTAAGTTATTATCTTACATCAATAAACCAAAAATGTTAAATTGTCAATCCTTTAGTATAAAATCAAATCCAAAAAAGAAAAGAAAGATTGAAGAGTTACCTCTTTGATTGTTTTAACGATTCTCGGTTTATTATTCCTACTTAAAAACAATTGTTCACCCTTTCCTCATTTCGGTTCAAACTTAACGACATTTTAGTGGATTCCTGCACTTAAAAGTGCATTTCACTACATTTAAGGGCGCCCATCTTCAACCTCTGTCTGCATTCATCATCATCAACAACATCACTGCCGCCATTATCTGTAAGCGTGTAGAAATGAACGCCACCATAACGGTCAGTGCGTTTTGGTTACATCTAAAGATGGATGCATTAAATGCAATTTTATGGGACTCCACCATTTGGCTTATATGCACACTTTCCTCCGCTAAACAGATATGCAGATAGGTGCATATGGTGGGGCCATAAAAACCTCGCTAACGAGCGTTCATGCTAATGAGCCGATGGAAATCATTACGGAAATTGTATAGGCCTCCAAATGAAATCTCGGACTAGTGTGTCCTGGTTGCATATGTGGACCTATTCAGCACGTTCGTTAAATTTTTTTGGGTGGGATTTGGGGCGGGGAAGGAGGAATGATGATGCATTTTGAAACTGAAAAATAAAATCCAAACCGCACACTATTCAGCGCAAAATTCAAATTTGCAATCAATATGGCGTGCGTGGCAGCACATACGGACAACTGTAGTTTAGCGTCTACTCACTGACTATTCGTTTATGTTTAATTTTGAAAAGATTGTAATGCATTGAGCGTAGATACATAGATTGCATACCTCTATCACACACACACACACACACTCGTTTCTCATTACATTCATTTCGGAATTACGTTGGCACAGTGATTAATGGCCCCTAGTCGGATTAACGACAAAATCGGTTTGGATTGAGTGTGCAGATTGAATGGCAAGCTGCAGGATTTAATTCGAATTTAATTGGTCGAATGACAGAAAGAAGCCAATTTTTTGATTGGGTGGATTTGAATTTTCGACTCAAAGCAGTTTTATTTTATTTTATTTTATTTTAATAGTAGTGAGTAAGTAATTTGGTGAACAGTTGACCTGGAATAGTCTGTTTAATGTTCCATTCTAGTGGTCAGTTATTATTTCCTGCAAATTAATTTGCTTGCATTATTGGACCTTTTTTAGTTCAGAAAAATAAACTGGAAATTTTTCGTCATTTGACTAGAGTCTAGGCTAGAAAAACAGTTGGGATACGTTAGTATCCTTTGTTGTAGATTGCCTTAAAGGCAGCATTTTGAAAGTTATTTTCATCAAAATGGAAATCTCCTAATAGCGACATTTTTTTACCCAATGGAAAAATGAAGCACAAGCTCAAAAATCTCGGCTTAAAGAAGCTTACAAATCCATTTCTGGGAAACCTAGTAAAAAACCTAGTGAATTGCTTTCAACAATTTATTACACTCCTCATCAGCCTGAAAAATCGTACGTTTTTTATGGTATTGTTTTTATTGACAGTTTCCAAACATACTTTTCATTATTATATTTGATCAATCACTTGGATTATCTTTTCTTTCAAAAGTAATTGAAGTCGAGTGTCTCCTTTTTGTAGAAATTTTGATTAAGTCTTCAATGATTTCGCACGTGAACGAAATATGTTGAATAGCGTAGAAGGTATGGTCTTGAATCGTGTTAACGATTTGTTTGTATTTTTTTTTTGGATTGGATGTTTTTGATGGTGGCCGATCATGAAGAACTATTCCATATTTGAAAATTTACAAAAGCATATTTCAAGGGGGAAATCACATTAGTAGGCCTATTTTTATGCTCATTTCGTGATTTTTTTTTGAAGGAAAGAAATAATTAGAACAGTTGAAGTTGAAAGACTATTTTTTTTATATTTTCAACTACATTTCATATTTTTTTCAACTGATTCTCATCTAAATTTGCAAAATTAGAAGCTGTTCTTCATGGAGGTCCGTCGTCCGAGTCTCTCATTGCCGTGCATGCTGGGGTCCACAGTTTTAATGTGAAATTAAGTAAATTTTTCATACTATGTCCATGCATAACTTTGCGATGCACTAGGTTTTGAGTGAAAATGTGGAAAATTGAAACTATGTAAGGCATTTGAAAAAAAAGTTGAAAATTTTGTAGTTTTTTTCGTGCTTTTGTCATAAAAAAAAACTTTAAATCAAAATTTTAAGTTCAGTTATACGCAAATTTAATAAGAATTCAATTTTTTTTAGGTTTTGAAAATCGGTCAAAAATTCGCTTAGATACATTGCACGCAAGCTGAAAAAACTCGTTTCGAGGAAAACGCATTTAAAAACAAATTATCAAAAACTGAGGATTGAAGCGACTAGTGTATTATTCCTATATACGCAAGGATACCAGAAAAAATTCATCTTCTTGTTTGTAATACCTGCCCAAATACATAGAAAGACAGCTGCGTGGTTCCGCCCAGCTTGTCTGCAATCGCTCCATTCAATATGCCTAAAGGCCGGTCCAGACGCTCCGTTTTGCACAACCTTTTGTCTGCACAGTTCAAAACGGTGCAGAGAAAACGTTGCGTGTAGATAGGAAAACTGCGCAGTTTTGAAATGGGTGCGAAAACTGTACAGTTGCAGCGATAACTGAGCCAGAGAGCATAGATTTCTTTGAACTGTGCGGACAAATCGGCGCATGTAGACGGTATTATTTTTCTTAACAAGACAGCATGCCAAAATTGACCAGAGTAGTACCTCCTCCATGACGATATCACTTAAACTGTGCGAAATATATAGATATCTCTGCACCATGTGAACGCTCTAAAAATTGCAACGTTTTCATTCCGTCTTAAGACTGCACAGACAAAAGATTGTGCAAAACGGAGCGTCTGGACCGGCCTTTACGGTACACTCGAGCACGCTTCGTTTCTTGCCCCTATAATATAAAAAGGCATTCGAATCTCGGTCTAAAACATTTTGAGCATACTCTTGAATAGCTAAACTTTCGATTTCTGTAATAAAAAAGCCGATTTTTTGTACCGTCTAATATGATTTCCTCTTTTAATGCCAAATTGACGCCAACCGCAGTGAAAAACGCTCCTTTTCCAATCACAAAAGAATAAAAAAAATGAGCCGTGAAAAACGTACTGTAACGAACGACTTTATTATTCGTGAATAATATGCGTGAAAACAATTTTTTCAACAGTTGGACTTTAGTGTTGAATCTGTAAATCATACTCTAAAAATCACAGAAAATGAATGTTCAAATTTCAGCATAATTATTGAAAACAAATAATGCTGAATTTTTTGAGATTTTACTCAAATAATTTTTTTGAAATCTCGCAAAAAATACAAAACGGATGAAAATTTGGTTGTTGCTAATTGAAAGGGTTATATTTAAGATAAAAAAATCTTTACAATGCAAGTTAAGCAATTTTCTGGAAAATCAGCAAGTGGATTTTTTTAAAGTTTTTTTTGATTACTATATTATTTTTAATAACGAAAATACAAGAAATGTTCAAATTAAAATTTGTAGCTGTTGAATGTACCCAAAATATTTATCTCAAGCATTTTTCGATATCTGTATTTGCTTTTGAGATATACGCAAGTGCCATTTTTAAACATCATCATTTTTGATGATTTGATTTTCGATGTAGTTTTCAAACAATCACATATAGAAAAAACTGTTCCAGAAAAAAGTTTCAGTGCCACGATGTATGTGGAACGTTATTTTAAAGTTTTACCAATATCTTATTTTTCTAGAAAATATTAGCGATTTTTCAATATTGAATATTGTAATTGATTGATGTACCTTGAATGTTGGTTTAAATTTTCACCATGACCTAAATTTTTCGTGGAAATATTAGCAATTTTCCATGTAAACCTCCAGAAAAAGCTATTTTTTACAATTGTTTGATATAGAACAACCAAAAAAATATAAAATAATTTATTTTAAACACTGAATTTGTAGCGCAAACTCTTCTATAGATATTCATTTCGAAGCTTACAAAGTTTTAGGTAATAATATTTGAATTGAAAAAAGTTTTATTATTTATACAAATCGACAAATTTTTGTGTGAATTAAAAATTATTGTGATTTTTTTTAAAAAATTTAACAATTATAAAAAAAACTGTATAATATTTTCACAAATATTTCAAAATATTTATAAATAAATTAATTTATAAAAAGGTATACATAAATGCATTCTAAAAAATACACGTAAAATTCAGCATGTAAAGATAGCAACAATTTCAACAAGCTATTGTTTTTCTCCTATAATATGCGTCCCATTTTTTGTAACAATAATACAGATAAACATTAAAAATATTAAGTCAAAAAGAAATGTTCGCAGCAATAACTATTGAATAAATATTAATCGAACTAGTTTATTACCTTTTAAGGACTTATTTTGTCATAAATAAACAGATTTGTTTCAGTTAGATAAGCTATTTTTTCAAACTTGAAAATATATTCATTTAAAAGTTGAATTCTTTCTCTACATTTAAGATCACTTTGTTGTTTCTTTCCGTGTAATTAAAGCCCCAAATTATTTATCCTTCAATCGAGCGATAAAAAAATTCGATTTATTGGATGTGCACGCGCACCCATCAATCATCTAATCAAAGTAACCGTATTTCGTTAAATAATTTATTTACAGAAAAAAATTTGATAGAAAGTTATAGATAAAATCAAAAGCTACAAATTTTGAACGAAACATATTTGTGTATCATAATTATTTAAACAGTCATAGTAAAATAACTAAAAAAAACACTCAGAGATTTTCCAGAAAATTGCATACTTAGCAGTGTAAAGTTTTTTTTCATCTTAAAGTTCACCCTTGTCTTCATTTAAATTTTTCGTCCATTTTGTATTTTTTGTTTTTGCGTCAAATGTCGAGTAAATTAGGCTATAAAGGCAAATTGATGCTTACTTAATAAAGTCACGAATGAGACACTTTGGATTCGATATTTGCTCGGCGGTTTCTGACTTTTGAAAAGTATCTCTAGGTCCAGTTAACCTGGAAAAGATCCTGCGAGTTTCAACTGCCAAGAAATTATTGGAAAAAATTTAAAAAATCTCACTTTGTTTTGTACAATTTTGCGAATTCACAGAGAAAACATCAAAGGAAACGAGACTCTTTTGAATAATTGACAATGGAAATGGAATATTTTCTCAAAAAATGACTTTCATTCACATCTCCAACCTTTCACTTTAAGATTCCTTTAGCGGCAATCATTTCTTTCACCTGAATTTCTTTTAAAACAACACCCAACGCCTACACAACATCAAAAAATCAATCAAACAATACTTTCGTACCTTTTGTTATTTCAATCATTTTTAGACGACATCCTGAATTTTCCAGCACCTTCACGGCGTTTCCACACAACAGTGAAACATTGCAAATTTCCTTTTTACACTTGATATCATTTCAGCATTTCCTGCGCTTGTGACCCACTTGTATTTCCGAGAAAACGGAAAGGTCAATTCCGTAGCAAACCAACCAACCAACGCACCAACGAATCCTTATTTGTTCTGTTGGGAGCAACCTTCAACCTACATTTCGTTCGTCTTCGACAAAGAAATTGTGAAAAAAAGAAATAGTGTGTTTCTACAGAAAGAGCGTCGTCAGTCAGTGAATGAAACAGTTCGTCCTGTTTTACTTGCATTACGTACAAATCAGCTCCATCAAAGCCTTGAAGCAATATAACCCTTAACCTGAAAAGTAAACGATTTTCTCATGAAGAACGACGCGGTTGATGAGTGTGGAATGTGTCCTGGAAATAGGATGTGTATTTGTGGCAAAGGTAAGGATGAAATGTTGCCAAAGAAAAGAAGAAAAAAACGGTAAGTTGAAAGGATATTTTCGGGTTAAATGGGGTGATTACGCAAAGACTCTGCTCATTACCGTAAATGTCCTAAAAGTTAGTTTTTCAGGTCACTTTCGAGGTTGAGTTCTCTTCCAGAACTTTACTAATGCGAAAATTACCAGAGGTGCTATTGTGCTCAGTTTCATTCACAAAACTACTTTAAGCATTTCTTACATTTTGAACATTACTCAAGCTTTTTGGTCATGTTTCTGAAAATGTCCAGTCATCTGCAAAAGGATTCGTATGTGGTGTGTGCACGGTGAGCTCGAAAGCTAAATAATGCTTTGACTTTCACGAATGAAAGACTCCTGTGTAAAGCTTTTATCTGTCTCTTAAGTTAGTTTCGTTTTTCCAGGAGTTCTTTTGATGTAACAAATGATTTTCTTATGTCTGGCATTCATGCCATAGTATCCTGTTTTGGATAGAACGTGATACATGATACATACTCAGTTCCTTACAAACAGTTTTTCCAGTTACATTCTCTTCACTTGACTCCTGTCTTAATGAGATGTTTCTTATTCACTATCTAAGTGGCATCTTAGCATATCTCGGAAGGACGATCAAAGAAAAACGCTGAGAATGAGCAGAGGAAATGATATAAAGGCTGAAATACGGAACTCATTGTCTTGAATGCAGAATGCTAATGAAAGCAATTAAGAAATTCGAGATGTCTTAAGAATATTGTGAATTGTCTGACTGTTGAGTGTACAATAATGAGATGAGGGGTGAGAATTTCGATCAATGGAATGAGGTGGATCGCCGAAACGCGAAAACACATCAAATTATATTTTCTTAATTACGATTGCCATCATTCAAAACGAATTTTCGTTGGTCATTATTTTGTGTAATTCTATGTAGTTCGTGGTGGTTTTCATGGTGTTATTAAATACATTTAATCAGCAATTTCAATTATTCACCATCCTTTTTTATTGTTAAACAAAAAATAAAATCCGAAACCATGAAAGAAAATAGCGCAAGGACACAAAAAGCAACACACGACCAGAATATTTGATATTTCAACCAGTTGGCGACATTTCGCTGTCAACTAGCTCATTTTCAATATGGTCTTGACTTTTTGACTTTTCCTCTTCATCGTTCCGCAATCCCATATTGTTCATACTGTTTGCTGTATGAAATGAAGAGACACCATCCTTTTTTCCTTACGCGCAATATTTTTCTATAAGCCCAGTAGCTATCAACGAACAGGGAGTCACGATTGTGGGGGTTGCAGGCAGACAAAGTTACTGTGCTGAAATCATTTTGTCATGTTCCCCAGACTGCCTCATAATGGTAATAACATTTTGTTGTTGGTCTTCGATGTCATCCTTACGGCAATGTGTGGTCATGGCAGGATGTTAAAAGTCAACCAAGTCACGTGTCGCATACTTTCAGATTAAAATCAAACGACTGAAAGATATGATGTACGTTTCGGGTAGGTATTTTTTGTTCAATGGACAAACAGGACGTTTTGTACTTTCGCTAATAGATAAGTATGAAGTTTGTGGTGAAAGTTAATAATGGAAGACAGTTCGTTGGGGGAAAATGACTAAAATAGGGTTTCGTATTGGAGTAAATGGCCTTTCGAAGAATCTAAGTGAATATCGATCGTCTGCTTTTATTGCTTTTCTTTCACTCATTATTTAAACTCTTTCGTGAGTCGGTTTTGACACACACACTTGCGTTTTTATAGAAAAAAAATTAGCATTCACATTCCCTCTGTGAGTCTTCTGACGGTGTTCACCTGTTGTCTGAAAATTTTGTGACCCAAGAAAAGTGAACGGCGTCAATCACCTCCTTGCATCATTTAGAACATAACATTTCCCGTAACATTTGGTTATTTGGAGCAAGGTGATGGAGTAAACTTACTCCAAAGCAACCGGTTGCATTTGCTGCTATATGAATGCATCGTTTTTAATCTCAGATGAGTTTGACGATCCTGTCTGATTATATCATCTGTTACTTTCCAAACTTATAGTTTTTGCTTAGATTCACGATCGGTTCTCAGTTGAAATGGATTCTACAGAGTGTTACCCATCGTTTGTGACTTACACGATTAGATACGATATACTTAAGTGACAGATATTGAAAGTACTCATGAAAGATGTGGATGTGCGTTTGAAGCGACCGAAAGTCTTCAAGCCGAGGATTGAGTGTACTGTTAGACTAGGCAAGTACCAATTGCAAGTACCAATCCTGACTGCAGAACAGACTTACAAATTGCATTATAGCAAGTTACTGTTTTACCAAACATTTTTTGGTAAGTTTATGGTGTGAATTAAAAATCGTATACAATTCTTTGTCAGACTCACAAACGGTTGGCTTGGGAGCCACCCGCACACTTCTCACTTCATCCATATTATATGTCTTCATACTCACGTTGCCCTGAATTATTATTCTTGATACTAGCGTCATCCGTAAGCTGTTCAGATATGTTCAACTGCCTCCTTCGATTCAGGCTTTATCACCACTATCAAGAATTGGTTGTAGTTCCGAAAGACCTTCAACATACTCCATAAAATCTCCTTGATCGCATCGTAGCAAATGACGCCTTGAATCATGCATTCATTCATTGTTTCGATCTCTTCATCTTCCTGAGTTTGCATCATTTCGCTCAATAGCTTACCAGCTACCATATTCTTTGAAAAGTGTGTCCAGTTGTATTTGATACACTTTAAAAGACTATTCCAACATTTGAAATAAAGATATGAACGATATTTAGAGTGATTTTTGATTGCAGACTTTCTGCCACACCTTTCTATACCTGCAGTAAACAAAAAATTGAGGGAGCTCACACGCAGATCTTTTCCGTTATTAATTCCAGGAGATAGACTAGCTTAGTAACGAGGCCATAACCGCGCGAACTATGCGGTTTCACACATGATAAGCTATGGAATGGGGAGCACACGCAGTGATAATCGTTACCAAACCCAGCTTAGGTAAATTGTCCAGCGTAAGGTACGGTCACCGCGAAAAATAAGTCTTGTGTACGCTTTTTTTCCTATTGTTAAGCTAATTTTTTTTAGGATAGTCCTGGACTAGTATTGCGAATTTTTGGTCTTGAAATGAATTGATATGATTATGACGATTGAATCATAAAGGGGCGTAAATATAGTGTGACATAACCTTAATCTGTTATGTAAGCTTGATTTATTTCATTTCATTTCATTTTTTCAATATCGTACAATCAGGCTGAAGTGATACTTAAATTTGACGTTATGAGAGAAGGGTGAAGACCGCTGTACTTGTCACCCTGCCAACAACCACCAACCCTTCAATTTTCGAGAGAACGAGCTAATGACAGTGCACATTTTTAAGCTTTGCTAATATAATCTGTTATTCATGAATACATCGTTTCGTAACGATGTCACGGTTTTGTATGATACATAACCCACGTTGGGCGCTAATTTGATTTGGGATAAAGTATATTTCTAGTCTAAATATTTAGGGGTATTTCACAAATAAAGTTATCCTAAAGGTTAACTCAGTAATAAAACTAATGCATTGAAATTGAAGGACATGACATCATCAAAATCAAACAAAACCATCCAGTGCAAAGATATAATTATTTAAAAAGGATTTTTTTTGCCATTGAAATCTACTTGACTTCATGAGATTTGAAACAATATAATCAGAATATTTTTGGGATGTAATTCGCATTTGACCCTCAACAGAAAATAAAACAATATCATTCGCCGTAAGAACATTGTAGGCAAAAGATCAAACACAATACACTTACATCCAAAAAGATGAACAGGATGTCAACCGTATTCCCCAGGCATTAGGCACAAGTGGGCTTATTATTTGCGTCGTTCAAAGGACACACCATCACAAAATGAAAAAAATCCGCAAGTCATGACATAAGCAGCCTTCAGGACCACAGTAACTCCTGCTACTATCAACGAAAGCTATAACCGTGCATCGTTGTGCTAACGTTTTGTTGCTGACGTCGTTGTCGCGTTGGTCGGAGCAGGTTCATTTTGTTGCTAGATTGTCACGACAACCCTCGTGCTTTGACCAACTCCAAGAATGACGAGATGACATCCTGATAACAAACAGATAAACCATAACAGCCAACCTGTCAACCGTTCATTTACTTGATTCAAAGAACAGCGAATCAGATAGCATAGGACTATAGACACAAACCGACCGTTTTGTGTTGCATGTCAGCAACATGGCCAGGACTCGTTCAGCTGGAAAAGAAGACTACGGTACCTTCCATGTTTGCGTTGATCTTTTTTCAGTGTCATCTCAGATATACATGCATACCGTAACATTCTGTTCTAAGCTCATTGTCATCAATGCCAGCATTTTCATTTGTTTTGTCGTCCTGTCAAGGAAGCTTGATACCATTCCATGAACGCCAGCAGTAAAACAAGGATCAAAACCATCAAAAACGACCTGAACAATTGTTTTACATAGCGTAAGCAAATTAAATATCAACAGGCAAAGGACGTAATGAGACTTTTAATAAAATGAAATTCGTGAAAAATTATTATCCTGTAGATTTCCGTGATAAAAATGACAATGGCATGGATAATAGCTGGTGTACTAATGTTTGAGAATCATGTGTACGCATGACTTACATTTATGCTCATTATAATTAGGACCGAACTGAAGTGTCCTGCAAATGAACGCATAGTTCTAGTTGTGGAATGTTAACGAGGATTGTTGGTTTATTTGACTTTTGGCTCCGAGTTAACTACGTTGATTATTGCGGAACTCATAATAAGGTTTTATTGCATGAAAATTACCAGGCGTAGGTTATGATACATGCCTATTCTTTTAATGTTGTTTGTCATAAAGTATTCTTTCAACTGAAAAAAACACAATTTCATCCTAATTTGCCACACCTTGAAATACGACAAAACTAATCACGTAGTCATAATATTACTACTAACATGATACACAAAATAACTAACCAGATTTATGACTTCTAGCTCATTCATTCATAGCTGCAAAATCTCTTGAAATTTCATCCTGATGGCTAACCGCTTGACTCGTTCCTTCCAGAACCACAATTTCACTAATTGATTCGATTATCAATTTATTACAATCTCTTTCATCCTTCATCCGATATCCATACTATCCAAAATCATAATATCTCACGAAAAATTTACCCCCAATTATTTCGATTAAACAATTCACCGTAGCACCGCGTTCGCAGATATAATTAGTTGCTTCATACAGATCGCTTTATCGATACTTTCCGTTGAGTGTGGGTCAAATCTTTGGCAGTATGGGAAAGGATGTTGTATGCAATATTTTTCGCCAACTATATTAACCTGCTTGCGTGTCTTCCTGCATTGGACCAGAATTGTACGTGATCCATGCACTATGATGTCGGGACGTGAACAATTTGAACGTTGTTGCGTCTCGCCTGGAACTTTGGTGCTTCACGGTTTCGTATCAATTTTCCAGTCAATTGGTAATTAGCTGGTGCAGCCAGAGATAGTATGAAGTGCAATACAAGGGGCGCAACTACCATCACACCTCTTGTGAAAATATAATTCAGATTAATAATTGCAATTGCAATCTGGAAGGTTTGTGAGCACTTGATATTTATTATAGTATTTTTCGTGATCCGAGATGTCTGATTGGATAAAGATTAGTTTTGGTCTGGCGCTTCTGGGATTGAGGATAGATGAGATCGGGGATATGTGGCAGAAGTAATGATAGTCTACTAATCATACACAAATAGTATATAAATCACATCAATGATACTCTCAAAAAAATGCCAACCTTAACAGTTTTATGCGAATCCAACCAGATTTGCTGCTGGAAAATTTCTCTTAGCTAAATTTTAAGAATTAACATTATCTCCTGTGTTCATACATAAGGGTTACAGTGCTTCTTGATGGTGAGTGTTCAACTATAACTGCCCAAAATGTGTTGAACTTCTGTGTCCTTCCTTTATAAGACCTCATAAAGCCGAATGGATATGGTTAGGCTATAGCCTTGTTCTAGACGTAGAGAAAGTCAATAAGTGGACACAAAGTCTTCCCCTTTTTTCAGTTAAAAACTTCGTGCTTTCACAACTAGTGCTTAATAAAATGCAAATGTAATGTCAAGAATGTCCTGCATCAGAGCTGTGGCTCCAGAACAGAACCCTGTAGAACTTCTGTAGTTACTTTGTACTCAATTTCTTGCCCTCATTGGTATTGTAATGTAGTGATCAATTCAAAAAATACTAGCTGACAGTTTTTGCCAGTACAATGGTATTCAAGTCCATATAATTTGATACCATCTTGATAAGTTGCACTTTGGTTATCGTCTCTTTGCTTTACCTATTGCTCCTGTTCCAGTTTTTCTTAGTTATCCATAACATACATTTTGGCAATCTCTAGGGATCAGGAGCTTGCTTATGATTATTACATCCACATATAATATCATCCAAGAATCAAATTTAAATTGAATTGAGGGTTTAAACTATCCGCGTGTCAACATTTTACTTAAAGGATGCACAGAAACACCTGACATTTACGAATCTGGCCTTTTTAAAGTAATGTGCACCTTATGAATTCCGAATCCTTACCAAGGATTAAAAAGAGGCAAGCTCTGGTACCCATACTCGGAAAAGCAGTAATCATAACATAAGTTATAGGCTACTGACAAGTACGTTTATGGGGGCTTTGGTGCGAGCTAATCGTAACCCCTGGCTTAAGAGGCCCGTGGTGTTAAGACTACAAAGTCAAGCAATCACGTAAAATTAGGAACGATAACTGTCCTTTTTTCGAACTACGCTTTCCAACATTGTGGTCGAAGAGGAACTGAGGGAGGCATAACCAATACCTCGAATGTGCTTGGGAAAAGTCGCATAGCCTAACTAGTACCCTGCAGAAAGAGTGGTCGGGAGTGTCGACCAGTATATGTTTCATACTCGGCCAAAGCAGTCAGGAGAACTGTCTCAAGCCAGATCAACATCCCTTCAACAGGATGCTGAGGTAAAGGGATGACGATTAATCAGGGTCTATCATATATTCCTATGGTTTAAAGGATGATAACCTTAAATTAAGATGATCAATCTGGAGCTTTGCTATGGGGCTCAATCGAAGGGGTTGTGCTGGTTTCAAGGGTACCAAGGTGTCAGGCCACCACGTTAAATCGAGGAACGCTTTTTGTCCTTTTTTCGGACACAACCGAAGTGGGTTCAAGTTCCCTAAGCCTTATCAGCGGTCAATCTACTATCACGGGAACTGACGACCAAAGAAATCTTATACTTCCCTCCGGTGACGGTGAGGAACCTCTTTAAGAAGGGGTATGCGAACGAGGCGGCTGTGGTTTACTACCCATATCAAGAGTATAGCCTTCACAGACGCGCCTTGAAGTCGTCGTACTCCCGAGTAAAGAGGTCTACTTAAGCATACTTGGGGGCTCGACGTGGCGTTGCAATTCAACCCAGTGCCAGAACCGAAAGATTGGCCTGGCTTTCACCAGTAAGGTCACTGAGCCTGCACCCAGTAGGCAAACTGGTACCCCCGAAGAGGCTCGTAGCTTTCAGTCACCACGATAGGTATGCACGTTCAACACTAGGAACATTCTGCCCTTCTGTTTGAAGGAACTCGGCTTGGAGCTTGAAGAAAAAAATTAGGTTTTTTGTTCTAGGAGCGACCGTTCGAGAGAAAAATTACCGGCAACTTTTTAAAGGTAAATCACATAGCAGCCGAATACGGGGTTTTGTGGCCGCCATTTTGGAAAAACATATTTTTTTTGTACTTTTTGAGTTATACCATATACTACCATAATCGGATTTGGTGTTTTTTAATTTATTTACTTACCAACAATCATGAAAAATGGGGGTCACTAGAGTAGTGCCAAGGGCGGATACAGCGGGGGGTCATGACCCCCGTGAGCCTAGATAAACTAGTGATTTTTAAGATTTTTTTTGCAATATTGTCTTCTTTTATTGTGATTTTCGAGGCAGGGGTCTGAGTCAAATGCTGGATCCGCTCTTGAGTAGTGTTACCCCTTACGTTTATTGAAATTATTTTTGATAGAATTTATTGTATATATTTAGCAATTTTTCATTTTTTTCTTTTTTCAGTTTTCCGTTGCTCAATAATTTAAATGCAGACATATTGGGTTTGAATTAAATAATAGAATTTTTAACTTTGTTGAAATTATTTTTCATAGATTTTTTTTATTTTATTTATTAATTTTTGACGATTTTTTTTATTTTTTTTACACAATTTTCAAATTTCTGTTTCTTATTTTATAATCTATTTATTAAAATTCGCCCATTTGGAAAGAAAATATAGCAAAATTTTGTAGTATGGAAATCGAACAAAAAATATCCTTCAAAGAATATTTCGAGACAATATATGTAAGATGATACGGCCAAGGTTTGGATCAAAAAAGTTTATTTGATTTATTTGTTTATCTATGAAACTATTAAAAGGTTTGCAATAATTACCCGAAAGTCACATATGAATTCATTCAATCCTAGCCCTTTCTCCTCTACATAAAAAAACCATTTGATACTTAATGCCTTCACAAGCAGATGATACTTCACATACGTTGTTGCGTGCGTTGCATCAAGTACGTGTGTAATTTATCCGTACGAAATTCATTATAATCTTGAAACGTTGAACATTTTGCTCTCCCCTCATTGGCAAATGCATTCGAAACATTCATATGTACTCCCATATATGTATATGTTCACAAAATTAGCAACATCCCTTCATAGAATATATGTACAGTGCATACAGTACATGCATACGAGTGTAGACTTTAGTTCATCTAAAATCCTTATCTCTACACACGCCTGAAACTTTTCCGAGTCCGTACGTCGACGTTGCCGGTCGTACATACATATATGAGTCCGACACGATGCAAAACTGATTTCAATTTATTTAACATCCTTCTAATTAATGAGTGTGGAGATTAGCTTGGAAAAGATCTTATATTCACCACACGAACGTGCAATTATACATGCACGCATATTTGCACATATGTATGTACGTATGGATTGTTAGGTGCACGGTTTCGGTACGTTAAAATTGTACAATGATGATAATGATGATGACGACAACGCAAAAGGATATTGATGCTAACGATGATAGCATTGCGATAGGCTTTAGAGTTTGTTCGTTTTATATCCTTGGAATCGTTGCAGATAAGAGAGTGAAATTGTTTTCTAGATGATACTTTTGGAGTCTGTATGATGGATTGTTATTTTATTGAACAGAAAATTACAATTGTGGTGATTAATATTGCTTCGAAAAAATTTAAAGTGCTCAAAGTAAAATGGATTCAAAAATAACTGAATCGATGTTGAACTATTATTCCAGTATATATACTTAAGAACTTGTTGTCGAAGCAATATACTTCAGAAGTATTTTAAACGCATCTTGAATATCATCCAGAAATCTTTCATTCCATCTCAAAATGAATGTAATCAAAACCTGTCCCAATAAATCCTAACTGCAAAAAGTTATTACCTAAATCAAAGGTGCTTATCGTTGCACGTACATACCATTATCATCATCATCTTTTCCTTCATATGCGCGTAGCAACGTTGAATGCACCACTCGTAATGCATTTAATGTCTGCAACACATGATTTGATGACTATCAAAACTAATGAAACACCATCCGCACAAACTGTACTATCTGTTATTTGCACTGACATCGTTGTAAAGCTCGTCATTATGTAGATATTTTATGATGATCCTCAACAACGATGGTCCTTGAATCAAATCTGAATTGAAGATGGTTTTATGTTGCCGGAAAAACATTTACAACAAGGAGTTAAAATCATTAATAGCAGCTACACATTACAAAATCCATTAGATCGTTTTGAAAATATGTGGAAAATAGTAGCGTTTAGAGAAGTAGTGGCAGATACTTTCATTTTATTAGTTAACCGTTTTGAATTTCAAGTTCTTTTACGTGCCACCAGTAAAAATATCATCAAGAGGATAATTATAGCGCATTAAGACGACATCAAACTCTTTCCTTCTTAGAGATAACCTTATCGGTAACTTCATCAACTCTTTCTTCTTAAAATAGTATCTTTTTCAAAGCATTTCTTCAAGAGCATCTCAAAGAACATCTCCTACTTAAAAAGTAATCATTCCAAGTGCTACGCGTTAAAAACAAAATCACTTATTTCGATTGTCGTTCGTTTTTGAAGACAAGTATCTATTTCTGGCGGAAACTTGAAACTCTCATCACAACAGATACAAAACTAAAAGAAACATGAAATGGAAAATAAAGACGTATGAGACTTTTCAAAGTTCATTATTATTATGTTGAAAGTCAATTCGTGTTACGATTTAATATGCGTAAAATTAACTTATGAAACTATTATGCCTAGGAAAGATGGTCGCTGTAAGATCAAAGATCTTTTGATTGTCGTACGTACGGCATCATCACACTTTGATTGATTTTATGCATCTGCCCACATGTGATTTTAGAGATTCGTTATGATCACGATTTTTCAGTTCTTTGATAATACTCGTATATTGTTCCTCATTTTTTCCTGGTTGGAATAGGAAAAAGCGTTGAACACCTTTTGGAAAGTTATAAAATGTGGATATCTACTTAATTTTGAAAGATTTTTTTTGACCAATAAACTTATTTGCCCCAAGCACACCGAAGTAATTTTGGTCAGCACATATGTTATCACACGTACATATTATTTATTAGAAGTCGCATCAGTTCAATCACTATCAATTCTATTGAACATGGTTCGATTCGCATGAAACTATGCTACTTTAAATGATCATTTTACTATAATCTTTGTTTTATAACTTTTCTAATGACTGCCTTGCAAGGTAGATAATTGCTACGATTACAGGAAGAAAGGACAGGTTTTATTTTTCAATTTGTGAGTGTCCATTGAGGGGGCAGTCTGGGTTTATTGCATGAAATTTCAACTATTTTTTTATCGAAATATTTACTAAAATGTTATGAAACTACAAAAATAATAAAACGAGAACCCTGACTTTTACAAAAAAAAAATTTTTGTAATTTTTTTAACCATGGCGACAAAATGGCGGCCTTTTAACAACTAGCTGACATGATATCCCGAGTCAAATAAATAAATATAAGTAGATGGCTACGGTGGGAACTGAAACTAAACATTTCGAGTGAAAAAAAATAACATACCGAACTTTGAAAATTTGTAAAGAATTTTGGTTCTAGTTCCAACTAAACTGTATATGTATTAAATAGTTCCTCATAATTCCAGCCCAATCGGTCAAATAGATTTCTCAAAATCGTGTCAGCCAAATTAGAAACCGTTGTTTTGCAAAAAAAAACGTTTAAATCTGAAACACTTGCAGAGCGCGCTCACACATGATCTATTGTACCGCTATATATATATATATATATATATATATATATATATATATATATATATATATATTCTACATATATATAGAACGAAAGAATGATTTTTTGGAAAATCGATGTTTTGGAAAAATAAAGCCAGAACTCTTAATTGCATAAGAATTATTTTCGATATTTTCGAATCCTTATTAAAACAGGGCGGATCTATAAAAAACGACTACATTTGGCCGTTGAGAGGGAGCACCCTGATTTTTGCAGAAAATATTGTGGAATAACTCGTAAAACAATAATTGATCTATGCTCCCTCTCAAAAAAAGGTCGGGAACATTAAAAAAAAAATCGAAATGTTTAAAATTTTTGAAAAAAAACGTGTTTTTCCTGCAAATCTCACTCGCAACTTTAAAACGGTTCATTTCAGAGTAAAGTTGCGTGAAAATGAAAAATGTGTGATTAAATTTTCTACAAGAAAGCATTAGTTTAAAATTCTAAAACATTTAACCCTTGCCGCAAAATAGCAATAATTAATGGAAAAACAACGATTCTTATTCAATTTCTTTTTACAATTTCAAATAAAGTAAGTAGCTTCATAGTTCGCTTAAAAAATCTTTATAATAAAATCAAATAGCACACAAATTTTCATCAAAATCGAATCAGTAGATTTCACATAACAGCTTAGCAATCAAGTCAGAAACTAAAGCCCATAGAAGTTTGAATTTTTTTCCCACATTGAATGCATTTTACAAAACTAAAATCAGATTGTTAAGGCGGCCTCAGGTTTTTTTTTTGAAATTATAAACATTTTTTTCCTAATAAAAAAATTGAAAATCTCGGTAACTATTAATTTAAATTGAATTCAAAAAAATACGTGAGAAAGAACTTTAAAATACGCTTCTTTAACAAAACAATTATTGAACTATGTTCATTAGTTTCTGAGATACAACCGGTCCAAGGTGACGGGCACTTGTAACGAATTTAAAAAAGTTATCAAAAAAAACATTTTCTCGGCTTGTGGTGGAGCGAATCTCATCTTTTTTATGAGCCGATGTAACTCAAACAGAGAAGCCTAAATATGACATTACCAAATACCGAAGACGCTTTTATTATGTTATAAATAAATAAATTTATTTATAACAAAATAAAACCGAGCGCGTTATGTTATAAATAAATAAATTTATTTATAACAAAATAAAACCACACAACTTTTCCTGCAAAAATCAGCGTGCCCCGTCTCAACGGCCAACTAAAAACAGATCCGCCCTGGTCTATATAGGAATTCTGAAGATTTGGGTGATCCTCCCTCCTTTTCTTTCGTAAGATGTATGTTACTATCTTTACTTGTAAGAAGACATTGACGACTCCTATTCTACATTAGATTTTTTGGGAGTTCAACTGCAAAAGAGGAAATGCTTTTTAGTATATTTTTTCTAAGAAAAAATGGAAATATCTGAAATTCTTTGCAATTTTCTACAAAAAATCTGAACGAATGGCAATAGGGAAAAATCAATTTCAATTGATAAAATAATTTTTTTATCGTTTATATTACAACTAACATAATAAAAAGGAAACTTGCGTGAGAAAAGTGTTAGCTGATTTTTTTGGTTTTATTCATTTTTCTTTAAGGTAAGATGTCAAGAAGAAATTAGAGCAGTAACAGAAGAAAAAAGCAGAGAAGAACGAAGCAATACCAAACGTAAAACAACCTCGCAAATAAAGAAAAATTGTTGTATCAGTGCCGACACCTGCGAAAACTTCCGATTTGACGGGAAAAGTCACGAAGAAAATGTCAGTGGATTATAGTTTGGCCGTACAACGCCATCCTGATAATTTAGCTTGAATTAAAAAAGGGAAATGGGCCGGCTTTTACCATCTCATTGCGACCGACGAAGTTCCACAATATCAGTTTTGCAATCCAAATTTGGCAATCAATCTGAATACAAAGAGTTCAAAGACAATCCAGCTCTAAACCCAGAAATAAAAGAGTATGTACATAAAAGCAGTGTTTGAAAAATCAGCCAACAAGGATGTGCTTACTTGATGCCTAGAAAAAAACACGTAAAACAACAATGATAACTACAACAAGCCTGTTTAGGCCATCGTGCCACAAAATACGTTTATTGGCAAGGATGTTGTGGAACTTGCTTTACAAATTTCACTATCCATATTTAAAGAAGTAAAGGCCGTGTGTCCCTTTTGAAAATTATGGAGATCATGGGCTGGGCCTACAATTATCTACTGCATAAGGACGACGAGAGGATCTTGATGGCTGAAAAGGCAAGGTAGACAAGGGAAGTTCGTTTGGAAGGCAAACAGCCAAATAAATGGATGAGCAAGCATTAATTGATGAGGGAACACTTTTATATGGTCAAGAAATAGCAGATTAGCAAAGCATCAAATTTGACGCAAAAGCAAGAGTTACAACGAATATACAAAATGTTCAAAGGATTATAAAAGCAGGCTCTCACTTACAGTTACCGAAATTAATAGAAAAGCCTCCTCTGACTGCTGTCCTTAAAACAAGCGTGATTGGCTTTTGCGGGAAAACGACTCTCTAAAAAAGTAGTTTTTTTTTCAGATTAAAAATGTTTTAATTTAGATGGCCCTGATGGCTTGAATTACTTCTTTCAAAATCTACGCAAAAATCAACGTTTTTTGCACAAAAGACAGATGGAAGGTGGCGAAGGTGGTCTGGGGGTCTATTGGATATAAAGGAAAGAGCGATTTAGTATTTGTTACAGGTAAAATGAATAGCGAAGCGTACGTGAACGTAATTAGTGAATAATTAACTCAATTCAGATCGCGAATTGCGTCACAAAAAAATTATATTTCCACAGAACAATGCCGCAGTTCACACGGAATGTATAGTGAAAAACTACTTTGAGGCCAATTGAATACAAACTCTTCCTTGGTCAGCAAAATCCTCCGAGTTAAATATAAATTGTTGAGAGATCTTAGCACGTGCTGTTTATTCGAATAACCGTCATTTCGAGTCAATAGAAGACGTGAAATCGTGCATTTTGGACTTATTGAGGCTTTAAAATCAATAAACCATCAAAAAAATTCTTTAAATTCTTGCCAAAAAGAATGGAAGAAGTAATAAAAATTAAGAGAGCTTTAACTCATTATTAAATAGTAAAATTTTTATTAAGTTTGCTATTTTGAATTATATTTTTGATAATTTATCTATTGTGTCTTATAGTTTTTGCGCACTAAAATACTAATAAACATGAGTTTATTTCCTATAAAGCATTAAAATTTAATTTTATTGCATTTAAATTTGTCAAAATGTAGCTTTTATGTAGTTAAAAAATATTTCTAAAAAAATGTGATAAAATTAAATAAAGAATATTTTATTCGAGAATCAATCAAAACAGTGAACTCTGTCTTAAAGTATTATCGCGGAATGTATATAAAAATAGATTATGCTATGTTTCTACCAACGTCGAATGTTTCCTTTTGGTATCCTACTGGGAGCCTCTAGTCAATCCACTTTTGATATGAATTTATTAGATTCCAATAAAATGGGCATATGCAAAAAGATTCCTCATTTCACCATTACCAATACGAAATTAGAAAGTACATTTCCCCAGAAAACTTATGGCAACAAATCGACCAGTACCATCGATAGATCGGCAAACAAAATTCCAAAAACTAACAAGAAAAAAGACAAGGAAACCTCAACCGGTTTGAATTCAATTTTCCAGTTTGACCAATAGCATGAAAATACTTTCAAAAAGATTAAACATTAATAAATTATTCACCAACAATGTAGCTAATGACGAATTGCTTTGATTCCAGTATTGGTTTGATGATTTATTCACTTGGGTATTTGCATGTGAAAAGTTTAGTAGTTTGGTATACGTACTTTCGAAAAGATATATCAAATGAGAGATTAGATTGTGTTTTTAAATTTGCTATATTTTAAATGGGCAACGGACCTAAAAGCAACTATATTGAAAAATTTAGACTATTATATTGAGCCCAAAAATTACTAATTAGGTCGTCTTCCACTTGGATGCGGAACAGACCAAAAAAATATGGTCAGGATGGACTACGATTTTTGAGACGAAAAAATAGTTGGTCGGAAATAAAGACTACAAATGGGAAACTAATTGAAGGAGTCCGAAATAGAATTCTAGAGAATGTAGATTTTTTAATGAATAAACAAGAGGATCACTGATTTGACCGATTCAAATAATGACCTTCAGTTTATGTCATGTTCTATTAAACTATAGTTGAAATTTTAATTCACTGATATTCGGTTCCTATTCATCAAATATCTTTCGCACAAAAACTTTTCCCAACAAGTGTATCTAAAATCTTCAACACACTATTATCCATAACTACCTAAAATTATAGACGACATATCTCCTCCATATCAGAGTCTACATTCGACAAGCATTAAGTACACAAACATTTACGATCGCTTCATATTCCCGCAAACATAGAAACTATCTAAAAAGAAACCCAATTTAATCCGTAGCGCAGAATCATAAAAAGCGACAACTTTGACTGGAAACTGCACCCCACAATGAACCTGTTCGAAATTATACAGGGAAAATCTATAAGAAAATTATGAAGATAACTTCAACTCGGTTGGAATTTTGCTTATGAACGCGCGGTATATTGCTGTGTGCACAATTTAAAACTATTAAACTGATTTGCAATTGCGATTAATTAAAAGTATCTCGGTCGAGTTGAGATAGTATGAAAAGTATCTTTTTATCTTATGCAGCGCGAAAACCAGTTGAAAATCAACGTTGACTTGACTATCGTGTGTTGTATATCTGACGGTGGTAAGCTGGTAAACGTGGATGGATGGATGCATGCTGCTTTCAAGTTAAATATCGAAATGAGTGCGGAGGTAGATACTTAGATACAACCCATACAATTTGTGTAATTACATTAAATGAAGAGGATGAGACCTTTGTCGAGTGGATTTTTGAGTTTAATTTGATCGTTGTTGATGATATGATTGCGAAGGATGGATGATCTTTGATTGTGGACTGGTGACTATTTCAATAACTGCCACCGGATTGGATTTGATTACAGAGAAGACGTTATTTTATAATCGATTGGGTGAAACTGGTCTGTTGATTATCCCGGAACCGTACATAGTTTGCCCGTTTTTATTCGGAATCTTCTCAATTCAACTCATGTAACAAATAAACATTTTAATTATTCTCCACCGCAAAAATCCATCCTTAATACCATTTAAACTCTGCAACAAATGCCACACCATAAACTTAAAGCATACCACCAACTTCTGCCGCAATCCTTAATAGAATTATATCCATTCATGGATCATCAACATTTCCATTCAAATTCTATCCTTTTGTTGGTTGTTCTCATAAAAATTTCAGTGACATCCTTCTCATAAAACAAGAAAAAATGTTTTAAGCCGCAATACGATATATGACACACAAAACCCACCTACAATATTAAACTCTACTATCATTTTTTTCCGCACAAAAAGCATTCATCTTCAACTACCAACCCTACCTCCTGTCATTTGTGGCTGTTTCTCAAACACCAGCACGTAGAATGTCCCAGTCCTGACCGTCATTTACACACCCAACCAACAAACCATGGTAAAACCATCATCGTAAATTAAAATTTCATATGATGAACTTAGAAACGAATAAAGTTGAATTGCAAGGAGCTTTTCTTATCACTTAAGTCGACACTTGCAACGTACCGCCCCAAACATTTCCTCGTCCATACCCTTACCAATTTAGTACGTGATAGGATCATCTCTTTACTGTCGCACCACGTTGCCACTAAAATAAGTTTTTTACCCCAGGATTTTCGTTACCTTACTTGCCATTCCACTGTCATATTTGTTCATTTTTACACTTTTTAGATGCTTGTCTACGGCTTTTAGATGGCAACATACTTTTTAACGATGATTTCTACCCCCCGTTCCATTTCACGGTAGAGTCCTTTCGTGTCCTAGCACGATTTTTGCAACATTTTCTATAGCTGTTGCTGTGCAACAATTCTTCGGTAGTGAACATTTACATCATCATCATCAAGGTGGGCAAGGTACAAAGAGATCACCCCGTAGAAACAGGGTGGAGAAAATTATCAAAAAAAGGATGAACGAGAAAGTGTAGAAGCAAGAAAATCATCATCATCAAAACCATGGTATGAGGCACAAGGAAATTATCGAAAGGAAACATAAAAAACTTGATGCGAAAAAATGTGAGTTTCCCATGAAGAAAACCAACACAAGCATACATATATATCGCATACACAGTCGTTGTCCTTTTGCAAGCCTATTCTCGAAATTGGAACATTTTTGCCAAGCTCACTAGCGCAGGAGATTTAGATGGAGTTTCAGCTTTGATACCAACTGCCAAAGGACATGGGGTTTTGCCGAGAAAAGAACATTCATTTTGTGATGCATTTGGAACAGTTCATAACGCTTAGTGAAATTAGAATTGAATTGAGGATGTAAGTACACATAAAAGAGGTTGTGTATGCAATCAAAAAAGGACGTTTTTTTTGTTGATTTTTCAAATTGAAAATGTAATATTGATAATAAGATGTTGAAGATTCGGTTAGAACGGTTGATTTTCGTTTCTTAGCTTTTGATAATGAAAATTTCAGTAAATTCTTGGCTTAATTTGATCCTTTTTGTGCCTTAAATATTTCAGATTACATCTATTTGATAATCTGACAAATAAGTGAGACCCATTATATTTAAATGAAACTGATAAGTTCCAGTGAAGCTCAAGTTTAATTTCCAAATAGGCCAAACTTCTAAAGCTATATGAACTTGTCAAGCAAAAAAGGCTAAACTAGCATGAAAAATGGCATCTAAATCAGTAACAGCGTTCAGTATAAGAGTTTCATCTAATAATCACCATCATTTTTGCTGCTAAAAGTTCAAAGACTTATAGAAACTCAAACGCCTCTCGTTACTAGAGTATCTTTTATCAAATTCTACTTCTCTGCTCCAAAATGTACGCCCAAATTTTTCAAATTCTCATCCTGACAGCGTCAAGATCAGCGTTGGCACCTTTCGTCTTTTAAAAATGTCCTTTAATGTGGAGCGACCATTTAGAAGACCTACTGTTAATCTTATACTCTGAATTATCAGACTTTCAAATGTCCTAGAAATCGAGTTTTCGAAATGAATTGAATGTTTGAGTTATGTCAACCCTGGACACGATGCTAAACAGAATTTCTCATTTTTAGTTTCACCACCCTGGTTAGTGTTACCAAAATGTCCTTCAGCTTTATCAAAAAACAACTAAGCACCTTAAAAAAATTCTTGCAGAAAACCAAATCAAAATGATTGCGCAGAAGTGTAGAATAGTGGCTTGTGATTTTTGGCTTCCACTTGGATGTAGAACAGGCCAGAAAAACAGGATTGTTTGGCCGAAAACTAGTTCTGCGACCATAGTCTTTGCGAAGAAAACAACGAAGCAGGACAACGAGAAGATTGGAAAAAATATGGTGATAAAACGGAATTCTAACCTGATTCTAGGACGTCGAGGACAGTTTTGAAAGAATTTGGCTTCTCTCTGGTGCAAAATGATATATATATACTATGAGACAACGTTTTTCGGGGTACCTTAAGGTACTAGTACAGTCTAGAATTTTCAAAAAATCGAAATTTTTTTTATTATTGATTTCGATTGTTTAGGCATTCAAAAACATTCTCCCAAAATATTATAGAGAAATTTGAACAATATTTAATTCTATAGTAAATATGATAACGCGCGAGCGCACAGCCAAAAGCTCGCACGGCGTTTATGTCGATCCCCTCTCCAAAATACCAATTTCTTTTATATACAAATTGAAATTCAAAGTTTCTCATGTGTTTTTCTCTCAGTATCTATTTGGTAGTCGATATATATTTTTGTATTATGGCTCCAAGCAAATCGTACGGAAAGGCGAGTAAAACCGCTAAACCGAGAAAAAAAACTTTAAACGCATTTTTCTCGAAACGACGTCTTTTCAAATGGCAGACAGTTAATCTTCGGAACTATAAAACTTAGAGTAATAAATCTTGAAGCATTTTCTTTGCCCCTTCATGGGACATGACAATTTACCACATTTTGTAAAAAAAAGGAAAAAAATATGTAAGGATAATGATCGGAAAATAGGGTCGAAATTTCAACTTGTTTTTGAAAGTCTGCAATATTTTTTTTCAACAAATTTTTACTTTCGGTGGTGAATTGTCACACAAAATAACACTTTTTATAACATAATTTTTGAATTTTTTGTTTCAGACTTACCAATTTTGAGATTAACTGTCTGTCATTTAGGAAGGATTTTTTAAGTACGAAACTTTGGCGCCCTCTACAAAATTTATATAAGGAAGAAAAAATTTAAAAAAAATTATTTTATACATAGATATTTACTTTTTTATGTTAAAGATGGCATTGATGTAATTAATAAAATGGCTTTAAAAAAAATCTTGAAAATCGTGCTTTTTTTGCATTCTAGACTGTACTAGTACCTTAAGTGAAATTTAACAATTGATCATATAAGGTGTTGGAATTAATTCGTAGCGTTTTACAAAAGATGGCGTTAGCCAACTATCCATAGTCACACAAACAAAAAAAAAATATTCTCCGGGAAGCTACTGACATAGCGCATCTTTACCACTATATGACATTTCGTTATTGTGTCCGTAGCATTTGTTGTGCAGTATCAAACATGTCGAAGTTCATGCCTGAAAAATCGTTTTTGCGGGGAGTGTTACTTCATTACTTCAACATGAAGAAAAGTGCCGCGGAAAGTTATCGTATTTTAGTGGATGTTTACGGTGAACATGCTCTGGCTGAGCAAACTTGCAGAAAGTGGTTTGCGGGGTTCAAAAATGGAAATTTTAACTTGGAAGACAAGGAACGTCCCGGACAGCCGCAAAAGTTTGAAGATGAAAATTTGATGATTTTGCTCGATGAAGACCCGTGCCAAACACTTCTGGAGTTGTCCACATCGCTTGGAGTCGACTTTTCAACGGTCGGAAAACTCCTCAAAGCCATAGGAATGGTACAAAAACAAGTAACGTGGGTCCCACATGAGTTGAAGCCAAGGGACGTCGAACGGCGTTTAGTCACCTGTGAGCTGCTTCTCCAACGGCAGGTAAGGAAGGAATTTTTGCATCGAATAGTCACTGGTGACGAAAATTGGGTACTCTACGACAATCCCAAACGCAGAAAATCGTGGGGCTTTCCCGGTCATGCATCGACATCATCTCCCAAGCAGAATATTCATGGGAAGAAGATCATGCTGAGCATATGGTGGGACCAGCTGGGTGTTATCTATTATGAGTTGCTCCAACCGGGTGAAATCATCACTGGGGACGTCTACAGACGACAATTGATGCGTTTGAACGGAGCTCTACAGGAAAAACGGCCGCAATATATAGATCGACACGACAAAGTAATTTTGCTCCATGACAATGCAAGACCCCATGTTTTGAAAGTCGTGAAAACTTATTTGGAAACGCTAAAATGGGAAGTTCTACCTCACCCGCCATATTCACCGGACATTGCTCCATCTGATTATTTTTTATTCCGATCCATGGCGCATGGCTTGTCAGAGCAGCACTTCGACAACTACGAAATGACCAAAAATTGGATCGATTCTTTCATCGAATCTAAAGACGAAGAATTTTTTCGACGCGGTATCCGTGCTTTGCCAGAAAGATGGCAAAAAGTAGTAAATAACGATGGACAATACTTTGAATAACACTACTATAATGATACTTTCATAATAAAACACGTAACTTTGCAAAAAAACGCTACGAATAAATTCCAACACCTAGTACATTTATTGGGCATCACTAAAGGATAAAGAATCTCTGCATTTTTGGAAAATCTAGACGAAGTAATTCAAGACGAACACTTTGACTGTTTAAGAAACCCTGAAAAAGTAATTTAAGATTGTTGTTGGAGTAAAGAATCTCTGCCTACTTTTGGAAAAGTAATGGAAGACAGATTTGATGTTAATTTTTGTGAAATCGAAAAGAATTAGTTCAGGGCAGGCTTTCACGCTGACAACATTCGTACATATTAGACGAATGCTTCAGTGTAAAATACCTTCGTTAATTTTTGAGAATTCCAGAAGAAGTTATTCACGACAAAGACTGCAACTGCTGGAGTAATTGGAACTTACAAATTTTGGATCAATCCAGAAAAGGTAATTGCGGACAAATTTCGTAATTTTATACGAGATAAAATGCCAAAGTAGATCAGCATTGTAGTGTCCTCACAGTCCTTAAGATTTGAAAGTGATTGAAATCGTAAGTCCAAGAGACTTTCAGCAAAAGTCACGCAGACTATGTGGAACCAGAAAGTAGTGCAGATTGAAAACATAACCATTAATTACACTCTCCTCATCCCGATTTTGCGATGCGTTTTTTCGGCGGTTAGTTTTTTCAAAAGGTTTTTGAATATAAAGCTCTATAATGTATGTGTTTTCAATTGAAAGATTTTTGCATACAGGCTTAGCTGTAGATGCAACCATTGGGTCCCTAAACTCTTAAGTTAACACTTTTTTGTATATGATCCATCAGCAAGTCAAACTATGGATCCTTCTATTTTAGTGTTGAAAGTTTACTAAACATTGTGATCTCTTAAACCAGAGGACGTTGGAATGAAGATATAAAGGCTTAAAATCATATATTGCTAAGAACATATTGGTTTATCTGTTGCATCTTCTCTAATCAACCAAATTACATCCACACCAAAGTCTTCTATGTTTTAAACAATCATTATATCTTTTACAATGCAAAGAACCTGCAAACTAGTATGAGAATCAATCAATATTTATTAGTTAAACATGCAAATACTTATTTAATGGTTGAATACATAGTATTTTATGTCATGTCACCATGATAAAACGATGGCCCAGATTCTCAAAAAAAAAAACAATTCAATGGTTTTTCCTTGTAATGAATTTCTGCGGCCCATAAAAACAAATCAACCAAACATATCTTACTTTTGTCACATCATTCACAACAACATATCCCTAATAGCGCACATTTTAAATTTATCTACAACGCATTTCTGAATCTGACAAGCCCTTCCATTTCTGTCCTATTTGATCCTTTTTGCATGTGACCCACCTCGCAACCCCTAAATGGGGCTATAGGACAGGTGAATTGGATAACGTGCAAGTGAAATACACACGATACATAGCGCGTATCATAAAAGTAAACCGTATTACAGAGCAGGCAAATGATAAAGGAGATCCTATTTCTTTTCGTATGCTTTATTGCGCGAAGGCAAGCAAGCATCCTTGCAACAAGTATTCTCTTACTTATGTCCTTTTCAACGCTGTCTGCTGTTGAATGGTTGTTACTACCAAAAAAAATTAGAATTGGTATAAGCGAGGAGAATAAGAAAAATAGAACAGCCAACCTTTCCGTCATGGTGTATGTCTTTTTTTCTTTGCTTGTTGCTTACGTTCTTAGACAATGTTGTTTCATTTGTATCTCTATCTCTGATATTTTTGTATTATCTTATTATGTTGTTTTGTCTTTGGATCATTTTGTTGAAATCTGAGAGGAAATATGAGGATGTAATTTGCATGAGTTTCAGGTTTAAGAGGTGTAAGAGTGCAAGCATGTTGGGTACAGAATGTGTATTTTTTGAAAGAAGACAGAAAATTTAGAAAAAGTGATTACCGCATAATTTATCTATATTTAATTAAAAATTGTGGGAAATTTATCGTTTGGTAGGATGCATTTCACTACTACCTCGAAACATCATACTGAAATGATTAGGAGGGTAGTTAGCAAAATCAATTTGCTCTACTCAACAATAGGTCCATTTTCTGGAAGACAAGTGAGGAGTGATTTTTCAAAAGGGCTTATTTCCACTTACGACTTCGAACGAACCCAAGATTTTCATCGCCATTATCATGCTTAAATATATCGTCTATTACCAAATCCATTACAAAGAAGGCATTTTTCCAAAACTCGTGAAAAACTCGTGATTAAAAATCACAGTTTCATACAAAACGGCCTAATTTTAAAGGTTTTTTCTCTTTACTGAAATTTTGTTTAACACAGAAATAAGCCCTTTTGAAAAATCACTCCTCAATTGCAGAGCGCTTGATTCACATTCTGGGTAACAATTGTAAGTATCACAGAATAAACAGATACTGCTACGTTTCTAATATGCTTTGCAGAAGTCCCAGAATAAAGCCATCTATATCAAAATAGAACCTGAATAGCGGAACAATATTTAGATGAAACTCGTCACTTTCCTTCCACAAGACTTTTCTTTAAATATCAACCATCGCTTCTTTCCTTTTTCTGCACCCATCTGGTTACTCCCAATTGTTGAATACAAAATAATACTAAGTACCCCATCGTGGTACAACCCACAAACGTATTTTTTGAGGTTAATACAGTAGATTGTTTCCAGGCAGTCTGGCGGTTTACAGAACATGCTTTTACGGTTGCATTAGTCCCAAGCATCCTTGCATTCATCCTAGCCTTATCTTACCATAGTAAAGTTGCATAGCATCAACCCACGATAGTATTGTATGTTTTCCACTGCAACTGGTGCTGGTCGTAGTCGCACTTCTACTTAGCGCGGAAAGTAAGTACTTTCTCTGTTGGTTACAAAATTTCTAACCGAATCCGAGGAAGGTTTTCTTCTGTGGCAATCAGCCCCACAACCGTTGCTCGTCGTCACCGTGCTAGTGCTTGTCCGGTTATCCTTTTGCAGCTCACACTCCAACAACATATGTATGTTGAATGTTCGTCTGGCAGTCCCCATTTTTTTCAAAACACTTACTACTACTCGTATATGCGACGACAGTGGTGCTGCTCCTGCTGATGATGATGATGACCATGTTTTTTCCAGTCTTATTTTAGTATTCATAGGCCTTAGAAAGGATCCTAGTGCTTTTTTTATCTGTCATTCTACCCTGCAACAAGAGTCACATTCAGGATCCAAAGCACTTTTGTTCTCCCGCAAAATGTATGAGAAGCGACGCACCAACCGTATGAACACCCTTTTCGGAAAGTTTTATTTCACTCTACACACTTCTGTGTCTTCTCGAAGTCTTAAGAGTCCTTTTTATATTTGTGTACATTCGTTTTTATTATTATCTGTTCTTTCGTTCATGCGAGGAAGAAAGACGATGATTATGTTGCGCGGTTTTGATGACTTGCATGGCAAGACATGTTTTTAATTCAATATTCAGATTTTATTCATGATGAAAGTACGAAACACAAATGGATATGAGGTACAGCTGTAAAAATGCATTTATTGTAGGGGTTGTGGAAGCTTTTCGTTTCATTTAAGGACTGTTGTATTGTCTATTGGAATTCGTAAAGGTTTTACGATTATGGAATGGTTCATTATACATGTGTAGTGAAACGAAAAGGTTTGGGTTAAAAAATGGCGCTGTGATGTGGAAAACGAGCTGACACACTTCATTGTTGTATACAAAATATAATAGAGCGAAAATATATTTGATAATAAATTAGATTATAATAAAATCTTTTGGATACAAGCAGCTATAGTCATGCCAAGATGATTTATTGCATGTATATCGATGATAAAACCAGGAAGGATCCAAAAATAATTAAGGAAGTGCCGACTACAATGTACAGCAAAACTATTCGCAATACTTATTCCAATTCTATTTCACTTCATGGCAAGCACACTATGGAAACTTTGAAGAGTTAAAATTTAAAAATTATGCAAGTCTTTAGGGTTTTCGTGAAACCATTGTGACGAGGAAAACTCTGAAACTGATGAAACCACAGTTACACTGTGAATACAGTTTTTGTTAAGCTGGCGATCCCGGAAAGTAAGATCTTATACATATGCTCATTATTGTTTATTCATATGAATTGCCTTCAATCTTTATCGCCTTTTTGGCAGAAAAAAATTCAAATCATGAAAATAAATTCAAACGTGACGGAAAAATTTGGACCTTTTTTTGCTGGTTTCTAAAAATAAACAACGCCCGTAAAAGAAGGATGAAATATTTATCAAAAGAAAAGTAGACATCGTTCCAAAGTTTTTATGGTCCAAACTTAGCAGACCAAAAAATTTACCATTTTATTGTCAAATTTTGAAGAAGAAAAAATCATCCCCAGGCAACATTATTGTAATTAATTTTCCTTTTTTCTTCTTCTTTTATATTTAAAAGGGACAAAATTTTTCGGGGATATGGCTCCAAAGTTTTTATGGTCCAAACTTATCAGACCTAAGACTTTACCATTATTTTATTGTCAAATTTTCAAAAAAATAATCATTCTCAGGCAACATTATTGTAGTTGATTTCCATTTTTGTTTTCATTTATTTTCTTCTTTTGTATTTAAAAAGGACCAAAAATCCTGGGGACAAAATTTTAAATTGTGTAATATCAGTGCAAGACTTCGATTAGCATCACCTCCGCATCGGTATCCAGCATAAATTAATACTTACGATTTTGTATATATTTTTGATTCAAAATTTAACATACCTGCAATAAAGGGAAAAAATGGTTTTTATGTCTTTGTGATTTTAAAATTTGAATAAAATTACAAAATGACAATTTAGTTATTTTTGTTTCTCTGGAGAAGGGAATATATTTATAAATTTATTTATGGTTCCTCAATGGGAACTCAGTCGTTTAGCGCTTAAACAGTCATATTGTAGATATCATGCTACTTTTTTGATTTTAGTAAGACCAATGTTTTTTTTAAAAAACTTAAAATCATAAACCGTTAGCGAAGCAACTTTGCAATGTATGACCAAAAGTTTATTAATGAGCTCTAAATAATTCTTAAGTTATAGCTCTTGAACGATAGCCTTTCTTCGCTTGATGTTTCAACGATATTAGAAACACAGATTTTATGTACCCAAACTTTGAATGCATTTCTCAAAAGTGTGTTTTTCAAATTGCAAGAAACAATAATCAAAACGTTCTTGATCAACCGCATTGAAATTTGCCACAAGTATTTAATATAGCAATTATTACTTTCTAGCTCAATTTAAAGGAAATGGAAAATCTATTGAAAGAAATGCAAAAACCAACAACACAAACGATAGTTTAAAATTCGAAGACTTTTAAAGAAGTGTCTCAAATCGCGATTTGTTTTTATACCAAATGCAATATTAATAACGGCACCACAATTCTTTTAAATATTTCAAACCAATACTACAGGCTCTGAAAATTACACCAATTGAAAATTGTTGCCGCGACCGTGCCGAAATACAAGACACTAATTTTGCAATTTATGATTTTTTTCGATTTTTCCGGCACAAATAAGATACACTCTAAACTTTATAAATGTGAAATTAATTTATAATGAAAAAAAATCAAAAAAATCGGTTGAGAAACGACACCGCACACTTTTCAATTAAAACAAATTTTGATTTTTCGCAAATTTTTAAAAATTTATCACTTAAATATTCGTGATTTTTTTACAGCATGTGTTTCTCAAAAAGTATTAGGAAAGCATTAACATAAGAAAATTTTCTAAAAACTTTCACAAAAATTTTTCAGCGCCAAAAATTTAAAACACAAAAGAAATCCAAAAAAAGTGTCGCAAAAATTTCGAAAAATTTTTTAACAAAAAAACATTTTTTGTCGAAATATGTTCCTATTTAGAAAAAAAAATAGAAAACATTTTGTCAAAAAACGTAGGTCCATTGAAAATATGATCAATTGGCATCCTCGATTTTACTTCACGACATTCATCAGGAGAAATCTCGATTCTTTTAAAGCAAACCGTCTATGAAGTCAATTTCGTTAGTTTTATTTAAAAATATGATCATTCTTCAGCAAGAAGTGACTGAATGGACCTGAACTAGTGAAAACATGTATATTTTTGGATAAAGGTTAAGATTATGGGAGTAGAGAGGATCGAAAGAGGGGCGGTTCCCCTACTACCCGATCTTCTCACCCACCCGCGCCGAAGGGTGAGGGGACCGGAAGTGGCGTCAGGGTTGGAAAACGTGTGTTCAAAGTGTTAACCCTATTTATATTACATTTATAGTAATTTAGTATTTTTTTATATTGTTTTTGGTTGTTTTTACTTTTTTTGTTTTTTTATTTTGTACAAAATTGTTTTTTTCATTTTTTCGACAAACAAGTCCAAAAATCATTTCCCAGAGAAATTTTACGGTTTCATATGATCTTTGGAAATAGGCAAAATAACTATTTTTTGTGGGAGAGTCCACATAACTTCTCATGTGGCGGTGATCGCCGCGAACTTTTTATGCCATAGTAGTAGGGGAGCCCCCTCTCTCGATCCCCATTACTCCCAACCCCTTGAGGGGTGGTGGCCATAATCTTAACCTTACCTATTTTTGTAGTATTGAATCCTATGGGATTAGTATTCTATTTTGGAATTGTTCGTGTTGAAATCAGTAGGATTTTTGAGAATATTCGTCGTTTTTTGAGTGAAGTTCCTTTTTGGAAATAGTGTGAAGAAACCAGTCGATTTTCCATTGAACGTTCGGGGTCAGCAGCTAAAATTATAATAATCGTTTTTTCACAATACTTCTCCAAAATTTGAAATTTCTTTTCGATTTTTTTCTAATATTATAAAAATTATTTCAAAAAATTCATAAAATTATTCCGAATAAATTTTCTTTAACTAGAAAAATGCTTTTAAAAAAATTCGTACAAGCTATTTGCAAGAAAATCATCAAGATGGTTCCAAGATCTCTTTCTACTATTTTCTAGTTTGTTTGGATGACTTTCAGCGTATTCCTCTTAATGGTGCACCTTTTCGGCAAACATCTTCAACCGGCGCCAACTCACTCATGTTCTTTAATTGCTTCCTCATTCTATACTTCTGACTTTTTCATCGTCTTTCTCGCAAGCACCATCCTACATTCGTATCGATTTTCCTCAGTAAAAATATCTCATATCTCATGCAGAATAATAAATTGCTGACCAACACTTCAGAACAATAATCACACGAAACTATGCAAAACATTTTAAATATTTAAATATCACAGTGAGCCATCAAATTTACGAGCTCTTGAAAATTTATGATTGATATAACCAGTGGATTTCTGTGTCTGTCCAACAGAACCATACTCTACTACCTTGGCACATATCCAAACCACTTGAAGCATATATATTTCATACATATATCATGTATGATTTTCAAATGCTATCTAAACGTTGTCATGTGTGAATGAGAAGAGCAAATCCAACAACTGGCATTCGTACGTATTATACATCCATCCATGCATACAAGTGTCGGATGGTGTAGAATCATAGAAACTAAACTGAAATGTCCATAAATTCTCTTGTCTATTAAAATTGTAGCCGAGAACTGTCCGTTTTATCTATTTCGGACAGACAAACCGACCCACAAAAAACCAGCATCAACATCAAACTAAAATGATACTCTAAAATTATCTAGGATCCATTTAAATCAATTTTAGATATTTTTATGGGTATTTTCAGAAATATCTATGCAATAAATTTTTCTAAATCAAAATTTTATTTTCTGGACGATAATGGGGTCAGTTAATTGATAGGATCGTTTTGAAGCGTTCAAAATAAAATTGTTCAAGGGAACTCGTTAGATTGTTACAGGGTGCGATTAAGTGAAGAAGAAAAAAATCAATTTGACGTGACAATTTAGGGTATCTATATATATTTTTTCCTTTATAAGGGCTCAGCCATAGAAGCGCTAGTGGTTAAGCACGCACATTTTTTTAAAGAGGTTCGCTAAAAATTTAATTCAATGGCATTTGTAGGAAGAAATGTGCTCGAGATAGGCAAGATAAAGTGGTTCTAATTGCCTTCAAGGAAAACTCATGATTTTCCGGTGGTTGAGTTTGAATTCCGACTGAAAAATCAATTGAAAGAAATTCAAGCTAATTGAAAATAGGAACCAAATGGAATTTTTTTCAAATGAAAATAAGACTTTGGTACGAGGATCAGATTATTTTTGCAAAGATAACACAAGAATATTAAATGAGAAACTTATTTCCAAACTCCATTTAATATAAAAATCTGAAATATATTTACATTCTTTTTAGGCCATGACACGTGAAATTGCGAAAACTAAGCAAAAAATTCATTCCAAGGACGAGGAAATTAATGAAGTTCGTTCAGCAGTTCGAAGGCTGCAGAAATTGTGATTGGTGACAAGCTATATTTGTTCGGAGGAAATGAAGTCGTGGTTGGTTTTCTCCAGTTTTTCTCGATTTTCTTGACTTATATAATGAATCCATCACCAAATATCCGATTATAAATAAAATTAGATTTTACCATCCCGTGATGTAATTATATTCTAAGAAAAAAAATATATGTTGCCTTGACTTTGCTCTTATCTAGAAAACAAAATAAAAAGACAAATGCGAACAAACCAATCTTTTTCAGCCGTTCTTGCTCGTCATTGATTTAAGTGTCTGGGATGGCCCTCCTACCTACCATGAGCGAGATCACGTCATGCGCGCGGTTAGGCCCTCAATAATGGCGTTTTATATTCATTTTCCTTTCTGTTTCGCAAATATATTTACAAATAGCAAACCACAAGCAAAAAGTCATAATGTAATTGAATTCAATGTGCAACCGTCAAAGACTACCTGCATTTAGATAAAGATTTGAAGAAACATTTTTAAACCAGAAAATAGATTCGCCTTTCGCTTAGTATATACTAAACATTGATGACATATTTCATGTTTATAATTATAATCCAATATTCATTAGAAGTGTTCACTTCCTAATTACTTTACGTTACGTTTGGGTCAATTGTTGTTAGTCGTCTTTCATTCTCTCACGTTTGGCTATTATTCTTTGAATACTAAGCATATTATTCTATTTGAAACAATCCAGCAGGTGGTAAAGAATAGAAATACTATGTAAGATTTTTCTATAAAAATATACTACAATTCAGTAGCAAACACAATCCATACTTGCGCTACCCGACCAAACATCCCCCCTCAATACAATGCAATGTTTTATTTTCAATTTGTCGTAATATTGTTTCATACCCCTCCGAATATTTCCTAGCGATTCGGCTTTACTCTATCGTTCGTCCATGCGATAAACGCAAATTGGCCACATCATTAGTTCCAAATACACTCACCCTCTAAGCCATTCTGTTTTCACAACAACCCCAAAAAAAGAACTCTTAAAAATCATCGGACCAACTGCCCTAGTCGCCCCCCAAAAAAACCCAACGCGTCATTTATAGAAATTGCCTCCAAATTACATGGCGCACCCTACAAGCCAACCAAACAGCCAACCCAACCCATCATCCCCTGCTGGAAAAAAATATTCGAAAACTCAAAAGAAACTTGCTTGGAATGGTGTATATGTGGCGAAGTGTTGTAAAAATGTACCAGAAGGTATGCCGGGGTAGTTTTAGTTGTTGATATTTTCCCACCCATTTCTCTATTATCCAAGTCAGGAAGAAATATCTCACTCGTTCTCCTATCGACTACACAATATTCTACCAAGACCTCAACAATGGGCAATGTTATATAAGTATAAAAAAAACAGAAGAGAGAGAGAGAGAGAAAGTGGCGGAGCAAGCAGGCTAATGCTTCTTGAAAATTGTTGTGGACGTTATTGTTCGAGCAGCTGTTGTACGCCGTGAAAACACTTTAGGGAATAATGCTCCTGTTGAAGAGTACAATGCAATTATCGAAGCCAAAAACCTATCCTTTTAAAACGATCGGGCATAATGTAATGTAAGAAAGGCATTTAAGGAAGGACGTGCGGGATGAAATGGTGTATGCATCATGGTGGCGAGAAAATTGTTGAACCAAGACAGCAAATTAAAATGGGTGTTTTTGATAGCGTTCTGCCAAAGATTTTCTCAACAAGGATATTATAAAGTGAAAGGCAAATCGGATGCCACAAATTGAAATGAAATTGTTGTTAGATAATTATGATACGGCATATGTTGGAGACAGGTTAAATTAATTTGATCATAATTTTTAGTTTGTGATGCTTTTGAAATCAGGAATATGATGCGTTCTAATTTCTCATATTTTTAACACTTTTAGAAGGTTACAAGGAGTCCATAAAAATGGATGGATATGTTTTTGTGGTGAAGTTACGCCTGAGATTCCTTTCGCAGGACTACCATTCCCAAGTGTTTTACACGTCTGATAATAGAAATGGCATGTTGACCCTGTTAACAGTATAAGTGTTATTGCCGACAAAGTTTCTTTGATAATCTTGAAATGATTCAATTGTTTAACGGACAAAGAGCCTCAAAGGATAGTCTCCTTCAAATGCGGAAAGTTTTCAATGCGGTTGAGGTATATGACATGTCTAACAGCGCACCATATGCGGATTTGCACTTGGTAGGCTTTCATATAGGTCAGAAAAGAATGGGTTCAGACAGCAAAATGCATACCCGAATGAAGCCACGAGATTTTGAACTTCAACAACTGTTTGATTAAAAGTAAATTACCTTTGTTACCAACAACCCAGCAGAATTTGTTGAAAGATTTGTAATAGAACGTTCGACGATGGCCCAATGTGATAATGCATAAAGATCTTGAAAATTTCAATTCTTTAGTGGTAGTTTACTGTAAAAAAATCTGAGAGAGCTTGGTCTGCCGAACTTTGTCCTAGTTGGATTTGAGATAGGTTGCCCCCTCTCCTCATTTCTGAGATAGCACTTAATAATCTTTCAATTTAATTAAATCTTACCGATAATTGGCTGATCAATATCTTCTGGTATTTGGGGAGGGTTCTCTCTAAAAAAACAACGATAATAAAGATAAGGCATCTAATGTTTTACTTCTCCTACTATTATATATGCCACAAGAAGGGTTCATTTAACATACATTTGATAAAAAGGATTTATTGGTATTTTCTGACTGAGTGCAATCAATGGATCACAATAAGTTGGTCAATGTAACCGACGGGGCAAGATTTTTGGATTAGTAGAGGATAGAACAGTTTAACAGTTTTAATGTTCAAAAGGATCTAGGCTCAATAAAAGTAAATAGAAGGCTTCTTATTACTCCAAAGAATATTCAGGCCATCATAACCAAATGGAAGCTGGGCTTCGATACACAGAATTTACGCTGCGAAGTGGAACTCTCATGGTCAGAAGTCCTACTTGGTGTCTTCCAGCAAAGAGAAGTAAGATAATTAATTTGGACGTGTACCTCATTAGACTTATCATCTTTTTCACCGTGCATAAAAATTAGCTTCTAGTCCCTTGGTCGTTTCCGTGATCGCTTCAACCGTACAGTAGGAAAATTTTACACCTGCCGTTAATTGATTCGTCATAACAAAAGCCATCCAGTTTCTGTGATTACCGCTCTGCGAAAGAAATGACCTGTAGTTTAAATTTAGCAGCAATTGTAGTCGAGGCGTCTGCCAACGAAAAGAGAGACATACACCGATCACGACTCACCTGTAGTTAAAGTTGCTACTAAACAAAAGAAGTCAGAGTGGCATCAACCACTCCCATTTATTCACTTTGAAGCAGTGTTTTTTTTCGTTACTTGTCATTTGAGGAGACTGAACTTGACCTTCTTAGGTGATATTGTCATTTTTGAACGTATTTTTTGGTGTTCTGTATTTGGAGTCCATTTAATTGGACGTCTGCAACTTGTCAGCTTGGAATTTTTCGCATTGTTTTAGTCGGTTTTGGATGTTTACATTTGTGGAAGCTGCTGACCACGTTGTGAAGTGTTGGTTTCGTCACCATAGGAGTCAAGGATTTGCATTAGTTGACCGCAAAATGAGTGACGAAAAAGTTGCTACCCTCGCCTTTCCCGATAAATGATTTGGCTGGTGAGAAATTCGGCTTGCGGAAGATAAGGCTTGCCGGGGGACTCGATTGCTATTCATTGATTCGCTATTCATTGATTCAATGCTAGTATCACTTAAAACCTTTTTACTCGGAAATGATGTTTGGGATAAGTGTGGGCGGGTCAGTTGGCATTGATATTTACAGCCACTTCTCATCGGGCAGGGTTATTTTTCGGTGGAGGTCCCTATTACAGCCACTTTCAACAAGATACAGAAAATATGACTCATAGCACGATGCGTTCCCTGGATGCCTTTCCTGGCAGCGTTTTCAACTATTCCACTCATATCCCTAATCATTGCCGCCTACTATTACTGTGCACAATTTTTATATATCAAATGTAGTTCAATTGATTTTGTCATCCACAAATTGCTTTTTCTTGAGAACACTAACGAATCAGTCCAAATAATCCTTATCATGTATAATTAATTGTATTTGTATTGGTCATTGCTTCACGAACTGTTCCGAATTCGTGCCCAACTATCGACAATTTCAACATCTTCTTTTAAATTTTTTTTCATATTACCAGTCTCTAATGATGCATGGTCCCAGGTCTACCACTTATATGGAAAATTTTAAACAGTTGCTGTAATTCCCTGAGGATGCAAACACACAAAAACTAATTACCACAAATCTACAACTCACTTAATCTATCTTCAGACCTTTTCTATCATTTATTCAAAATATCCAACATTTTCTAGGCACCTCATCAAGCACCGAAACAACCGACATAAAAAAATCATGTTCTTTCATTAAAATTTTATTAACTATTCCAAAACCACTCACATTTAACCCCCTATCCATTAAATCCAGTAATCTTGCTTTATTATTTAACCACACTTATGTTTAAAAACCCTTTTTCCTTGCCTGCATGGTCTGTACTTAGAACAGTCTGCTAAGAGATTATCCACCCTTAATATTAGATACACATACTAACACAGTCAAGTTTGTTTGTTTCATATATACAGAAGAAAAAAACAGGAAAGCATTGGTCACCAGCAACAATGCCCATAATAAATAATAACCCTCATAACATCAGTAATGATTCCTAGAGAATCGTTTCAAGTGCTAAACACTATAGCATTGTAGAAGGGTGTAATCTAGCAAGGACTAGCACCAAGTACTACTAAATTACTGTGTATTTCAATTCCGGTTGCTGTCTTTCGGGACGAATTGAAAGGCACACAAACAGGAAACGGGTCCTAAAATACATAATGACTAAACGTATATATATATAAACTTATATATGTTTGTATACGCGCCCCATCTACGAAGATTTCATCTATGATTGTTACTCTACGCGATTACTAACAAAAGGACCACTGAACCTTTACGGTTTTAGAGTCTCATTTTGCGGTTTCGTTTGGTTTGTGGTTGGTCCACTTTTGGAGGAAGGGGTGATGATGAAGGTGGTACTGGGGCCGTTTCATTTCACTCTCATGCACACGCCTACTGTACATGTACATATGGCCTATACTGTCTTTACCCCTAAAAAAATCTTGTTGTTATTGCTCATTTGGGGATAGCCGACAGCAAGAATATCGGGGTGGTGAACTGGCGAACAAAAAAAAATCGAGGTAGCTGCCGGTGAAGTGGATGAAACTTTATGAAAAAATAATCACCATATATTCAGAGCAGAGTCTACCCAACAATACCACTACTGAACAATTTATGAGTTTTTCTTTTAAATTATTAATTAGTGTATGTAGGAGTTTTTTTCCTATTGCACGAAACTGTAGGAAGGGAAGGAAAAGGATCATCGGTTCTTTGTTTGAGTTTTTTCGGCGTGGTTTTTGGACTGTTGTTTGGTTGGCATTGCTCGATTCGGAAAATATTGAATCCTGTTTTTTAAAACTGGTAACTATTTTCAGGATTTTAATATACAACTGTATGTCCTTGAATTATTAAAAAATCCACGCTTTCACCATGTTAAGTAGTAGCAATGACTTTGTGCAGATTAACATAATTCAGCAGCACTGAGGATTTTTGTATCCATTCTGCACTAAGTTAAGTAAACTATCAAAGAAGGAAACGAAGAGGACAATCATCCTTTTAATCGAAACAAAGATATTTCCGAAGAAATCTCCTTGCACCAACATCATCATTACATACAATCTCATTCAAAACAATTTCCAAGAGTTCCTAAATTGAAAATGACATCATGTCTGACACAAACATCACCTCGTATTAAGGTTAAACTCGGTAAGGACATGCATGTACTATAAGTGTCATTCGAATAACTTTGCAGTCCAAAAACGAAGTTAACTCTTAGCGGAATTATAGCTCCCAAGAAACTCCACCCTTTTTGATTTCAAAATTCCAAATTACGGATGGAGAGGCATGAGTGTGCATCTTGTATAGTTCGAGAGCATATACAGGATAAGCTTTCGAGAATAAACAGGATATGAGATCCAGAATGGCAACCAACTGGAGATGAAAATTTTATCTGCTTCGTACGAGCGTACAGTATGGAATGTATATTTGTATTACTTCACTAGTCGGGTACATATGCTTGCATACTTGCTCGGTTCGTTACAAGGACGAAGAAGTGGGAGCCACATTTGAGTATATCCTTACGTGCTTCGTTGAGCTTACATTTGTGTGTATGTTGGTAGGTGGACACAATGTTATATATTGCAGTACATGTCGTATGCACTTTCATTTGAGCGGGTAATATCCGAGCTTTTTCGAGTAACGAACGGCATATGGATCGATACTTTGTATCCTGTGTTGTGTGTACGGAGTCCTATGACGGGCGTCTCCACTGAGCACCGGAGATGAACCGTCATCATTTCGCCTTACACACCTTGTCGCTTACACACACCTACAGCATGCACAAGAACACCAAGTCCTACGTTCATACTTCGTTCGTTTGCGTCTCCCAGTCATCCAGCACTAACATGTATTCCACAAGGATTTCAAGGCAAAATAGAGCTTATTTGAAGCTGTGCAGTGTACAACTTCTACATGTATCGTATTGGTGTATGTTCCTTTTGGTTACATGAAACCAGAACCAAGGCAACGAGGTAGGAAGGACCTTCCCAACATTCAACAGTGTAAGGACGAGAGAGGAGCCTAGAGGTCGGTGTTCAGAAGGCACTTTGCTGGATACAACGCACGAGTATGCATTCCATACAGCAAGTTTGCAAGAAGGTTCGTTCGCTTCATTCTTGGCAAGGGCGGTAGATCGCTCAAGGCAGGCTGGGCTGCCTGCTCCCCATGAAACAACAGAACACGATAATGGGTGGTGTGATGATGAAGGACGAAAACGAAGCCGAAGTGGCGAACTGAGGCGACTGACTTGTAAAATGTAGAAGGAACGAGGCGGTAGAATATATTTTTTGGTTGTACACAACAGAATATTATGAGAGACGGAGCCAGGATGCCAGGTAAAAGGTAAATCGGCCGTAAAGGTGAATTTCTGGGGATTTTTTTTCATGCAACGAGATATAGAAAAAGTTGCTAACGAAAAAAGTGAGGGTGAATGCGAATGGGAAAGAGAAATTGTAACTAAGTGGATGATAAGTCCTTAATGGGGGTATGACATTTTCGAAGTGAAATGTTGCCACTTTTTCCGAGCAGAAGTTGCAAATTTTTGGGTACATCTCCTTGAAAGCTGCTGATATTTTTAGTTTGTGAGACAGAATATCTGAAGAAATCTTCAAAAGATATCGAGTCGCTTCTGCTTCTCGGCATGTCAGATTTTTACAATCGCTCCAAACCTCTCTCGTCATAACTATTTGCCTACACCGTCCGTGTTTGTTCACTGTTTTTCTCGCTTTTACTTAATACTTTTCATGTATTGAATATCAGTATAAAGGAGAATAGTTACTCCATTTTACTCCTGTTTGTTGACGCTTCAAAGATTAAGAAAACTAAACCAAATTTGACCAAGTATTCTTCTCACTACGATGGCGCTTCACCCTTAAACCACCTGATCACAAAGCATTCCCTGCTCGCTTCAATAGTTCTTTCAATTTTCTTTAGGTTTTCCTCTTCAGAAAACATTATTTTTCTTTTGCCCTCTTGTAGCGCCAGGAAATAATGTTTGTTACTCATTGCACTTTGTTTTACTTCTCTGATTTTTTCACATCCTTGCCACTCCTAACAACACCCTCAGACTGGTTCCGCTCTTCAAACATTTCACCTTTATCCTTGTTCATATTTCTTTCAATAAAATGGAGAACCGCATTTCAACAATCTTTATATTAAAGTCCAACCTTTTGTACGCGATACAAAATTAAAACACCACACGAGGCAGTGAAATGTTTTTCCATTTGCTTTTCTTTTTCCTTTCACTTCACTTGATTTTCCGTTGTTTTTATTTTCACCATTCTTTTCCACGTCTGTTCGAAAGGTTTTTCCAGCTGACACATAATTGAATTCTGCATTTTCTTGGTCGTCTTTTCTTTCCAGATTTCCGTTTGGGTCATTCATTTTAAAGAAAAAACCCCTTCAGCTACAAATAATATTCTTTTTTAGTTTCATCTACGAATTAGTCCTGAAAGGACAGACAAGGAGAAAGTGGAGCGCATTCCATTTGCAATAATAGTTTCCACCTAGCGGAAATTTTAGTGGACAGGTATGTGAAAGGAGCAATTTATTTCGAAGAAACGAAAGCAAAGTCTGACAGGAATCTTCTACAAAATCCTTGCACGGACGAAACGTAGCTTCATTTTCATTCTTCTTTACATTTAGCGTATAATAGATTCCAAAGTGTTACAACACATTTTTTTTCATCACAATGTTGTGGTCTTTCACATGCATATATACTTTCAAGAGATCATCCTTTCCACCCAGGACGATTTTTGATCCATTGATAGTAGCTTGCGTGCGTTTTATTTTCGTCTACGTATTTTATCTTCAATTCACCAAGGAATATCACCAAAGAAAAGGATTCATGTAAACGGAACGCTATCAAAAAAATCTTTCTTTTTTTACCCAGTTAAGTCAACGACACAGCACGATTCGGTAAGGATCAAGGATATATATTGGTGAGAAGTGTAAAGTACGAATAAGATGAAAAGGCTTATTGCGTGAATTGATGCGATATAGGTAAAAGAATGAAAGAACGAAAGTTGTGGTTACAAACATACGGAAAAAATATACATACATACCTAGAAGTGTGAATGTGAACCAAATTATACTATGCTACCATCCTTTTTGATATGGGATCGGAAATGAATCTGTCTGATTTATCGGATATAAAATATATGTGTGTGTGAATATTGAGAAGATATTTTTTTTTGATGTTCAATATCTATCTACCTTTGTGAAAGGATAAATTTAATAATAATGGAGAGCGTCAAGGATGTATATATGCCTATAAAGTGTATAGAAAAATTGATAGGGATTGATTGATACTGTGAAATGGGGTAAGAAAAGTTTTACTCAATTACAGGGTGGATTTTATATGCCGCTACTAAATGGCGGCTTTCTAGAGAAATAGGGTTGAATGATGTGAATTTGACTTTTATGTTGAATATGGGGTAGTTTTCGGTATTCTGTTTCGTAATCGATCAATTATGCGTTACATAAAGAGGTGAATGGTATCACATATATATTTTTTTTGATTGACATTAATGTAATGGGATTCTTCTTTTGTTTTATTAGGTTAAAATATTTTACGGATATTTTTAGTTTTATTCCTGATCCATTTGAATTGATAGCTACCAAAATTTTAGTTGCTATGGTGCTACACTATATTCGCTTTCTGCTTGAGTAGAGGATATAGGTTTAATGCAAATTGAATCATATTTGACTAAATTATATCTTTGCAGCAAAAATCGTTTGGGATTTAACATGGATAAGATAGAGCCCAGGAAAATCGACCACCAGGCAAGCCGAGAAAACCACGGAAGGACCGCATAAGCACGGACGGAAGAGTGATGTCAGTAGTAGGAAATTGGATGACGTGGCTGCTGAAGCGAAACAGTTAAAGAAATCTACTCAAGATGATTCGGACTGTCTCGCCATTGATGGCAGTTCCAACAAATGCTTGTCTATGTTTACGTGCCTCTGACTAGCCTTGAACTAGACCAAATATTTAGGCCTAATGGCTATTTCGTTTATCATTTATTGTTAGAAATTCTTCTAACCGAAAGAATCTAAATAGGCATTAAAAACTAAAGATGAAAGTCATTAATATAAGAATTAATTACAAAAATTCAATCAGATACAAAGAATTACAATAACGAGATTGTGAACTATAAAAATTGGACTTGAAACACGAAATCAATCAAATTAAAATCCCAGCAAATCAAACAGGAGACAACTATCAAACAAATAATTTATTTTCGAAGAAAATTGAAAAAAAATGCCAATCGCATTACACCAAATTTCCATTAATATTTCAACTATTTTCGTTAACTTCGCGTCTTTGACAATATATTGACAAAATTCGTATCTTCAGATTAAAACACATTGCAAAGTAGCCGCAGGCTTTAAAAGGGATTGTGCTTGTCCTTTATTAATAAAATTCAAAGGGGGATGAACAAAATAAAGGGTCAACGCAAAACGTACATTGGTAAAACTTAAGTCCTTTTTGATTTCCTTCATTTTTGGTGCTTGTTATATTTAAAATGCCCTACGGTCAATTTATTTTGATTTTTCGTTGTTTTTAGAGCCTAACGTGATTTACAGATTGTTCATAATATTTTTTTCGTTGTATGGAAATGCATTAGTTTTGGTTTTTGAAAATCAGAAAATTGATAACATAACGTTTTTATCACATGTTTGTGCCAATTCAATTCAACACAATGAATTCTGTGAATGCGCAAAATCAAAACTATTGCTTTCTCTCTAGTTTGCATGCAGTTTTCGGTAAAGGTAGTTGCTGGCTTGATCAACAATTTGGTTTACAGAACTCAAGCGGGTTTGTATTTCTTGGAGAAAAAGAAAAGTCTGCTCTGTTTTAAGCATTTAATTGGTGACTAGATAAATTCTGAAGCATACCGAATGTTGAAATGTGGTGGTGAAGGTGGCTACCAAAGAAACATCAGCAACAATGTTGATACGTTGCATGCCGACAAAATTGAAAAGGTAGATTTTAAAGTATTTATCCTAGAAAGTCCAGGGCGCAGGCCAAAAACATGCTGAAATGAAAATGATGGTAGAAAATATTCTAAAGGACACTCAATTTCAACCAATGATTACCGAAATGTTTGTTTTGTGTTTTTTTTTGCTTAGAAAGATGAGAATGCGAAAATTGGCTTCTGATTATATTTTATCAGGTAGCAGTAACACAAGCTATCATCAAAATAAATGATAATATTTACGGATACGTCAGTTCCAATTCATTTAGCAAATGAAAAGATATTGTCTGTGAAAATGTTTCTCGTCCCCTATCTATTATCTGCTAAACGAAAGCAAAAGCAGAAATCAAAAGTAAGCATCAAAAGTAGAGCCAAAAACCAAAAGCAGAAAGTAGAGGTAGAAGAAATTTTATACTAAAAACAGCAAGAAAAGACTATGGAAAAAATACATACAAGAAAAGTATTGAATTACTAATTTTGCTCCGCTTTTTAGTACGTGAATTTGGTTGAAATATCAAAAATTAAAATAAATCAAATGATGAAACTCTTAAAAAATATATTAGGTCACCAAATCAAAAAGAAAGAGGCTTTGTAACCCATTTATTTACTGCCTACACTCGTCCCCAACTATTTGCGGTCAAGCAGCATCGAACCGAATACTCGATGCATTGGAAACAGGCATATATATATATATATGTATATATATATATATATATGTATATATATATATGTATATATATCTATATATATACATATATATATATATTATATAATTATTTATATATATATATATATATACATATAAATATATATATAAATATATATATATATATATATATATATATATATATATATATATATATATATATATTACCCTATGAGCAAGCACTATTCTGGTGGGTAACGGTGCCTGTGCATCGAGTATCAGGTTCGACGCTGCTTGGCCGCAAATATATTTCGGGAATTGGAGCAAGGATGAAGAGATAAGATAAAGCAATGAACAAGGATAAAAACTAGGGAGACGGAACGTTCTAGAAATCATATGATGATGGCTATGAAAGACTTGAGGGCTTCGAAATCAAATAAAATCGTAACATAATAGCCTCAACAGTATAGTTCTTGTTTTTCCGTTCAATAACAAAGAAATTGGATGAAGCTTATCAAAATCGATATGATCACTTCTGTTCTTAATCCAATCCGACCCTCTCTCTGCTCATTCTCAAACCAAAAACCTGCAGCCCAACGTTTTTGACGGATTAAAATCTTGGTTCATCCACCACGACTTTGCAATATGGTATCATTCACCGTGCAGAATCTCAAAAAAAAAAACACTTCACCACCTGGCCGCCAACTTTAAATTGAATGAGTTCCTACTTCTCGATTCTCTTGTTATTATAATTTTTCAAAACAAATTACACACCCCCAAGCAATCGCTGTTTCATAGAATTCACATCATCACATCTTTACATAAAAATATACCCTCTGGCAAGGCGTACCGAACTACTTTGCTGCCTGCCCGTCCATCTATATTCTACTTATCAACTAAGGGGTTGGAATTTCTGCAATGCCGAAACGAGCTACACAACCCTGTGAGACACGTTAAACGTTTTAAGTGTCTATTATGTATTTCTATGGAAATTAGTTCTGAAATAGGGCAATAAGCTAAGCTGTTTACGGAAAATAAGCAGGTAAGGTTGCCAAACACCGCCATAAGGGATACGTACGGCAGGCAGGTTTAGTTTGTTTTCGTTTCAAACAAAATTTTCGATTAAGTTTCAGTTTGGGTGTTTTTTTTTCTCAAGATTTTCTGTTATTTTTTGGTATTTTGTGGAAATTTTCATGGAAATTTCGGATGGGTTTGAATGTTTTTCATTGAAGAAAGTTTACTTTGAGTCGTTGCCACTTAGTGGTAAGGCTGAAGTTGGATAATAAGTAAGCAAATGAACGTAGGATGAGGCAAGGTTGATTGAATGTGTATACAGGTACACATGATCCGATAGAGAATCTCAGATTTTACGGGATTTGGGTCCTATTTTTTTGTTGGAAAGCAAATTCAAAGATGAAATAAAATTACAGGGGAAATTAATCAATTTCTTATGAGTTCAATTCTGATCTTTAATTGTTAATCTGGGCTTCGATATTCGCTAGTTAAAAAAAATCAAACTCACCACACCTGTCTCTAGGCTTCGTTGATTAGCTAATCTTTTAATCGAGCCAATCCCCACGCAAGACGCTGCATCAGATGCAAGCTTCAACTACCTCCAGCTGGCGCTTAAAATACCATTGTTATATTTTTATGGTGAAAAAACAATAGCTTCATAACAAAACAATATGATTTCTATGCATGACACCAGCCAACCATTTTGTCGCCAATTAATTGCATTAATAAACCCAACAACTTTGGCGGTCCAAAAGAGCATAAAACGCTACCGAAATTTATGACTCCATCGTTTAATGTGTTGCCTAACTAATAAAAATCTAATAAAATTAATAGACAAAGGAAATGTACCTAGAAACAAACGAAACAGTATCTAAATAGTTTCAGTTGTATTTTAAATATTAAAAATAAAACAATGCCACCACCACCACATCCCTTATGATCTATTCAAACCCAACAAAATTATTACAATGTTCACATTCGAGCATGTGAGTATTGTGTCGCCAGTTGATTGGCGACATATGTTTGGTTAGGAGTCCGTGCAGCGACCGGAAGGTAGTGATAATATACATACTTAGAAATTGTGCATCTAATTGACGATTCCACATGTGACTTGGATATCAGTTGCGAGAAAAAATAAGCATATGTTATGTAGAGGTACATCGGGACCGAATGAAGAGGCCCCTTCTCGACGTGCTCTGAAATGACTCAATCAAAATTTTCGATATCGATGATATCTGGGAGTGTGCTTTGAATCGAAGTGAAGTACTTTCAGATACTTCTGCAGAGGACTTGTAGAAAGGACAGTCTGTAGAGTTAGAAATCATCAGCATGTTTCAGTCTTGTAGATTCACCATTAAATACTTTTGCGTTCACTTTGAGCATAAACTTAATTACTGGGCTATAATTTTTTAAATTAGTCAACATTTTTGATGCTAATTTTCATGTGAATCGAATCATTGTTGGTGCATTTTTAGAGGCTAAGTGAGTAGATAAATGATAATGGTAGCAATCTTTTATATAAATGGATTACGTAGACGAAAGTAAGCCCATTATGAAAGCATAGCAAGGAGGAAAGATACTAAAAATTATAGCCTTTGGATGCTTAGAACAATTTAGATTCTTGGTGAAGGTTAAGATTATAGCCCGCACCCCCAAAAACGTGTCACGAAAGTTTAAGCCCATGTTCAAATTAAATTTACGGTGAAATTGATATTCATCAATTTTTTTTTAATTTTTTTTTTTTTTAAAAAATTTTTTTTATTTATTTTTTTTACAAAAAAAAAACTTCTCAGTATATGAGAAGCTTTTGTAATCGCCTCGAAAATCGAAATTGAAATTTTCGACTTTTCTTTGCGTTTTGGGGTCTTTAGAGTATATTTAAATAGTTTTTAGAAAACGAGATATATGTGTGTGTATGTTTGTGTGTACGTACGTACGTTCGCGGACAGTTTTTTCTACGAGCATAACTCACGTAAACAAAGTTGTATCGACTTCGTTGAGGTGTCAATCGAAGCGTCTTTGCAATCTTAAGAGGTGGTTAGTTTTTGGGACACTTCGTTCGAGGGGTTTGTTGTTTTGACCCTTTGAAGGTCATTTCTGTCCTGTGCTATATCTTGCGAACCAAACATAGGATTTGCATCATTAAGGTGTCAATCGACGCGTATTAGCATTTTATGATATTAATATATTAAAAAAAGCCGTTAAAGCCGTTTTTTTAACTTAATGAAAAAAATATGGAAAATTAGGGTTTTTTCATAAAAAATTAAATTTTTAACCTGATTTGCACATCGCAATAATAAATGTTAATAAAATTTATAAACTTTCATCAATTTTTATAGGGAAACCAGAAAAAAATTCAAATTACTACAAAAAAAATTAAATAAAAAAAAAATCATTCAAAGTCACCATGTAAAAATGGGTTCACACGAATGATTATACCTTTTCCTTTTTTTAGTTTTTACAGACAATTTAACCTATTTCAATGTTTCTCAAGACTAACAGAAAATGTAAAATCGTGAAAAAATACGAATTCAGTGATTATGCCGAAGTGCTGGCAATTTTGACCGCAACGATTCAAAATGGCCATCCAGCGACAAAATCTCTTCAGTGGGCATAATAAAAAAGACTACATTAATTTTTGCTACCGCTCTTTTGTCCTTCAAGCATCGATATGAAAATATCAATTAACGTAGAAAAAACTTTGTAACTTGTCCCTCTTCCGATTTGCCCGCGTGAATATTCAATCAAACCAATCCACCAAAATTCTTACGTAATCAATTGACGCTCGCGTAGATGTTACGATTAATATTAAGTCATTCCAATAACTTTTATGAGAGGTACATAATTATTATTTAAAGTAGTATTATTTTCATAATTATTATTGTGTTTGATATTTTTAATATTTATGTAGATATTACTGGGAAGTTGACCGTGTGGACCTCAAGGGTCGCACCTCGCGGCTTATTTTTTTAAACTTTTTTGGAAAAAAAATTTCGATTTTCAAACAAGTCTAAAAATCATTTCCCAGATCAATTTTACGGTTTCATATGATCTCTGGAAACAGGCGAAATAACAATTTTTTAGTGGGGACCCCCATAACTTCTCGTGGGGCCGTGACCGCCGCTAACTTTTTATGCCATAGTAGTAGGGGAACACCCCTTTTTAGATCCCTCCTACTCCCGCTTTTTTCGGGGATGAGGGGTCATAATCTTAGCCTATACCAGATTATTTTATGGAGCTGGTTATTTTTTTAAAAAATTAAAACAAGATACTTCCGTGAGGCTTTTATGGAACAAGGTGCCTAAAACTTTTACAGATTGGACGTGCGAGAGTTTGGAGTGCTACTTACTAAACTGAACACCGTCGTCAATGAATTAACAACTAAACTTCTGCAGTCTGTTAAACCATTCTTTAAGCACACATTACCACCTGAACTTCAGGTGAATTCTCGCCGTACTTGCAATGCAGACTTATATCCGTACACCTGATCCACCATACACTCTGCAGCACAATACCGAGGCGCAAGAGCAAAGAAGTCATTAAAATTCTGTTAGTCAACTCCATTAAATTTATTACTTTCATGCTCCCATATGGCAGCTGGTAGTATAGGACCAGAGTTTGAGTCAGGATTCGCGCTATTCACTAAATTCACATTGTCACATACGCCACGCATGACACGTACATACGAGGCAATTTTCAAATACAGGTGGTCTATAAGGCGTCACAATGCGTTGTGATATGATGGTGGCGATGATGTCGACAGGAACGAAGGATGGTCATATAACATTTTTGGGTGGGTTGTGACCTGCTTTTTGGGGGGTAAATGATACAAAGGGTTAGATGGTGTCCTTTTGAAACAGGTGCCATAGCGAAAACGATAATATTTAGGACATGACGGAGCACCATTATACACGATTAGAAGCGCTGAAATGCTTTTTACTTGGTCCATAAAGAGTTGAAGGGTTAAATGATGAAGAGTCGGATCCCTGTTTTAGATATTTGTGAATGCAACTTATTTTAATGTATATGGGGTTGCTTTTGTTCAGCTCTAGAAAACGTTGAAATTTCAAAAGAATGTACCAGCTTTCTGGTTGGTAATCTTAATTTTTGATCTAATTTATTGATTTTTGCATGAATACTTGCCGCGGTGGACTCACAATCTTCTAAGGACAAGATAGACTTTACAGAGAAGATACCCAGGTAACCATAACAAAAAATCACAACCTCTTAAAGCATTCAGTCTATGCGATTCCATAAACAGTAGCAGTGGTTCGCAGTGACGGCTCTACCTTTGGGGCTAGTGGGGCTCAGCCCCACCATTTATTGATGAGCCTTTATTAAGGCAAACGTAATAAAATATCATTATAGATTTCAATATAGTTTTTATAATTTAATTTCATTTCAAAATATAATGTAGCTTTTTTTCGCCCATGCTGTAGTTTACTTTCACATAGTCTTCTTGCCACGCACTGTAGAACACTTTTCCTCTTCGACTCGCTTCGTTGTGCCTGCATCGAGTAAAACCTGAGAATAAAATTCAAACTTATTTTCTCTTTCACAATTTTCCACCTTTACTAAGAGGAAGGGGCTACATGGATTTTGTCCCGAAAAAGAGTATTTCGATTTGCATGGCTGCGTGAATTCTATGCTTAACGGCGGGAGTGTGCGTGTTTTAAATAACATGTGTATACATCGTGGACGGGCTAATCATATGCAGCCCGTCCAGTGCTTCGACAACGTTTAGTCTTGGCATGGTCTGGATAATACTTTTGAGCAGGCATGAGCAACATTTTTTTACGACGGGCCGAAAGGGGTGAAGGTGATGACTGCTAATGCAAAAGTAGTCTCATCAGTGTAGTATTAGTGTGCCTTCGTAGTGTTTGTAGTGTTTGGTATGTTTTTAAAGTTTTGTAGTGCTTAAAGTTTGTTCCAGAAAAGGGTTCTTCAGGTTATGGTATTTATGATTTTGATTGAATAAATAATTAACAAGATTTTTTTATTCAGAGTGCACAAAAGTTTTATTAAAGCTTTGAATTTTATTCAAAACACAATAATAGGAATATATCTTTGATTGCCAGCGAATCTACTTTTGGGGAAACCGATCACTCAAAATCGGTTAACGCTCCACATGTGGTACCTCTTGGGTGGAGTGGAAATTCACATAAGAACTTATATTGGTGATAGAAAAATTCGTACCAATAGCCCCACCATACTTAACTCCCACAAGCCGCCACTGGTGGTTCGACTGGTCGAGTTAAAAGACACGCGCAGACTACTTTGTCGAGGGAAAAAAGAGGATAACCTCATTTTTTTCCAAAAAACTCAGAATTTTCATCATTATATTTGTTTCTGTACAATTCATGCTGTATGTATGTTTGTTGAATATTTTAAAATTTTATTAGGCTTAAATAAAACTAATTGTGATTAATTCCATAAAAAAACATTAGTTGCCACAGAGTGTTTGCTATCAATACACAATTTTTGCGCACATTCTGAATCCTTTACACTATTGTAAACTTTTTGAAGCCATTTAGCGACAGGTAAGAGAAAACATCCTTAATAAAGATGCCTGAAGTTAGAATCACAACACGGTAAGCAAATGGTCGCATATACAAAAGCTAAAAAAATGGAACTATTTCCTGATAGACGGGACATTTAAGCCATCCCATCAAACTTTGCCGAAAAGCTTCCAATATCCTAGTGCTCAATTTTATTTGCTGGTGTAAAATAAGGCCCATCTAAAGTTGCGTTGGATCATGGCACATGTTTGGATACACAACATAACGATGGGTCCTCAAAAGTATGAAGGACACTCGAATAGCTTAATATTTTTTAGCTGTCTTAGAATACCACTCGCGATGTGGATTTTATACGCACAAACCCTATAATTACACTCACTCATGGGTCTTCACCATTTCCGGAAGACCCCCTTGAGAAAACTGGAAGGGAAGTTCTTCCCTCTCTGAGCTCAATTTAAGTATGACCCAAGCGGAAGCATTGGACCGATAACCAAACAAGGATAGTCAAAGGGTGACACTCATTTCTCATCAAAAAAAACCAACGAGTTTTAAAATTTTACTTAGAGGTTTTTCCGTGCGCTTTGAATGATTGACCATAAATATTTGCGATACCACTATTTTCTATCAATTAAATTCACAAGTGAACTTAGAACTAACCATTACTTTCGTTCTTCGGGTGGTTTCAAATAGACTGTTTGACAAATCTGACCTCTACCAGGCCAGAATAAGTGGGGTTGATTATTGGTCATATAAAAGTTTTTTGAATGGATAAATATGAATTACTGGAGAGCTCCGTTTCAGTGCTATTTATTTCGACAAATAATTGGCAATATTCGCCATTAATACGCATCAGCCCAAATCATGCTTTTGTCTCAAACCATAAGACCTCACTCTTTAGTTAGCGAATCTCAATAGTTATTTGTTTTATGCGCTCACAAAATTCGATCAGAGTTCGCTTGTTCTTTGTGCTACCTGAGTGCTTCATACTATAGTGTAGGACGTGCGAAAACGCATTATCAGCGCGGTTAGGCTCTGATAGCGTAGACCCAGGTAGCTTGATAGTTCCGCTGCCGCCTGTTGTCCAACGACATTTAAAGGCTACATTTTGCAGTCCGAATTAAGTAGAGTAAATCTTTGCCATCGAGATGGTGTTGAATCGCACATATGAAATCGGTTTATTCAAGAAAAATAGCCTTGAAGGTCATAGATTGTTTTCGGATTATTTCGAGTGATCAGACCTTAACGAATATTGAGTCTCTCTTAATCAGAGAGGACAAATATTAGGAAGAAAAACTCCGATCGTGTAGTTATTGAACTGAGATGATCTACCAGAAATTATCAACTCTCTAGTCTTGTTTGTAATAATCCGGCTTTGTGTCGCTCGTAATGAGCCACTGAACCATATCTGGTGGAAGCAGAGAGTCTTGAAAGACAAACGCATGGAGGCATGGTAAACAAAAAGAATTATGAGGTTGAGGCAGGTTCCTCCCTATAAGAAACTGTACTAAGATGTTTGAACAGCATCATACGTTCACTATTTATTTCTGGACTAAGCGGTTATCAAGTCTTTGTCTCAAAATATGAAGTCGAACATCCTTCTATCTTTGAACGCAAAAACAAAAATTCCCTTCAATTAAATTAAAATAGAACCAAGCTGCTTTGATCCTTTATACTCCGAATTGCCTGTAATTGAATAAAAACACAATTCCTAATCAACCGCACGTGCCAACTTGAAAATTGAACATAAACTACAGCTACAAGAGTATCATACCAATATCCATTGTGGGAACGAATTTTTCAAATTAACAATTACAATTTGCCTTACAGTATAATGAAATTTTCATTCCTCCTTTGGGGTATTATCGACCACAAACCTGATAAACCGTACACAAATTGCTACTTTCCTATTATCCACAACAGTTGTGCCGGTTTTATCTTTCAATAAGGACCCAATCGCATTTTTTCCCATGGATGAAGACATTAAAACGTATCTTTAGCATAAAAAGTTGCTCATGCATGTGTGCATGTGCACTGAACAATTGACCAATTCAAAAAGGACTCAATGGTATATAGTCAAATAGCTGCTATTCGAATGTCGTTTTGTCGTAACCGAGAACGTGGATGCGAAGCATAAGTTCTCCCGCCCAATCCACTCGCAATCCAAGAAGAATCGTCTACGAGCATTGAACACGTGCCGGAGGGTGGTTAACGGTGTTAGCGTTGGTGGATGGTTGATGATGGGAACATGTCTGGCAATAATGGCCTCAGGCGAGTCAAGCCCATCAACTTGGTGTGGTATCGACTGGCTGAATCAAGAGCAACACGCACGAGAGGAAGCTACGAGGTAGCTGGTGATGGCCAGGAAACAGCTACATACAATAATGCCCATGAGAAATAATATATAATGGAAGGAATGGCTGTAAAGAGCTGTCATCTGCAAATAAAGTTGTCTAAAATAATTAAGATTGTATGGCGGTTGAAGGAACCTGGGAAATCAGCCGAGCATGTTGATTGATAGGCAGATCTTAGATTATTCTCTATTGATTTTATAGGAACACATTAACCCAAATACACACACACTCTTCCTCCTTGTCCTCTTTGCTTCAGTGTCGAAACCAATCCATTGAAAATAGTGCTGAAGTAGCCATGCTTCGCCCTGGAATTGATTATTTCCTCTTATAAATGTCTTTCCAATTTGTCTAGTGTTTTGATTCCATTAAGTGGTAGAAACTTGAGGGAAGTGCTAAATGGAAGAAGAATGGGCTGCTACCCCATCCGATTGTGATAGTTCTATTGAACAAACCAATATTTGCTGAAATACTTCAATTTCTAATTTCACTTCAAATAGTGGTCAGTTTATTTTGGGAGAACTACAATCCTCGGAGGGAATGTATCAAGAAGCATTGAAATTTTGAAAAAGCTGAAGCAAATCGGATTATTCAAATGAAAAATTGAATTGAAATGGAAGAAAATAAATTGTGAATCATCAAAACCGTAAAAAGGATATTTTGACAAGACTTCTACCCGGACAAAAATTAATATTCAAAAATAAACTCGATTTCAATTCAATTACCCTGTAAGTCTTGCTTGCTTATGTGAACCGAGAAAAGGATTGAGCTCCTGTCCAACCATTTCCATCGAAATATCCTTCCAATTTGACATAGGTACAGTTCTATAAAAGCCTTCATAAAACATTTCAATTCCAACTATCCTCAGGAGTAACATTTTCACTACACTGATACGCTTGAATACTTGAATATCCTTCATCGTCCTGGCCATATTTCAAAGCTGTCTGTCATCAAATAATGTTCCCCACAGATTGTTTTTCATCCGTCAACATTTTTACGCAATTTTCAATTCGGCTTCGTTTCACAACAAATTTTCGCTTTATTGTTTCAATTTTTTCGACAGGATAAAAGTTACGATGAAAGGTTCACAAAAGATTAAAAGTGTCATGTATAGAGATTTGACATTTATATCCACGGTAAAGTGAAAGTCCTTGCAAGAGCCGGGGGAAAAAAGAAGTTGACAACAACAACAACAAAAAGGTGCTCTGAAAAACATCGTCACTTTGCTGTGAAGGGACAATGAAAATCGCATCCAGGATCGAATAGGGACGTTATATTCTGTCATATTTCAAGCTACAAAAAAAATCACACATCTATTTTTCAATAGGTAGATATGGGCATGTAAGACCTTTCTTTCCCACTATCCAAAGTCCGTGGTGTTGTTCTTCACCTGAGCGTACCGCTCTACCTTTAATCGTTACTATACGCCACATATGTTTGAAAAGGACGTCGACCGTGTCACAGGAAATACTTTTATGACTTAATTCGATATTTGATTGATTTATTGGTGTTCGGCTGCCTTTTGTAGAGTCATATCAAAAAAAATATGGATATGAAAACTGGGAAAAGTCATAAGACGACAAACATGAGCACAAGGGGACGAAATGCCACTTCTTTCTAACTATGACAGAGAAAAAAACAATGAGTAACGAACAAAAAACCCAAGGCGGAACCCAAATCCCTTTACATATAATCGCTTTACATGCGTGCAAAGCAAAGATGACGACACAAAGGGTACTTAAATAAAAATTTGTCGTTCCCCGGTGACAACCGTACCAGGGAAAAGGGTCCGGGTCGGTGATTTTTCTTTTCAGAAAGAAGACACGGCACCTTTCATCCAATATAATGGATACGTTCTTATGGTTGCGAAGAGAGGTAGGCGCACAGTGTGCGTTTCTATTGTATTCAGGATGCCTAATTTATGTGCACGTGATCTCTGCGTATAATGTGAGGACACGTTGTGAACGCATTTGTTGGATCGTTTAGTAGTTCGTCCTGGTAGTACTGGAACGGACACACTCAGCTGCTGGTGCAATGTCAACGCCAGGCATTGTCAACCACTGTGATAATTAACCCTTTTTACGATATCAGATAACGGATTGGTCATGCGTTGAGGCACGTGTCATCAAGCTACTTGTATCTATTGATGGGCGTATCTTCTTGGTGGTGGAATCTTTTAGATGAATTCATGGGACACCTTGATTGAAAATAACTAGTTGTGAGAATTTTAATAAAATGTAGAACTAATTGTAATCGTCCTTTTGAATTGAAAAGTATGATAAAAACCACGACTTTTTGTTACAAACAAAGACTAAGAAAACTATCCGATGATCGTCCGCAAATAGGAGCGGAGTAGATCTGTTTTAGGTGCCATTCTTTTTCCACGTTGAGAGACTAAATAATTGAACTCGGAGACCTTAAGTTAAAAAAATATTCGGGGTAGTGAATTTATCACCGGTAATATTTTTTTTTCAAAGGCTTGCTTCTCTAGCACCGGAAAAACACTCAAACAGGAAATAAAATGGCTAAAAGTAATACACGCTCCACACAAAGTGTTTGAATGATCCTTTTAATTTCTTTAATGTCCATCACTTCTTAGGCTCCTCCTTAATACCCTAAACCTCCTCCTAGCCCATAAGCCCCTCTTAGCCCCCTTAGACTCCCCCTCAATATCCTAAGCCTCCCCCTTACTAACCTTATCCCCTTCACATCCAGAGCCTCCCCAATAATACCCCAAGACTCCCCTCAATACCCTAAGACTCCCCTTAATACCATAAGCTTCCCCTTATGGTATTAAGGGGAAGTCTAAGGGAGCTAAAAGAGTGGCTTAGGGAATTAAGGGGAAGTCTTAGGGTTTTAAGGGGGAGCTTAGGGTAATCCCCTTAGACTCTTGCTTAATACACTAAGCCTCCCCTTAGCCCCCTTAGACTCCCCCTTAATACCCTAAGGAGGAATCTTAGGATATTAAGGGGGAGTCTTATGGTATTAAAGCGGGTGTTAGGATATTAAGGAGTAGGCTTGAAAAATTAACACCTAATTGAAAATTAATTTCTGTGTTGCCATTTTCTTAGACATTTCCTTCGCTTCTTTCAAATATGAAACCTATACATTGTTGTATTCGGGTTGCTTGATTGTGATCACGATTTAAAGTTCAATAGATATTTAATGAAGCTAATAATAAATTTAAATTTGCATTCACAAAGCTTTGAAAAAAATTCAGGCTTGGGACGAGGCAGGAAACGTTACGTGCCGTCCAGACGAGTTCGTCTCGTTTCTTGAAAACTAGAGGGTTGGTGGTTGCTGGCAGGTCATTTCAGCTCAGCAAATACGTGGTCACGGATCGTTTGACTCTAGTCTAGTGTATGAGATTTAACGATCAGTAAGCCCAATTTATAAGAAATCCCAAATTAAACAAATAGTATAATGATCATTAGACCTTGAAGCTTTACGACCTAATTTACTCTAAGAGACCTTCTCTGCACGAAGAATAGCTATACAATTGCAATTCAAGACCATCCTGAGGACAATAAATACTCATTTATACGCGGAAAAATGTCGATTCAAGAAAAGCTTCAATAAGAAAATACGGATCAAAACAACTACTCCCCGGGGTGTCGAGGATACTGCATGAACCGATCATAACATGACCTATCAAGGACGCTGAACCCTTACTAGCACAACTAGGTCCTCTATGAATCAACCGAAAGTAGGCCTAAAAAAATTCTGGTCACTGGAATTTTAAAAAAATTGGTTCTGCATTAAATCCAAAATTTCCGATTTTTTCAGTCATCATTCAACAGTGTCTTGGTCAAGCTCTCTAAATTATCCTTTCTCCCAAAATCTTTCTTCCAACTACGAAAACAATTGCCTTCAATCAGCTCTCACAATCGACCTCTAAACAAGATATTTTTAATTGCCGTGATCGGTAATTTCCACTATTTTAGTATTTTTAATGAATTCAAGGGAGCAGAGTTCCTTAATTTCCGGGGGAGGGGGAGGGCAACAAATTCATAGCTAACTCCTACTGATCGTTCATTACAGTTCTTGTTCGAAGAACAATGCCGTGAATTCTCGGGGAAATTCACCTGCCACCGTTGATTATTGCAATGAAAAGAACATTTTTGCATAGTTTAAGTTGTTTTTGATTCTGATTAAAAAAAATCAGATTTCAGAGCTACCACCGATTCAAACTCTGTAAGCCTTTCATTGGTTGGCATGTTCCCTTTCCCCAAATTCTCCAGCCTGTAACACCCGAATTCTTTTTCTTCGTCCAAGTGGAAGATGATAATCGCACGTCTAGTCCCCGATTACACTCCAACGCGTGTGATTGTTCTCACTTGGTTTCGTAAGACGTTGCTTGAAAGTAAGTATGATCGTTAATATAATTTTGTTCGATGTAAATCATACATAAGGTTAGTTATTCATATCGTCAGTTGTGCAATGCAGTCTAATTTTTAAGTAAGAATATTCGGTTCCGCGTGAAGGATCAGCCCTCTTTAAGGGCATATAAAGGTTGGAGGGAAGTTAGCTGAAGAGATCATTGGGAGTCAAAGAGCATAAGATCATGAAAAACGGATCATGTGCACTCGTGTCCTCATGAGGTCCTAAGTCATGCCGCGAGCTGTTTAGTACGAATTCGGCATAAACCTCCGCGTTTCAGTGACGGTCTTAGCAACGAGTTCACTATCAAGATTAGTAGAAAGTACTCTCCGAGCCTCTGATGTAGTCGAAAAGGTGCATTGCATCAACCACTAAAACACACTTAGTCTTCCTTATCGTGCACGTCATTGTGGTCACACCCTCATCAGCAAGTTTTATCGAAGCCACTTTGACTTGGTGGCGTTTCTTTGGACTTGATTCATCCTATGGTACTTAGGAGTAGACGGGTGTGATGGTGACAGACCACTTTACTGGTCAAAAAGCACTGAAAATCGATGGAGAGCCTAACCACGCTAATTATGCGTTTTTGTACATGGTAGACTGTGGCACAGTTGACTCAGAAAGCTCCATCAAAGCCTGACGAGACCAGCTGCCGTCGATCGTGAAGTGATAGTGTACAACCATCTGCCGGAATATTTTTCTATCTCCTCCTTATCAAATAGAGTATATTTTGTCTTCGGATTGGCCTTGCTCTGTGATGTTTAAGCCAGTATACATATATGCAAAAATTATATTTACAGTTTTCTCAAAAATCGGAATCAAAATCGAGCTTTAACTGTGTTTAAGTCTTACGCAATCAGGACACTCGCAAAATTTTTGTGAAATATCACGACCAAGTACGCGTCAATTTTAGCTGATCTGCCAGCAATCACCAAACCTCTAGTCTTCGATGGATTCAATTCAAGGTGCAAATTTGTATCAAAATGGGTATGAAAATAGATGATAATTGATCCATTAACCGTGACTTATTTAAGATACATTTCTGTCTCCTTAAAGTTTCGGTTATAATAACTAAAAATATCTTTTCATTCAAATCCTCGACTCTTCCCACTCGCACGCACTTATTTATTCCACATGAATGTTACTCCTGCATCGTGCCTAGGTTTTTGGTATCATCATCTATGATGACTATCTTTCATTCAATAAAGTTATTAGGCATGACACAGCCTAGTTCTATCTTCTCCTTAGATATACTACATAACGTATACCGTAACGCTATTAGGCAGCAAGGGGCATATGGATGTGGTGGCATTTTCTTGTAGTAAGCAATTATCATGCATTAGGTAGGCATTGTTCTATTCCCTAATAGAATTAACAACACGGCTGAGGTTTACGGCAATTAAGGTGTATGATGTATTCGTTCCATTATATTTCTACGTGTAGGTGGCCATGAAAATGGGATGAGAAGGAGGACACTGACGTCGTATTAAAACCAACAAACCAATTCAATTCGATCTCAACTTCAATCTTTCCGATATGTGTCAAAGGTGATATGTACTATCAATTAAGGCGTTGAGCATAGTACGCAGATAACAACAACAGCAACAACGCAGCAGTTGGAAGTTGAAGTAATTGTTTGAAGAACATGTTTGGCTTTCAATCAACATGCAAACATTACATAGTGTATTCCATAGCAATGGTACATTAGTCTTTGAAGAAAAGGAAAAGAGATTGATGGATGGATGGTTAGATAAATTGTTGATTGATTTTATGGTAGAAGGATGTAGCCATGAAGTCACGTTAAGTGGGTGTTCGATTAAATTTGGTAAAGTTTGTAAGGGAATTTAACTGAGTACCCTGAGAAATCCGGCTAATTTAAATAAATCTAGATTGGCTATTGTCATTTAAACAGAAACCATGCAACTGTTATCAACCAACTGAAGCGTTAACTGGACGGCAAAATGTTGCAGATGATCTACAAGAAAAATGGAGTTCAAATGGTCGAGCCTCATTGGACCTCAGAATTAATGCTTTGATTGAGTCACGATGTTAATATAAGAACAAATCAATCAAACGGCTAAAATTTAAGTAAATTTTTTGGATACACTTGAATCATGCTGGCCATTTTTTATTATCAAGTGCCAGAACTAAGGCTTGAGGGATGCCCCATTTTTAACTTCCCAGTTCCCTATGGGGAGTTATTGTAATGGGGTCGATTTTGCGAATCCCAAATTTTGACCTATCTCCACGTTTTAAGGTCTCTAGAATCCAAATCCATCGTTTTAAGAGAGATGTCTGTGAGTGTGTATGTACGCATGTGTGGATGTGCGTACGTGCGTATGTACGTATGTGCGTTCGGAATTATTTTTCGTTTCGATTATCTCGAGAACCAAAGATCGTATTGACGTGGGTCCGGTTTTAAACGACGCGTAATTACGTAACTTAGAACTGAATGGCTTTTCAGCAAAATCAGTTAAGCCGTTTTTTATTTAGGACGAAAAAAATGAAAAACGACTAAAAATTGCTTATTTTTAAATTGTTGATACACACTATTAATTCGTGCAGATACCATATACCTTCATAGTAATGTTGTTATTATTGTGCGTTTTAGCAAAATTGTGATCAAATTTTTAAAAAATGTTATTTAAAAAAAATATTAATTTATGAAATTCCCAACTTATATTATCAGGTTTGGGTGAATGGGAGTAGAGACGCGAATGCAGTTAATAATTGGATATGATTATAAATAATTTAATATTGTTAATAACAATCAAATAATATTAGTTATAATTTGATATTGTATATATAAAGTCAATTATAATTATTCAGTAACGATCAAAGATTCTTAATAACGAATGATTATTTTAAATAATAATTAAATACCCTCAATAATAGTTGTGGATTCCGAAGCCGAAATGAAGAACGAGGTTGAGGACGAAGTGGAGGACAAGAAGGATGACGAGGACGAAGAGGACGAGGTTGCCGAGGCTTTGGTAGAAGATGACCAGGTGGTGGAGACGTCTTCCTCTACCAAAGCTTTTATGGTTAGATAAAAAATTGATAACAATAAGAAAAGTAATTATAATAATTTAGAATAATAATGTTTAATAATAGTAATTATTAATAATAGTAATTAATAATAAAAGCAAATTCAAGCTTTTTATTCACTCCACTGGGAAGTTAGTCGTGTGGGCCTCAAAGGTCGCACTTAAACCACATTTTTAAATTAATAAAAAACAGAGCATTTAGAACCAAATGCTGGTAGATCAACTCTTAAGGAGAAAGGGGACATTTTATGCAACCCAAACTTCGATATGAAAGTAAAGATTAAAATATTTTTTCAAGTCGTTAAAATGCATTAATTGCAATAATTTATGCTGAATAATAAAATATATTAACACCTTTCAGTTGTTTTTTGTCCAAAGTTCATTAAGATAAATACAGGAAGTAATTAAAATTTACGTACCATGAATTTTTGTACATTTCTCAACATCGTTAATTGCATTTCCACTATTATAACCCACGCAACAGTTAAATTTGGGAAATGCATATTTATCAGTCATAGGGAATAAACTGCACCCTTATTTATAGGTATGCTAATTAGCTCACACGAATATTCACTTTTCTGTAGTTTTTCTCATGCAAACGAAACTGCTGTTCTATGAACATAAAATTGATAGAGGTGTTGATTTTTTTTGAAATTAAGTATCAATTGATTTGTCTTTAGAGATGGTAGAGATTACCACAAACTTGACCCATTTTCCAGAGAAAGTTGATTCATTATAAATGTTTGTTGTCATGGAGCGAACCGAAAATCCTGACAAACCTTAATGTACTCAGAAAGCCAACACCATCAGCTTCAAGGACCAAACTTGATTTTGATGTAAATGCATTACATCAAAATCTTAAATACCAAATCACTTGGAAAAGAACTTAATCAAAAACGACGTTAGGGCATTCGACAAACGAAGGCAAGGATCATCCTTTCATTCAATACGTACTAAACCAATTTTTCAACAACGGTTGGATTACCCCAGAAGAACCGATAACCATCGAAAATCGACCACCAAAAAAAGGATCTACTTACATATATATCACAACGCATCCCCTGACTAAAAAACAATGGACCACCACGATGTGATCACAAACGACTGTGACGACATTTACCTTTGAACCCAAAACGAAAATACGGATAAAACTTAAGTAGATAATACATTTAACCTCAGAAATGACACGTTCGGTTTTATACATTCAATGGCACTCCAGAAATGAATCCTTTCGTACCATTGATACAACACATTCGTACATACTAAGAGGAGTGTTCGACGTCCCTTTAAAATGTTCATATGTATGTGTGTCTATTCTGTTGAAATCATTCTGTATAGATCCTCATATGGATGGTCATGTAGAATGTGTCCATTCAATTGGAAAGACATCATGGATATGGATTTAACGCTTTCACCCATTCCAAAGATATTCGTATCCTTACAACTTCTTCCGCGCTGACTACACATCTTCCCAACATTCTTTGGTTGATGCGTTTCTCAATCCACCACCACCACCTCACCATCGACTGATGGAAGTTTCAGGATATTTGATTTTACAATGAAGTAGAAATCACCCCAGGATTTCTTAGGGTGGTTGAAGTTGATCGGAAGGATAGACGATGAGACCGACGAGCGACTTGGAATATTTAGCAGCAGGGAAATGAACTGCTACTGTTCAGGGAAGTGTCCTTACGCAGTAGACGAGTAACCAATTGATAAAATTGTAGCAAACTATTCTTCACTTATACGACGAACGTATGATGGCATGTGAATGTTGAATGGAAGTGTAAAGAGGACTGTCTATATGCAGATTTAGGATGAGACAGTGAAAAAAAACGGTTGGATTGTGATGGAACTGTTCTGATAATCTCAGCCTTGAGTTGAAGTCTGAACGGAAATTCGCATACTTGAACACGTTCTCGGTTTATTGAAGCTTGCATGCTAAGTGCAAGAAAGGATTTACAGAGGCAACCACTTGAAATTTTTGCAATTTTTTGCAGTTATGAAAATTGTCACTTAGCTGGGTTAAAGGGCCATAACGGGTTGAGTTTCATTTGATGGTGTGAATGATGAAAATGTTCCGAAAAAAATGATGAATTGAAATGAATTTCATAAAAGTTGGAAATGTTTATTATTTCAATGTTTTTAATCCTTTCTATAGAAAACGATTTCATTCCTATTCGCGAAATAAGACTGAATATAAGGAAACAATTTTGTATTCTAGTTTTCTACCCCAGTTAAAATTTTTATCATGAAATTTGAATTCATTTGTGGAGACTCAACTCAACGCAGAAATCATTGGAATGGTTTAATGACACTTTGAAATTAATCTCTACAAGTCTTACGAATTTATCCAGTAGAATTGTAAATCCTTTTTTAGCTTAAAATATTTTTTTGAAGGCATCAATTTAGTCAAAAAATATATGTTTGAATGAAAAACTAGTTTGCAAACAGAGTTTTGATGTAAAGGCTATCCTGGGTTAAGATAGTCGAAATCCCCTTGTTCCTAAAAGTGTTTTTTCACTTGATTACTAGTTTTTGGGGTCTCAAAAAATAACCTACGTCATGGTATTAAAATTCATTCCCCCTCTCCCCGCTCCGTAATCCATAAGAAACCAAGTTTTTTACATTTTTTTAAAAATAATTTGAGTTAATAAAAAAATCTGAAAAAAAATCAGAGAGGTGTATCTTTGCATCACAAATACACATGATTTTTTGCAGAATTTTAAGAGCATTCTACATAACCTAAAAAAAAATTGAAAACTGTAATATTTTTCCGACTATCGAAATAAGCCGGTGCAGGTTTAATTTTAGCAGAGAATGATGTATTTTATTGTAAAGTATCTGTGTGAATTTTTTCAGATTTTTCCGTGAGGTGCGCCACCTTCAAAAACTCGAAAAACCCTATTTTTGGCTATTTTTAGCGATTTTTCGGTCATTCAAAGAGCGCCAAAAGCAAAGACTAGCCTAACTTTGATTTAAAATAGTGTGTCTAGTTGGTAGGCATGATGTATATGTTTATGAGTTTGAAGTAGAGCGCACGAAGTGCTGTTATGGTTCTGGTAGGTATAAAATGATAATTAAAATAAATAAAAACAATTTTTTTTAAATTTATTAATAAATTGATATTTAATATTGAATATGGGGTGGGGGGAGTGTGGGAACGGGGCTAATACTATGACGTAGGCTATTTTTTGAGACCTCAAAACTAGTAATCAAGTGAAAAAACACTTTTGGGAACAAGGGGATTTAGACTATCTTAACCCACAATACCCTTTAATAGCTTTGTTTATGGGAATCTCTACAAAACTATTTCCACAAAACCCTAAGACAATAAAATCATTTGATAAATGCTGGCAAAAAATTTGCAACATAAAAACGCAAAAAACAACTCAAAACAGCCCAGGAAAAAACAAAAACAGCCAAAATAAGCAAAAAAAATTACATCAAATTGCCGAAAATCAAACAAACCTTGCAGCCAAAAGTATTCAAAAGTAACCGAAAGTAGCGAAAAATAGTCAAAACCTCATCCATTAATTCAAAAGATTCCACGACGATTTCAAAACCAAATTTTTCAAAGGTGTACTTAAAACAGTCCTTGAAGATTCAAACTCCATAAAACTCGTAGCTACACCATGACCCAAATAAGTAATTGCATAGAACGGAAACTTATTAAAACCACTTGAAGAACCTTTTACTACATCGCTCCGAGGACATCGAAATGCATTTGTGAATGTAATTTCGTCATTAAAAATGCATGCGTGCCATCCACATACCTAGAATATATGCGCATGCAAACTTCACTACATTTCGAGTATCGTGCAAAAAAAACATATTCATATTATCCTATTTAAAATGAAAGGAAAACTACATCCGAACAAACGTAAATACGTGTCTCAGAGATATTTTAGCATAAAAGTTCATAAAATTTATGGAATTTTTCTTTAACTAAATTGCAAAAAGCTTTTAAAGTTTGCATTGAAAAATGCTGTAAAAAAACGACATGTAAACACGCTAATGATTGCATTTTCAAAATGGGTATTTATTACAAAGGATATAATTTTAAGTACACACATAACCACTATTCTAAATTAATCTTGAATGCAGCTACGAAACTGGCCTCATTTCATCAAAGGAGTAGTAACGAATAGGAAGCAAGCGTGTATGTGCAATTTAAACAGGACATGTTGTTTAGCAATGCGTTTGCATGGAAATAATTGGCTTGGAAGCAACTGCATTGGCTCTCTATGTGTAATTGAAATTTTTGGTAAACTTGCGGTAACCATTGATCAGAAGTAGGATAAGCCACAAATGTAGTTTCAATTTGTAATGAAAATGAGGATTTACGGGAGATTATTGTGTTCTTTTCATTTATCTAGGAAGACAGAGATGGAAGATGTTGTAGAAGAAGAGTAAATCATTTGGCCAAAAAAAGTTTTTGATTCAAAATTCTTTAATCCTGACAATGACAAAGAAGGATTTCAATAAGCAACCACATTGGAAACTTAAAATTTTTCGTACAATTCTTGAACTTGATTTAATAAGTTTGTGTAATGATGCACCGCCAAGTTGCTATGCATTTTTAACAACCATTGAACGGTCGCGGAAATTTGGCAAGCGAATGACTCCGCAGCCATTATCTTGACATTCCAGTGAAAAATATGAATTGTTATCGGCGATGCGTGGCAACAAGCTGAAGTCAAATGTTTTTTTTTGGCATCGAATAGAGAACGAGCTTGGAAGAAAAAAATCTATTAATTTTCACTGCGAACACAGATTCAGTGTGAGAATTTTGTGGACTCCATGACCTTAGAACGCGGGTAAATCAAAAACTAAGGCTAACTGGCTACAAAAGCATTTCAGACACAGAGGAAGCGCTCATCTACACGAAGTGAGCTACCAGTTTCATCCAGAGGGCATGGCTTTTCGATTAGTTACTTATTTAAGCAAATGTCAATCAAACCACGTCCAATCTTTAGATAATCACCCCTCTTTTTTGTAACAGTACATCAAGTTCTCAAATTATCAGAAGATTTTTCGATAGCCAGAAAGTTTCAAGCTGAACTGCTGAGAATTCTACCCGTAGTCTGGATATAAAACATTAGCCACCTTGTTTACACCCATTGAAGGGTCCTCACCTTAGTTAGGGAAGCCAATCTTGCGGCGCCGCGGTACCCATGTCACCAGATTACTGTCCTTGGTAAGACCTCACAAAAGTCGTCATATTTCACATCATTTGTACTCATTTAACACTAGCACTGAACTGATTATCACCCAAAATAAAGCTTAAGAACGACGCCTTCCAAAAAACAGCCGACAGAAGATTTCAATCTTGTCTGTAGTTTCTTTTCTTGCGGTTTTAGTAGATCTTCATAAAATTTCTAAAACAAGCACTATGATTAGAAGTACGCACCATACAATCATTTTTTCTCACCTTTCATTAAGTTGGGAGATACTACCTGCATATATGATCAAAGGATGTAGAGGGCATAGACGGAATTTGCCCAGGAAAGCCTAATTGAAAGTACCAGTTTGATCTGAGTGCAGGTTCAGGATTACTTATCAACAGAAGCGCCAATTGGTGGGCCACGTCAACCAGTTGATTGTACGAAATTCTGCTCTGAACCGCCAAAGCTGTGCATGATGGAGTCCTTGAAGCTCTTCTTGGGAACGGGTATAACCATAATCAGTGTCTTTCATCTTGCAAAAGGCTTCTCACATCCCTGTGCCCCAGCTCTCGCAGTACTAAATCAAACTCTGCAACGGCTTTGAGCCCATTTAATTCCAGTTTGACTGTGTTGGACGGCAGTCTAGACCAATAAACATTCCCAGGTACATGAGGGCAGGTTCTTTTCAAAGGATTTACTGAAATTCACGAAGTAAAGGTAGACTGAAATTAGGAAATCATGATATCATCACAATTTACCAATGAAGTATTAACCAATATATTTGAACTAACATTTTTTCAACGCCTGGCATTATATTTTTCTTTTTTTATTCTATACACTGTAATGAGTTTTGTCTACAACCATCATTGATAATTATTCCACAGACGTGAAAACAAATATTAAGTGTCCCTTAGATGCGAATTATGCAGCCAGAAGGAGGGTGCATAATTCTTCTGGCCTCATTTATCTCAGTTTACAATTTGGCGGAGGTTCCAGCCGTATTTCCTATCCTTCTCATGCCGTCCGATTATCAAGCCAATTCGTGTCCAATGCTGCATCTGAGGCTTCTCGATTAATTATAGCCCTATCTTTTCATCCATGCGAAATTCATTTTTGGCGAATCAATGATTCCTATTTTATCCTCCCGTTGTCAACACACGACTTCATCTTTCGCGCAATGTCCACGATTCTATTACACTCAGATTTTACCCGTTGATCACCGTGGACGATTTACCAGCAAGTTCCTCTATCGATAACTGCATCACTGGCGACGCACATGGGCGTGGGTGATTCTTTTCATTGATTTGTTTCAACTCTACTCAAAATAGTTCTTCAAATTGTTTCATAGCAATCTGGCTTTCCTCAAGATACTATTTTCTTCTTTCAATTCAAACATGTCCACTTCCAACTTGATTCCATTTCACTATGCACCATTCAATAGTTTCTATCACCCCCATCGTCAACTATATCAAAACTACGCTCAAGTCGGTAAGTATGCAAACATCATATTTCTTCGAAATAATTTCCCAATCTAACTGTCCTTTAACTTTCTCTCGGAAAATTATAAGCTTAAAACTTTCATTAGAATGTTGGAAAACTTTTCACCCAAGTAAAAATCGAGAGGATGGTCGCCCAGTAATCGTTTGGTTGCTTTCGAACTCATTTAAACCAAACGCCGGTTTTTCAATTACACACTCAACTTTCCCAACACACGAAGATGGGATCGCCAGGATTCTGCTACCCTTATTTGGTCTGCGTCCAACTAGCATTACTTTGAACCATTTGAAACTTTCCGAACCCCCTTTTTCGTTTTACATATTGCATCCTTTCCTTTCGTTCCGGTATTCAACCCAATCGACATGAAAAAGCAAACATCCACAAACTAGTTCTGAGCCGTATGCATACATATTCTGGTTTAACCCGTTGGCTTTTCCATTCCGGAAAATTGCTGATATCTACAATACTAAAAAATTGTGTGGCTCTCTCATCATAGCGGATAAGGCCAGAGAAATATGCCGACTTTTATGAAAATCTTGGGAAAAAAAACTTGCAACCAGAATATACCAGCAGTTCGGTCATGTAGGCGAAAGGACGCATAAAATTCCCAGACACACCAGGTCAGCTTAGCTCAGCATGATATCCTTGCATAATATTGAACAGGACATAACGTCACCGTCTCACCACTTTATTGCAAAATATATTTATTCGCTTACTGTGCGATGCTCCTATTGCTGTTGGCCAAAAACCAATAATTATAAATTTTCGCGCAACTCTCTTGCTTCCCTCGAACACCCCCTGCAATGTCCTGTAGTCCCAGAGGTATCTCGTTCGTTGGCTGGCTTTCTCTTTGCTTCTTGTAGAATATGAGCGGGGTCGGTAGCGATGTGGTAGAAAATATTGATTTTTCACGACTCATGCTGTTATCCTTGCCATTCCATCCTGGATATAGTTGGTTCCACTGCACAGAGTTTGTGTGTTGATGGTCTACGCGAGCAACACAGCAACAACTCTGCAAAACTTTCGATCCTTTTCAACCAACTAGTAGCCAATGTGAGGCACCGTCGTCGACGCTACTTAGTTCTGGCGCTGTAGAGCTGAACATTACCCTATTTCTCTGCCTATTCTTTTCAGCGTTCTACTTTTCTAGAATATCTGCTTCCTGTTTGTTCCGAATGCAATAGCTGGAAGTCCTGATGATGCGAACAGAACATGGCAAAGAGGGCAAATTACTACCACAAGACTGGACACTCTCATGTTTCAATCAACATTCCCTTTACCTTCCACGAACGTTCATTCTCATTCCTTAATTACACCCTTTTCAGCATTTTAGTTGCATTCAACTGACGAACTTGATTCCTGGCTGCGTCTCTGGCCACTAACCTTCAATCCGATCAACCGCACATTCTCTTCTTTGCCATCCACGCTGTCCTGAGCTCCTTTTTAACCAAATAGACGCAGAGGAAAAACTTTCTTCCTTAATAGACGGTAATCAAATGACGGAGGAGAGATAGGAGCCTCAGTAATTAGAATTTATCACGTTACAACAGATTGAACAGCTTTGGGACTCCTGGCGACCGGCAGGGATGCAATCAACTGGAATGGGTCTGAAGGTCGATAGGAGCGAACAGAAGAAATCATCCCCCTACCAGGCTGCCAGCTAGCACGAAAATGTATATCCTGGCGAAAGTGAGTGTGAGATGGTGCAAAACGTCGGAAGCGTCCTGGCACTGTAAGCGTCAAGGGATCAGGTCGTCGGGGCAACACGTCATGAATGAACGATACAAAGCGAGGAATCTAAGAAGCAACATCGGTGTACAAAAATAGATACAGGATTTAGGTAAGTCTTCTTGTGGCGGCGTGAAGCAGGCGGCAGCCGTCAAAAAGTATAGAAAATCTGCAAAGATATTGCAGGTTGGCCAGGTGAGCATACATTGAGGCATAAAAGTAGGTTTCCAGATATTGTTCGTTACAATTTTCTGGGATAACGTAACGTGAAAGATGGGGAAAATTGAATTTGCTTCCCAAGGAAATATCTTGTGAAAGGAGCAATATGCTCAGTAAAGGAACGAAGCTTTTGTACATCAGATAAAATTTCAAGTAATAAATAATTTTTTCTCACACATTCATTTCGTCTCCAGGAGCAAAAAAGATACAATGATATCCCTTTGAATATTTCCCGAACTAATCTAAGCAGATCAACGTCAATCTTCTAATGGTACCTTCAAATTTAATAATCTTTAAGACCATTCAGCATCAAAGACACCTGCCCAATATAATACCAACAAAGAAAATTCCTCCAGGCTGTGGTCCTGCCAAGTCAATTGGACGCAAAATACGACAAAACAGGCAAATGCGATTACAGCCACGAGAACATAGTGTGTCAATCAAATTACTACACATCACTCAGACATGTGTGCACATGAAGACCACAACAATCTTAACCGGTGTTTTGATCAAAGACGGATTAGAGTCAGGCACAAATAGTTGGGGGTATCCAAAATCATATTGAAATCAACCGTCCACCCGTACAGAGACAGACGCAAAAGGATGTTCTCCATAATACAATTTTGATGCCAATTCAAAGCACTTTGAATGGTCAAACAAACAGCATTGAACATCACTCAGTACACAGAGTCAATGTTAAATTAGATCGCATCACATCCTTCCTTCCTGAAAGTTGACTTAATCTCCGAACATTTTGGACGTTTGCACATCTTGTTTGGACTAATCAAGAGATCAAGGACTAGGTACTACTTAAATATCCAGCATATGCACACACATTTCACATACATTCATGTCTAATGGGTAAGCATATAGTCCTTAAACAATGTTCAATCTCAGAAGGAAAGACAGCAGTCAACTGACCCACGCTTCTTCGATATATTGCAGTGGATTTTTCCTCAGTCTTTGCTGCCTCTTCTAGTTCTCGAGCAGAGCAGAAATAATTCTTGTCAAGCTGCACCATAATATCATCCTTTGAACTGCGCTTCTTACACATATTGATAACTTCAACAGATTCTTCGTCCCAACGGCAGAAATAAAACCACCAAAAGCTTTAGCAAATGTGTTCGCCATCGTCTTACAACTTTTCAAATCCTCCTTAGTCCTAAGCGAAATGTCCTAAGAAATATATTGGGTAGACCGCTGTGAATACTGGTGTACCAGTATATCGTCAATGTTCTTACAGCATACTCCATGCTGTCCTCGACCCATTCAACTACTCCCGACACATCCTTGATTTTATGGCAAGTCGTCCTTATCGTTAGCATTTCGCAACCACTTACTGTTCGTTTATTTTGCCAGTATTCTTATATAACATTCACCCTCATTTTGGGAATCCTGATGCTGTTTCAAGCCTAGGGGGCGCGCTACACAGCTAGTTTGTCGTTTATGTGTAACAAGTGGTGGCGTCTAGCATTCATTTGCTGCCATTTTGAGGATTAGCAGGCAAATCTTTATGAGCTTCGTAGACCATAGTCGCAGTAAAATACGGAAACAAAGTCATAAGCTATTTCACATATGGAACAACAATAAAGATAACCGCACATATTGCACTATTCTCCTATCGTTCGAATATCCTTTTTTCACAAGCAGACCTGCATTCAGCCTTTGTTCCCATATATTCTACATATGAAAGAATAACCATAGCCTCCTTCCATGGCGGGCCACCCGCTCTTTATGCTGTCCACCCCGAAACACTGTTGCGTCCTCCATGGAAAAAAAATAAAAAGTCAGGTCATAATACAAGGATGCCACGGTGGAATCCAGCCAAAAAATGAAATGGGGGATGAAACAACAGTTTATCAACATTTTTCCCAATTGCACGTACGATTGTTGCTTTGCAATTTATTTAGGTTTTTGGTTGGAGCCTCCTGGCTCTCATTTCTATTTCTTTTGCCAGGAGTCTGGCATTCATGTCCTTCAGCTTGTGTATATGTATGTGTGTGTGTGAGAGTGTGTATGCTTGAGAAAATTAATCACTTATTTCACTTGGGGGGATTTTCTTCTTTATTCGCTTACCACACTTCCCGCCTTCTCGTTCAACCATTCTAATCAGAAAATAAGTTTCAGTTCATTCGATTTCCCAGAAATAGACCGATCCTGGTGGATCTATCCTGTTTGAATTGTTGCTATAGCACATTATTTTCTCGTGACCCGAAGCGAAGAAATTTAGGGCGAGTCATGCGATGAGTATGAAAAGGGTTAATACGGTTCAGAAGTTAATACATAGTATTACTTAAATAGTAGAGTGAAAGTGTAAGAGTGAAAAGGTCAAAAAGTGAAAAGATTCCAATGAAATGTTTCAAAGGATATACGTTTTGCTGGAAAATCCTTAAATGTTCTCAACTCGATACTCTTGCAGTAAATGGGTTAATGAGGTAGAAAAATGAAGAAAGTTCGGGATCGGAAGTTAAGTTTGACCGTTGGTCAAGTTTTTGGGTTTGGGCTTTGTTTTGTTTTGTAAAAGAGCAAAGATATTGAAGAAGGTTAAGGATAGATGGACCATGCGTTTCAAATGTTTGAGTAGGTGCTGATTTGCTGAAAAGCAAGACAGATTGTGGGATTTTTCTGGGTCAGTTTTTCGGAAGTTTTCAACTATTTGGGGTTTCCAGATAAGGTGGAATTTTTTAGGGATTCTGCATTATAAAAGGTACTTGAATCCCACGCCATTAGACAAGAGAGTAACCACATCGAAACTAAGAGACTTTTGTTTCAAAAAAGACACAAGAAAAACAAAATACTGCTAGGCGATTACTATATATACATCTTTATTAATTTCTAAGGATTTCAACACCGTCAAAAATTCACTTTGATTTTGATTGGAAAGAAACTCTTTTAGTACCCTTGACAGGATTCTTATTTTAGCTTACTGATGCATGCAAGCTGAACACAGTTATTTGCACAGGAGTGAAAAGGGCAAACCTAAATCACGGGTGAAGTCAGGAAAAATTGTTTAAGCGGAAACATGTCTACGCTTTGTATCCTAGAATTTTCATACTATCCAATATCTAGCAATGGACTATGAAAGGCTACGTACATGAATTCCAACTGTTCTCGGATTTTTTTCAAAACCTTATCAATTTGGCAAGTAGGAATGATGTGACTCTTATGTGGGTTTCAGGACATACAAAAAATGAAGAGGTTGATCGTATTGCAAATATTGATGAACCCAAACCATTTTGTGGTAAGAGCAAGGAACATTCTGCTTTTGCTCTTGAAAATTGGATTTAAGAAAGGATATGATGTGAAGAAATTCTGTATGTTAAATATTATGTAGAAATCAATCAAGTTAGCTTTGATAAGCCAGACAGAATCCAAAAACCAGGACAAGAAAGGTCGGCGATCGATTAAACAGCGAAAACGAAACAATCACAGACTTTTTGTCAGTTATGAGTTCTTTTCGTGTTCAATTTTTTTAACAAATATTAACGGATTTTCTATTCAAAGTTCAAACAATTATTAGTAACTTTTTCTATATTAAGGTTGCACTTTTGGAAACATCAGTTAAAGTAAGTAAGTTAGTGTCAAAATCTTGTAACTTTCAACTCCATTTTTCAAAAAAACTTTCCATTTTTTCGAATAAAATATTGAAAAGATTCAAAAATAAGTTCTACAGCATAATATTCTTTACGTGTTAAAAACTCATGACGAGCAAATTATTAAAAATTATCGCAAAATTTTGAGATAAAATTCAAAAATAAAAAGATTTTAGTATCAAAAAAGTTTCGTAATTAAATTGTCGATTTAATGATATTCTGCGGCAGAAAAATTAACACTGTAGAAAATATATACCAATGTTAATAAGCGGGTAGGGTTAATTTTCAACATTTTAAACACATTTGAAAGGATTTTTTTTAAAAATATGGTAAACCATACATTTATTTATAAGTTAAGGACATATTAGTGCAACATTTCAAGAGTCTTCTGTGAAATTTTTGTGGAAAAAATATTGTGAATTGAACCAATGACAGCAAATCTTATACACCGAAAAAATTGCTTTGTGGTGATCATCACAACTCACTACTGGATCACCCGTTGACTAAAAACCAAAAAGATTTCATTGGTTTATGAGTATTTGGAAATAACATCAATTTTTTTTTATTTTATTGATTTTTCAATTTTTAGAAGTTAAAAGAGACGATTTTTTAAATTTATGAAAATTTACTGATAAAATTCGACGAATTTGTCGTTTTAAAGTTAATTATAACATAAAAAATACAAAATCTCGATGAATTTACCTCGTAATTTATGTATAAAGTAAGTGTGCAAAATTGAAGAAGGATCGGATAAGTAGTTCTTGAGATCACCGACTTTGAAAAAACCAAACCTGAGAAAAACGCGCTTAAAAATTAATAATGATAACAAAATTGGTTGGAGAGCATTTATCTAAAATGGCTGTATCTGCGTCAGTTTTGCTCCGATCAATCTCAACTGGATACTCTTGAAAAGCTGCAATATTGACTTAAAAAAGCAAAATCAAATTAAAATAAAAACGCTACAATTTCCCCTCCCCTAAAGTGAGAATAGAAGTTCTTTTTTTACTGAAGTTTTTTAATTCAGGTAGGAATGTTCTGCGACCGAAATCGGAAGCGAAATGTTTCAACTGTAATAAAACTATGATTTCTATAACTGCCTTTACATTTTGAAATAATTTAGATTACGCAAATACTCTGAAATATACAAGAAATTAGTTTTATCAACGTATAATATATTTCAAGAAAAGAAAATTTCAGAATTTGCGAATCGACATTTGGCAACAAAAAATTCAACCCAAAATAAAATTAAAATTGTCGAAAAAAATCTAATTTGTGAAATACTTCCTAGGAAACATATGTTTGCATATTACTTTAAAATGTTTTAAGTCAACATTTGGGTGGACATTTTCATTGATTCCCAAATATTTGACATCAAAAATCTTGGTTTCTATACTTTTAATCGACTCAATATCTTTTCGGAAATATTTCTGCTACAAAAAATGAAAAGATTGTACCTCAAACATTAAAAGGAGAACAATTTTGTTAAAAATTTCAGTCCATCTCCATAGTAAAAATTCTTTATAATGAGAGAAACGTGAAAATAATTATTTGTGTAATATTTCTCAAACACAAAATGATGTTCATGTTGTTGAACTTTTGGCTAAAACTTGAATATGGAATATAGTTATTTTGAAAATATTTTACCGCAAAAGTTCTGATTTTCGTCACTTAAAGATAAAAACTTTTGTTTCAGGGCTTTTATTGAAAGAAAAGAAACAAATATGAATATTTTACAAGGAACAATTCAATCAAATATGACGACTAAGAGTTATTTTTTTCGGGACGTTAAATTTGCTTTTTTTCAGTAAAAAAGAAATTCTATGCACAAAACGATGGAATTCCGAATGGCGGACAGTTGTTCTAAAGTCTAATCTACGCGAACTCACATCATAGTGAACAAATTTATTCTTCCAATTACATCTCTATAGCACAATGATTCACTGCAAAAAATACCAGCAACATATAGTTCCTTTTCCTCGAAAAATCTATAACGCAAAATTATTGAACTAACATTTATGACTCATCTAAAAAAATCGGTATTTTCCACCAAAAACTGAAACGTAATTTTTTAAATAAAAATTTTACCGCTAAGGCAACCATTTTCCGAAAGGTGAAACTAATTTTGGTATTAAATAAGGTTTATTAAAAACTTCAAGCAATTATATTTTTAAACGAAAAATTTCTAGAATGAAGTAAATTTTAAAAAAATCTAATTCGTGAGATATTTCTTAGGAAACATATGTTCGCATCTCAAATTAAAGCGTTTTAAGTCAACATTTGAATGGAAATATTTATCAATTCCCAAATATTTGACATCAAAAATCTTCTATAATTTTATTTTGGAGTTTTCATCGAAATACAGGAAAGAATCCGACATACCGAGAAGCAGGATTGACTCAATATCTTTTGAAGATTTCCACTTCCCAACATTGCTGATTTTTGAAGCATGTATAAATGGTTTAAAAGCAACAGATAATTTCAAAATTGTTTTAATTAACTTATAAAAAATTAATATCAGCGCAAAAAACTTTTGCAAAATTTTTATAAATGAAAAATAAAGCCTAAACTCAAAAAGGTTGGAATCCCTTTAATAAGAAAAAAACGTTTTTTTGCATGTCCACTTAACGCAAAACTATTCAGAATCATCCTCGGATAATATGAAGGCAATAAATCGTAGCAACTAATAAATTTCTTCAAGTAAAAAATTTCGAACTCAAAACTTTAAACCAGCATTTACGAGAAAATAATGCTTCAAATTTATGCATTTTTCACTAAAAACGTTAATGCAACAACCGATGATTGGCAGCAAAATGAGCAAACCAATTCATTTCCAAAAACCAATTACCACGGTGAAATATTTCTTGAGAGGTTATACAAATTTTGAGATCCAAATAAGTTTTGTAACGAATGTTTCGATTCAATAATCTTCCAAAAAAATAAATTCGGTTGAATGACAAGGATGAAAAATATGAAAAATATCTGTTTGTAAAGCATTTATTTTTTTCAAAAAAAGTATAGTTGAAGTTAATTATGAAGCATTTTCAATTAAACATTGAGTGTCCAAAATTTCCCGTTGTAAAATATAGTACAATTTACAAAAAATATTGATTTTCGTCACTTTCAGTCAAAAAATGTATTTTCCAAAGTCCTTTTTACAAAATAAAGATACAATTTTATGGCATAAAATGTCTTTTAGAGCTACAGCTTTTGTTAAAAATTGATTAAATTGAAGACCGGAAAAATTTCATTCTGGCGAAGGTACTTAAGGAAAGAATCTTTTATCAAAGAGCTGAACTGTATTGAACTAATATTGCTGAATATGCTTTATTCCTGAATTTTCAATCTAGTCTACGTACATCCAAAACAGAGTCCAAAAAACCTCATTTTAAACAGCTTCTAAGGTAAACGGAGAAATTATACCCGAATTTCAAGTTGTTTGTGAGCACCCGACTTCCTAAAACTAGGAAATAAAAAAAAACGACGAAAGAGTTTCCACAGGAAAATAATTCGATGTATTTTCTCATTTTTGCTCATTTCTACCGAATTTTTTTAGTAATAAAACATCACCTCGCAATGCATCAAGTGTCGTGAAATATGCATAAAATCATGGCAAAGCAAGTATTTTAGTTTTTTTTATTTGATTGAACTTAGCAAAATAAAAATCTATTCTTAAGTATTTAAAAACTAGACTTTTCGTATAAATTCAATTTTAAATCCTACCTTTTAAAAATTATCCTTTAATCCAAGAGCTCGATTATCGACTGAAAATTTTAGAAAACACTTTCACTTCACCACTTTTGGCTGTAATATAATATTTCTATTTCAATATAATCGATTTCTATTTGTTTATGATTATTTTCTCGAATAATCTTTTTGTAAATTAAACCACCAATCACTGTTATCACTTTTCCACTTTGCACAAAATGCTTGTCAACAATATCATAACATTTTCTTATGTTCAACTAATTTCCCCCACTTGAATCTACTCTCACCCCCTTTTCGATCAAAAACAATTTATGCAAGGTATTAGCAATAATAGCACAAACAACAATCAAAGCACTATCGCCAATTAGGGGAGAACACAACGAGTTATACGACCTCCTCCTGATTGGAATTTAATGTCCTGTCGCAATGTTGCCCAAACTACTTTCAGTGGTGGATACGCGCATCGAACGATCGCAAGGACATCGAGCTAAAATGTTGTTGCTGCACCAAGTAAATATACCTGTCACCTGTCACACACAATCAGGCACCGGTGCATATCCTCGTTGCTGCTTTCGTCCTTGCTCGCTATCATACAGTCAAATGGGTTCGTTTGCAGCCTGGCTTGCCTGCACTAACGTGAGAAAACTTTATTTGCTACTGCTGCTCAGTTACTACAATTGCCGCCGCCCCCCGTCGATTCCCACTTTTGGCTCATGCAACTCAGTGCTCAGTTTTCGTCCTGGCTACTACCCTCAAGCCACACATCCATCCCCACATATTTCACTCTACTACCCCCTACACTCACTAACAGTTGGCTCGATTTAATCCGTTCGTCGTCTGTCCGTTCGAGATAATCCACCTTCGAAAAGTGCCCAAACTGCTAGACGAAGATAGAATGGTATGTGAGCTGGACTAAGGACTATTCAACCAAGAGGGTAGTAGGGATATTCTAAGTGGTCTTGCAGAAAAGTTTTCTTTGCGCAATCAATTTTTTAAATGGCATTTTACAACATTTTGCAGCACAAATTACAGACGGTCTCGAGTTGGCAACTCAATTTCAAACGAATATATGTACATATAGATTTTAATAAGGATCTCCTATTATCTCTGAAGCACTCCTTACCTGACCAACTCTAGGATCTTAATTTCAATATCAATTCCAAAGTCAAAGACAATTCCACGCGAAATATTCATTGAATTAATCGAACACTTGAACAATGCCACCAAACCTCACACGAATCCGTTTCGATTTTCCACAATTGCACACTGTCCAGCGGTTCGCATCCTGGCCACCCTTATGGTCTATTACAACGTAGGGGTTGTGCTGGTCGCACTGTGCAATGCACGATAAATACTCTTGTAATCGCAACGCGACGCCAAATACACGAATCCAGACGAACTGACCGTTCTGTGACGACTGCCACTATCAGCCAGCGAACAGCAAACGTACGAATTGTATCTGTATCTTCCAGAATGCACCAGCGCCGTGAGAATTCCCATTCAAAATTTCAAGCGCGCAACTCGCGATCCACAATGAACTCACGTTTCCCCTGGAGCGAATTGTTCATCCACCTTGAGTTCATATGAATTTTTCAAAACATATACCCCTACCAAGAGATAACTGTGACTCTCTTTCACGATGTGTGTAAAGATTGTCGCGAAAAGCACAATCTTTGGTTAAAAGATACTTTTACCAGTGCGAAAAATGGTGTGTATATTTTCGTTGTGACACTGATAAGGTTTCAATTTTTGTAAATTTGCCGAATAAGAATGTTTATGCAGATTAATCGAAGGGGGGGGGAGGGGGAACAGATTACAAAGTCTTTTCTACGTAATTAATTATTTTCATGCTTGAAAGACAAAAGGGCGCTAGCAAAAATGAATGCGGCTGAAGAGATGATTTTTTTTATGTAAGATAGGAAAAGAAGTGACTGAAATTTTACGAACCCTTACAATAAATGAACTACAAACATTTGGCAAATGGTCCTTTCGTATTCGATGAATGCTACTTTATTCATTATACATATTCATTGTTTATTTTTTCTGTATAAATGTTTCTTAGAAGTAATAAAAACAAGCCGCGAGGTGTGACCCTTGAGGTCCACACGGCCAACTTCCCAGTAATATCTACATAAACATCAAAAACATTAAACACAATAATAATTTTGAAAATACTACTACTAATAATGAGAGGTATTCATAGCAGTAACAGGAATGAGGTAATAGTAATCATATCATCTACGAAAGGTTTTTTTTGGATTTTCAACATTTAAGCAGTTTTTTTATCAACACTAAAACACTGTAAAAACTATTAAAAATCTGCTCAAATTATGCAAATATTATAAAACTTCGATTGAATTTACAATCATTTCCTTAGAATAAAAGATATAAAGTAATATCATTCGTATGAACCCTCTATACATGATAACTTTGAATGATTTTTTATTTTTAATTAAGTTTTTTTTATAATCATGGAATATGGTTTTGCTGATTTCTCTTCAAAAACTGATAAGAATGTATAAATTTTATAAACATTTAAAACTGTGCTGTGCAAATCAGGTTAAAAAATTATTTTTTATGAAAAAACCCTAAAAGCCTAATTTTTTGCATTTTCTTTCATTAAATCAAAAAGCGGCTGAAGCAATTTTTATATAATGTTAAAAAAATCGCAAAAATGTTAATACACGTCTATTGACACCTTAATGATGGAAATATTATATCTGGTTCGTGAGATATAGTGAATGATAAAAATGGCCTTGAAAATCATGATGACTTTTAATGATTTTTTATTTTTAATTTAATTTTTTACGTAATCATGAGAAAAAGTTTTGATAGTGTTTTTACAAAAATTATTTGGAGTTTATAAATTTTTTAAACATTGATAACTATATTTCGCAAATCAGGTTAAAAATTTATTGTTTATGAAAAAAACCTAATTTTTTGCACGTCAAGAAATGTTAAAAATTTCGATTTTCGAGGCGATTACAAGAACTTCCCATATACTGGGAAGTTAAAATACACATTTTTTATTAAGGGGTTTTCCTGAATTTATATACAACCTGTTTTCCGTTTAAGGTACTAGGCCACTTTTAAATTTAAAAGAAAAATGGAAAAAAAAGTATGCGTTTTTCGACTAATTAGAACTCGGCTCTTTGCAGATGGTCGATCAGCTGTCGGCCGCGTAGTATCTCTTTCATTATCCTTCGCTAAAATACCGGATTCTTCTTTATACATTATATTTGCGGGTTTTTTATCTGTGCTTAGTGCTTACTTAGACCTCAAAATATCAATTGCGTATTTTTGAGATATGTCTAATTTTTCATTTTTCAATAAAGATTTATCAGCAAAATGGAACAAAAAATTTTAAACACGTTTTTCGAAAAACAACGTTTTTTTTAACATGACAGAGAGATAATCTCCGGATCTACAGAACCGGTTTTCAAAAACTTCAATGTGTTTTATTTGTTAGAGAATATTACACCGTAATCCACCAGAATATGAGCAAGAAATTAAAGAAAAAATGATGGCATTAAAAAAACTACAAAAAAGTTAGATTTTTGACATTTTTTTCACAAGTCCACCGTTTGTTTTTTCAACGGTTTTTTTTAAACGATGAGGGATTACGGTGTAAGAAGCCTTGCTTTTTAAAGTGCTTCTAAAAATTTTTGTTTCAAATCTACCAATCCATAGATTATCTCTCTGCCATGGAGTAACGATTTTTTTAGAGCTTAATTGTCGGCGCGACAATAAGTCTATAAGTCTATAAAAAAGAATAATAAATAAAAAATGAAAAACTTTATTTTTTTGTATTACTCAAATATGAGATTATCTCTTTAAAAAAATTAATGTCAATATATATATAATGTCAGAGAAAAAAATTCTTGAAAAATGATTTTTTTGCCTTCGAAAATGGACTGCACCTTAAATTCAGTTTCTGGTTTTCGTTCATTGTCGAATCATTTTTATTGCTTTTTCTCTCTATAATTTTTCGTCTCTTTTTCACTATTTCAGTTTGTTTTCCGACTTTCTTCTAACAGAAAAAATAGCGTTTTTTTCCTTTCGTTTTCAGTTTTATTTTTTTACTCGGAGTATTTATTCACAAGCAACCCTTCACATATTTTTGGATACATAACATCTACAAATCATTGAATTTTTATAGACTTACATGTAAGAAAGTCGGAACAAACAACAAAAAATATTTCAATTTTTGAAGATATTAGTTTTCGAAATATTTCAAAAACAATGATATTTTTTTGTTTGAAAAAACTCGGGTTTGCAGCTAACTTTTGGAACTATCCACTAACGAAAAGTATGCAATGTTAAATCTTATCTTGTGTAAAAAAATAGCTTTACAAAAAAATTTATTCAGCTCTTTTGATAAATTTACAGGCAAGGGCTGTTCACCTTTGAGGGCACACCTCTCAAACTACGTTGAAGAAGGTGATTTTAATATCAATTGAAACGTATATTAAACATTTTTTCAATACAAGTGTATCATATGTGTCAAAGTTTTGCAGTTTTAGTGGTAATTAGAGTTAAACATTTATCATTTACTCGAACAATATCTGAAAATCAGGGAAAAATTATTTTATGCCTTAAGATGCTGGACTGTCCTTTTCATTTGATTTTCAAAAACATAACGATATTTTGTTTTATGACTATTTAGATTATATTGCACTGTTCATCTTCCTTGAAAAGAAGCTATGGTGCTATAGGAAAATCGAAAAATCTTTATTTTAGAGATATTCTTGGTCTTATTACATATGCAGTTTGCTTATTTATTTATTACTTTAGACTTTTAGAGAAAAATCATTCTTCAGCATTTTTTTGATGTTGCAAAAAAACATTATTGGGCGATTGAATTGAACATTTTATTAATCGAAACATTGTTGGAGAAAATTACAAATGATTATTACTATTCTCACAAGGTTTTCTAATATATCATTCAATTTTATTGCAATGATGATGCGATGAGCCAACATTTTAAATAAAAAGACTACAATTTCATTTTTCCTTTGATAGAAATAATTCAAGTTTTATTTAATACACACAGCGGAAAAAATTTAAGTTTTATTGTATAAAAAAAATTAAATATCCTTGCATTGCATTGCATTTGTTGGCGCGATACATTTTTATTAATTTTAAACTATTAGTAACCAAGGTGTCTAGTCTAGCAACAAAACCTGGCTTCTGTCAACGAATCTATGGAAAGATTTTGTAAATAAATTTTCAAAAATATTCTTTTCCAAAAATACATTTCAGGTATTGTGAAAGAACAGTTAAGAAACGTTTTACCTGCACTTATAACTCCGCATGCAGACGCCACTCACTTTGCCAAACGAGATTACAAGGACATCAAACCAGAAGTGAAAAAGGATTGGGGACAAACACTTTAAAATTAATTTTCCCGAGGAAGTTCGTGGCGATCCGGTGCAAACAATAGTTGTTTGAGAATTGTTATAAGACAGTCAATCTTCAGACCAACATTATAGTAAAGCCACGTCACTTTTTAAATTAAATGGTTTTGTTTTAGAATCAGAGCAAAACTCCCATTTTTCTATTTTGCGCTGAGCTAAAGCCGGCTCTCAGAAGATTCCAAGGATCTAGGCCATACAAAAAATATATTCGCAAGCGCAACTCGTCAGCTTCACAAAGATATGCTGCACAAAATTTCCATGGTTTAAATGAACATGACTCGCTTCCTGCGATTTCCAGCTGGGAACATTAAATGTGCAACAGTCGGTACACAAATTATTTACAACTCTATAATTTACAATTCTCTCGCCCACTCTCTTTCGACCAGAAAAATGAACAAATTCTCAAAATCATCGATTCATCGCAATGAACTCCCCACGTGCGCGCAATCATTTTTACATTCTCTCCAACTCCAAGAACAAAACAACAAAATTCACGCGACCTCAAGCAGAGAAGAGAAAATTTATCCGAAAACTGCACTCAATACCGAATAGAGAGACTTTGTTCTCAATTCGGTCAGCAGGGGTCGCGCCGATGAATATTTGGAACATTTATGTAAAATTGATGTAATTTTGCATTAGTACGTCACAAATGTGCAGTTCGTGTGGGAGGCAGAGAAAAAGAGACAGAATCACTTTAGCAAGCCATGTACCTGTTTCACCTTCCACGATTAAAGAACAAGGTCCTGCTGGTGCTGCTGCTGCTAACGGCACTCGGAGGACAACGGAAAGTGAGAGTGTAAGTGGAAAATGGGGCGCATGTGCAATCCATCCAGTGCACATTTTCTCGTAAAGTTCATTACAAAATTTTTTGCATTGGAGCGTTTTTTACATGAATCTTTGTATTTTTCAATTGGGGTGGGGCGAATAAAATTAAGAATAAAGTGGATGATAAGCAAGCCATGCAAGAACTTAACAGCGAAAAAGCCAATCGAGGAGAAATTAACGGTAAACATGTAAATGTTTTTGACTTTTCAAGCTTTTTTGGCTTTAAAGTTTTACAGATTAGAGCTTATTTCTGGTTGAATGCTAATATGCAGGTGTGCTGGATAGGTCAATTAAAAAAGGCAGAAAATTATCGCTGGTATTTTTTTTGAAAAATAAAAACCATTTGAAGATGGTTGAAAGATTTTAAACGTTGAAACACCGATTAGGTCACATCTTCTTAATCTTAAATTGAGACATCGATTCCAAGAAACATCCAAAAAACAACCACATTTTTTTTTTAAATAATCGGAAAATCAAATTAAGAAATTCGACTGACGCTGTAAGATATCAATATAGCTTATAGAGAATATTTGAGGTAAAAACTTTTAAAAGAAAATAAGATTTTTGTCGATTCGTTGCAATTAACGACAAATGAGTTTATTACTACACACTACAGTCTAGTAGGCAATTTTCACAGCAACTGGTACTACCGATAGCATCAAAAGATGCAACAATCGATTTAAAAGAACTAGGTCAGTATTTTTTCGAGATGCATTTGAGTAACATAATAAAAATATTTAATTTTAAATTGTCGAAACACTCAAATTCGTGTCCGATTTTCTTGAAAAAAATTCCAAAATAAAAGAATTCTTACATTAAAAATAAATTACAAAGAAGTCTAACCATTTCAACTTCGTTTTCAATATTTTTATCCACCAAAATAGCTTTCGGCTCTTCGTTCTTCCTATCTATTTAGCAAACTGCTCTCGTGCTACCATGCTGTTTTCATAAACATTTAAGGAGTTTACCCTCTTTATAATTTTCAAAAAATCGATATTTTTTACTGCATTTTTTATGTAATCATGAAAAAAAATTTCGCTTATTTTTCTACCAAAACTAGTGAGAGTATATTTTTTTTATAAACATTGATAACTGTTTTTTTTGAAAATTTACTTTTTATAAAAGAAACCCTAATTTTCTGCTTTTTTTATTACGAGCGACAGAATTTTACAGAATCTTACAAATGGTAATACGCATTTATTGACACCTCAATCATTCAAATCGTATCTGTGATTCACGAGATTTAATGCATGACATAAATGACCTTCAAGGGGTCAAAACAGCAAACCCCTCCGAACGAAGTTTCCCAAAAACTAATCAGCTCTTAAAACTGCAAAGGCGCTTCGATTGACACCTCAACGAAGTCGATACAACTCTGTTTACGTGAGTTATGCTCGTAGAAAAAACTGTTCACGTACGTACGTACGTACGTACATACACACACACACACATACATAATTCTCTCTAAAAACACTTTAAATATACTCTAAAAACCTCAAAACGTAAAAATATGTTGAAAATTTTAATTTCGATTACAAGAGCTTTCTATATTCTGGGAAGTTAATAATTACGACTGCACCTCCATTGAACTCAGGTAGCTTGTCAGCAATCACAAACCAACAGCATTTGTTAGTACGCCAATTTTCAACAAGTGCGATGTTCCAAAAAACCAATACCAAGTTCAGAATGAAAGGTAATTTCTATTGACATATAATTTTTAAAATACATCGGAAGTAAGTTTTTTTTAATGAAGTCCACCAGTTATTGCAAAGATATCTCTCTAACTTGAAACCGAAAAATGTGTGAGTTCGCACGGATTTAAAAATCTTCGCTAGTTCGCATGGTTATGCGGTATCTGAATTTATTGTTCAAAAATGTGTACAGTTTCTCAGGCTCTATTCGTGCATATGTGTTTCAGTTGATTTGTTAAATTTCCAGTTCATCGAACATTTCAATACCATCCTTCCCGACCAGAAAAAAAAATGTTTTGTCATTTAAATTCAAAATTCAACACTTCTCTGCATTGTGTGTCCCAAATATTCACAAAACACCACGAAACTAGGACAACGTTTTTTTTATCGATTATCGTTTATCGATTCTATTATTCTTCAAATTTATAGAACATTTCCAATGACGGATATATTTCACAGAACATTAACTTTAAACATTTAATTTCATTTCATTCCATTGCTCTTATTTTCTTCGCCAAACAAACAAACCAACCATGCATGCAAACATACCTTCAAACAATGCCAGTTTTTCTTGTTCGACATGCTTCCGCGCCCACTGTATATTTGTGCCAACGAAGAAACAAATGTCTCTGGAAAATATAAAAAAAAAAAACAATTTAATTTAGGATTTATTATCGATGGTAATGAAGCAAAACGTGTATCTGACGGGAAATTCTTTTAAGAAGTGAAAATATCGTAAAATAAATCAAATGAAAGGAAAGTCTGAAAATTGAACGAATAAATTTGAATTGCTTTCCACACCTTTCAATCGTGGATTCTTCCGGTTTGGTGAATTTTTAAAGGAAATAGTTTATTTTATGTTTATTTATTAACTGATGGTTGATTACTGATACGAAAATATTGATCAGAAATTGAGTTTCCCTTTCGGATCATTGGTTTCAATTCAAGGATGATTATCGAATTTTCTATCAGCTTATAATGCATGACCATCAAAATTGGTCACTCAAAACTACAATCACAATTTTTTTTATCATTTAAAACAAATTAGTACAAGTCAATCTGCATTGTTAAAATGATTTTGCACGGCCATTTGACCATTACAAAGTCAATTTAAATTTCAAAACCACTTAAACAAATTGAAATTTTACTGCCAAAAACTTTTCGTTTTCCCGGAATTGATTTGAATTGATTATTGAGATTAATCCAACTGCAAAAATAAAATCAGAATATATCTCGAATGTATGCTAATGTAAATTCATTTCACAAAACAATGACAATATTTTCAACAAAAATATTAGCAAACAAATATCATAAACACTAAAAGTATCCACGAAATTTTTCTACAGAAAAAAATGTCATCCAAAAAAACTTTAATATTTAATTACAAGACAATTTTATCATTTTCAAAATATCCAAGCAGTTGATTTCTCTTTTTTCACATATACAACTTCTCGTCTCTTCCTGCAAATAAAAAAAAAATGTATATATATTTTTGACGAAAAAAAAATACTTTTTAGGATGATGAAACACACAACTTTTTAATTGAATTAAAAAGTTATGAAACAATTTTTTCCCTTCTTATTTTGCCCACCGCGGATTTTGTTTATTTTTTATTTTGCAACATGAAAATGATGAAAATCGTGATTGCTGGAGGGAAAGTAATCCGCACCCCCGTTACCCTTCGTCTGAATATGATAAGCGAAACGATACAGGTATGGTAATTGTTTTATATACGCTTACATATATTATTTCCCATGCATATATGCACATGGGTATATTGGCACGAGTCCTTTGAAACGAAGAAGCTGTGTGTACGTTTCGAGAAAAGTGCAAAAGAAATTGTTGTTGCCATCTGTTGAAACGAACGGCAGGGATTTCAATAGAAATTGGGAGAGGATAATGGATAAAAAAGTTTGAGGGTTTTCTTGGAAAAGTAATATGATATTGGAATGTTATCAAGCGCAGGTTGTTGCTGTGTTTGATGATTTAATAAGACGACAAGAATATACTATATAATCATTGGATTAACAAGATTTGTAAGCTTACTTTAAACAAAACTTTCGACTGTTGATTTTTATAATTTTTGCGATTTGTTGGCGTACATGCCTAAGGTTCTAGGAAATGTCCTTCTTTTAATATTTTCCCGTGTATAACTGAGTATTTAATTCAGAAATATATAATACTTTAAGGTGTTCAGTAATTTCGTCACACCATTTTATTGGATTGGAACAATCCTCGATTTTTGCGGCATGAAATCTAACACCACGCAAAATGAATCTTGTATGTTTTTTTAAAGACACCGCTAACTGTACAAATAATGTTTCAATATTATCCAGCATTGTTTAAAAGAATATCGATAAACTCTCACTGCGAGTATTTGACCCCATAATGCGTTTCTCAATTCACTTATAGACCGTTTTCCAAATGGTTTGGACTTTTTCCCAAGTGATTTAGATTTTTTCGCAAAACGTATACAATTTTTGTCAACAGATGTGTACTTTTCCTCAAAACCTATAAACTTTTTCCCAACAATTTTAAGCTTAATGTTTACAAACATATTAATGATAAAATACCTCAGGATAATATCTTTGACGCAATATACAAGCGCTCGCTTCAATTCACAAAAAAAGCAATCGTTCAATTTTCAGTCGTTGAAATGAATTGTCGCCATACGATCGCGAAACACAAAAGAAAGCTCCAAAATTTGAATGAACTCTCACAATATATTTGTAAGAATTATATTCACAAGGAGAATGTTAAAATCGCAGACAAGACCGAAGTTCTCTTTAATTTAGCCTCCATTCAATTTTTACGTGAAGGCCTCCCAACGTTTAGAATACGACCCCTCAAAAGCTGGCCTGTCGCGACCCAGCTCCGACTACGTAGCGGTCCCTGTTACAAGGTCAAAATAGTAGATTCATTTGTTTATCGCTAACTTTATCGTGTGGCCCTCCTCAATTATGTGTTTTGCCACCGATGATCTGACCTCCTTTCTTCCATATTTGACGCCTAGTTCAGCTTCTCTGATGTGCTCCTGCATTCTTTTTTGGATCGGGCTTATAGTCTGTCCGATGTAGACCTTGTCACAATCCTCACCAGAAACCTCGCATATACCACTTTTTTCCGTCGAGGTTCGTAGCAATGTTTGAGTTTTGAATCTGTGGCTTTATATTGTCGCATCTATGTCGAATCTCGTTAAAATCCTTTTTAGTTTTCCGCTTATTGCTGATCGTTCAACTGCTGCCCGTTTCATGAGTTTCCGATTATTCTCGCTTCCTTCCAAGGTCGTTAGTTCTTGTATTCTCATTTTTTGCTCCTTATTCTTGATCCGATTTCCGATGATTGTCGTGTCAAAGCCTTATATTTTGGCTGTTTCTAAGATGTACTTTTTTCCTTCAAACCACGTTCAGTACTTAAAGGGACGTCGAGCATCCGGTAGATCATGAAGTTGTACGCTGCCTTTTTGTGTGCAAATGCGTGATTGGATGTATTTGGTATCGTCCTTTGAGTGTGAGTTGATTTCCTATGTATGTCAAACTTAAATTGGTTGCCTGTCCTTTTGTCTAAATATGCGATCCCGTGTAAGCGTTCTTTTTCCATAGTGAATACTATGTTTCTGTGGATATTGTTGATTCCTTCAAATAGCGCCCCCAGCTTATCTCGCTTGACTACCGCCATCATGTCATCTACATATCGTATCCAGATTCTTGGTAACAGTCCTTCCTTTTTTAATACTCTCTCCGATCGAGTTCATGAAGAGTTCACTGATGAAAGGTGAAAGTGGGTTTCCCATTGCTACACCTGAGATCGTTTTGAAGTATTTCCCTCCAAACGTGAAATAATTCTCCTTCATGCAAAGGTCCGCCATTTTCATGTAACATCTCACTTAGCTTTTCCATTCTGAAGACTTCTTCTGATACAGTAACCATACCTCCAAGAGTTGTAGTGATCGGTACACTGGGAAACAAGGCTTTCACGTCGAAAGATATCATGACATATCGTTTTCGTCGATTGTCTCTAGTTGTAGTAGATTCGTTGACTCAAACGAGTTTTTTGCAGATCTGTTCTTTGCTGGTGTTTCCTATTTTGTATGTGGGCGAGCTGTTTGCCGTGATAATTTCTCGTAGCTCATTACCTTCCTTGTGTAATTTAAGAAGGCATCTGATTCTTGGGAGGTTCGGATCTGAACTCTTAAGGACAAAAGGTTTCCAATCAGGGATTTACACTCTTTCAACACCTTTTCTGTTCTTTTAATTGAATCTGGTAGTGGGTCACTCCTGAGTGCGAAGAATTGTTCGCCTCTCAGTTTTTCTTCAACAAGCTCGTCGTATTTCTTTTTGTTCATGATGAAAATTTTATTTCCTTTGTTCTTTGTCTTTATGTAGTAAACAACTTTTTGACTAAGTTTCTGGACTAGTTTCTCATCTTAGGAGTTCACTGTTTTTCTTTTCGGTTCTTTAGTAGTTTTCCTACCTGCCGCCGAATATCTTCCTTGTCAGTGTTGTTGCAGAATCTAATCGTTGCTTCGATGTTTATCACAATCTCGTCCATTAAGGAATTATTCCTTTTGATCGCGCAGTCTAGTCTCATTTTTAGGAAATCCAACTGTCCTTTCGTAAAATTTTCTTACGACTTATTTACGACCAAGTCAGGAATGATGTGGACATTAGGAACTTCAGGCAGTCTGGATGTCCTGTTAACGAGTGCTAAGAATTTCTTGTTTAGCTTCCCTGGGAAAAATTGTGTCGCATGAAAAACTACCTGCTCCTCGTCCTCAGAACCATAGATTCTTTTGACACGACATTTATTTTGTTAAATATTTACATATTATTAGTAAAAAAATCATGCAAATTAGTGCATAATTCAAAAATATGCTGTTTAACCTCAAGTGGTACACAAAGTCGAATCATTTCACAATATTTTATGGATTGGTGAAAAGTTTAGTGACACGTTACCTTTGTTTGAAAATTGACAAAGCTTATGGAAATTAAATAATATAATTGTTTTTGAATCAATTTTTTAATATTGCAAAAAGTCATTCAGGATTTGCACCAAATGGCGTGCTGCGCTGCGCTTACATTACCAACGGTGATGGCAAGGCAGTCTACGGCTCACAAGCGTTACTGGAACCTTTGGCGATTACACTTTAACACATATATAACAAGTAAACTAGATCAGAACTTTTTTCTACACCTAGCAAGTTGCGTGTGGTCTAGGACTTTTTGTAGAGACGAAGAAACTGAACTGCGAACAGATTGTTTGCAACCTCCGTGCTAGCAAACAATAGATTTGCAATTTTCTTAAATTTACTAAAACAAAATAAAAGTTATGATGAATCACATTCTTCTTGTGCTTCATCCTTAATATGGAAGCTCGACGGTTGTAGAAAATCATAAATCCTGTTTGTTACAAATGGGGTCCCTAAATTTTTTGTCCTAATGACTCCACCCAATTTTCATTTATTTTCTATAAATGATATGATCCAATTCACTCCCTTTCGACATTTCTAAATTATTTCAAATAACTCATCCAAATCGTCGAAACCAAACATTTACCACTCACTTCAACTCTTATTCTCTTGTGTAGTTTTCGCGAATATTCAAAAAAGGGTAGGTACATTTTAAACTCGCCACAATGTCCCAAAAGATTAATTCGAGTTCATATAAAATATCTCCGAAATCGTACCCACAAACATTCATATTATGTCCCCATGCATATATCATTTATACAAACCTACATGTTTACTGTATATTACTAAAAAATAAAACATCGTTTACCAAAAAATTATCAGCCATATTCATGTCCTTCCCACATGTAAAGTGGAAAACAGCAACAAACTGAAATGTGAAAAATCATATAAAACATACAAATAAAACAATGCTTCCAGTGGTCCTGCATAAATTTTTAAATATGGACGAGATTAAATTGGGGGATGAGATCGGGTGGACGACCAGTATTTCATTAAAAATTACAGAATCAACCACATCAGGGAGAGAATAGGGTTGCGAATTGTCTAGTGAATTGGCTGTAAGTGTGGTTTTCGTGAGAGAGAAAAATACCCGCCAAATGTTATCGTGGTGATAGTATGTTTGTGCTTTTGCTGACCATCGAATGACAATGCATGAATGTAAGTAACAAGGATAATGCGCCACATGTGAACTTTTTGGATTCACCTTTATTTGTACCTTGCAATTGGTCTGGTCGTACCGTCCGGTGTTATCTTTTGTCGTCATTTTTAAGGGTGCTTTTAGATATGTTTTTTTGGGAAATGATGGTGTTGTCATGTGAGAATAATATAGTTAGTTTTATCTGCTTAAATTGATACAAAATACATTTCATAATTGAAGAGCCTAAAAGATAGCAAGGACCCAGCTCCGACTACGTAGCGGTCCCTGTTACAAGGTCAAAATAGTAGATTCATTTGTTTATCGCTAACTTTATCGTGTGGCCCTCCTCAATTATGTGTTTTGCCACCGATGATCTGACCTCCTTTCTTCCATATTTGACGCCTAGTTCAGCTTCTCTGATGTGCTCCTGCATTCTTTTTTGGATCGGGCTTATAGTCTGTCCGATGTAGACCTTGTCACAATCCTCACCAGAAACCTCGCATATACCACTTTTTTCCGTCGAGGTTCGTAGCAATGTTTGAGTTTTGAATCTGTGGCTTTATATTGTCGCATCTATGTCGAATCTCGTTAAAATCCTTTTTAGTTTTCCGCTTATTGCTGATCGTTCAACTGCTGCCCGTTTCATGAGTTTCCGATTATTCTCGCTTCCTTCCAAGGTCGTTAGTTCTTGTATTCTCATTTTTTGCTCCTTATTCTTGATCCGATTTCCGATGATTGTCGTGTCAAAGCCTTATATTTTGGCTGTTTCTAAGATGTACTTTTTTCCTTCAAACCACGTTCAGTACTTAAAGGGACGTCGAGCATCCGGTAGATCATGAAGTTGTACGCTGCCTTTTTGTGTGCAAATGCGTGATTGGATGTATTTGGTATCGTCCTTTGAGTGTGAGTTGATTTCCTATGTATGTCAAACTTAAATTGGTTGACTGTCCTTTTGTCTAAATATGCGATCCCGTGTAAGCGTTCTTTTTCCATAGTGAATACTATGTTTCTGTGGATATTGTTGATTCCTTCAAATAGCGCCCCCAGCTTATCTCGCTTGACTACCGCCATCATGTCATCTACATATCGTATCCAGATTCTTGGTAACAGTCCTTCCTTTTTTAATACTCTCTCCGATCGAGTTCATGAAGAGTTCACTGATGAAAGGTGAAAGTGGGTTTCCCATTGCTACACCTGAGATCGTTTTGAAGTATTTCCCTCCAAACGTGAAATAATTCTCCTTCATGCAAAGGTCCGCCATTTTCATGTAACATCTCACTTAGCTTTTCCATTCTGAAGACTTCTTCTGATACAGTAACCATACCTCCAAGAGTTGTAGTGATCGGTACACTGGGAAACAAGGCTTTCACGTCGAAAGATATCATGACATATCGTTTTCGTCGATTGTCTCTAGTTGTAGTAGATTCGTTGACTCAAACGAGTTTTTTGCAGATCTGTTCTTTGCTGGTGTTTCCTATTTTGTATGTGGGCGAGCTGTTTGCCGTGATAATTTCTCGTAGCTCATTACCTTCCTTGTGTAATTTAAGAAGGCATCTGATTCTTGGGAGGTTCGGATCTGAACTCTTAAGGACAAAAGGTTTCCAATCAGGGATTTACACTCTTTCAACACCTTTTCTGTTCTTTTAATTGAATCTGGTAGTGGGTCACTCCTGAGTGCGAAGAATTGTTCGCCTCTCAGTTTTTCTTCAACAAGCTCGTCGTATTTCTTTTTGTTCATGATGAAAATTTTATTTCCTTTGTTCTTTGTCTTTATGTAGTAAACAACTTTTTGACTAAGTTTCTGGACTAGTTTCTCATCTTAGGAGTTCACTGTTTTTCTTTTCGGTTCTTTAGTAGTTTTCCTACCTGCCGCCGAATATCTTCCTTGTCAGTGTTGTTGCAGAATCTAATCGTTGCTTCGATGTTTATCACAATCTCGTCCATTAAGGAATTATTCCTTTTGATCGCGCAGTCTAGTCTCATTTTTAGGAAATCCAACTGTCCTTTCGTAAAATTTTCTTACGACTTATTTACGACCAAGTCAGGAATGATGTGGACATTAGGAACTTCAGGCAGTCTGGATGTCCTGTTAACGAGTGCTAAGAATTTCTTGTTTAGCTTCCCTGGGAAAAATTGTGTCGCATGAAAAACTACCTGCTCCTCGTCCTCAGAACCATAGATTCTTTTGACACGACATTTATTTTGTTAAATATTTACATATTATTAGTAAAAAAATCATGCAAATTAGTGCATAATTCAAAAATATGCTGTTTAACCTCAAGTGGTACACAAAGTCGAATCATTTCACAATATTTTATGGATTGGTGAAAAGTTTAGTGACACGTTACCTTTGTTTGAAAATTGACAAAGCTTATGGAAATTAAATAATATAATTGTTTTTGAATCAATTTTTTAATATTGCAAAAAGTCATTCAGGATTTGCACCAAATGGCGTGCTGCGCTGCGCTTACATTACCAACGGTGATGGCAAGGCAGTCTACGGCTCACAAGCGTTACTGGAACCTTTGGCGATTACACTTTAACACATATATAACAAGTAAACTAGATCAGAACTTTTTTCTACACCTAGCAAGTTGCGTGTGGTCTAGGACTTTTTGTAGAGACGAAGAAACTGAACTGCGAACAGATTGTTTGCAACCTCCGTGCTAGCAAACAATAGATTTGCAATTTTCTTAAATTTACTAAAACAAAATAAAAGTTATGATGAATCACATTCTTCTTGTGCTTCATCCTTAATATGGAAGCTCGACGGTTGTAGAAAATCATAAATCCTGTTTGTTACAAATGGGGTCCCTAAATTTTTTGTCCTAATGACTCCACCCAATTTTCATTTATTTTCTATAAATGATATGATCCAATTCACTCCCTTTCGACATTTCTAAATTATTTCAAATAACTCATCCAAATCGTCGAAACCAAACATTTACCACTCACTTCAACTCTTATTCTCTTGTGTAGTTTTCGCGAATATTCAAAAAAGGGTAGGTACATTTTAAACTCGCCACAATGTCCCAAAAGATTAATTCGAGTTCATATAAAATATCTCCGAAATCGTACCCACAAACATTCATATTATGTCCCCATGCATATATCATTTATACAAACCTACATGTTTACTGTATATTACTAAAAAATAAAACATCGTTTACCAAAAAATTATCAGCCATATTCATGTCCTTCCCACATGTAAAGTGGAAAACAGCAACAAACTGAAATGTGAAAAATCATATAAAACATACAAATAAAACAATGCTTCCAGTGGTCCTGCATAAATTTTTAAATATGGACGAGATTAAATTGGGGGATGAGATCGGGTGGACGACCAGTATTTCATTAAAAATTACAGAATCAACCACATCAGGGAGAGAATAGGGTTGCGAATTGTCTAGTGAATTGGCTGTAAGTGTGGTTTTCGTGAGAGAGAAAAATACCCGCCAAATGTTATCGTGGTGATAGTATGTTTGTGCTTTTGCTGACCATCGAATGACAATGCATGAATGTAAGTAACAAGGATAATGCGCCACATGTGAACTTTTTGGATTCACCTTTATTTGTACCTTGCAATTGGTCTGGTCGTACCGTCCGGTGTTATCTTTTGTCGTCATTTTTAAGGGTGCTTTTAGATATGTTTTTTTGGGAAATGATGGTGTTGTCATGTGAGAATAATATAGTTAGTTTTATCTGCTTAAATTGATACAAAATACATTTCATAATTGAAGAGCCTAAAAGATAGCAAGGACCCAGCTCCGACTACGTAGCGGTCCCTGTTACAAGGTCAAAATAGTAGATTCATTTGTTTATCGCTAACTTTATCGTGTGGCCCTCCTCAATTATGTGTTTTGCCACCGATGATCTGACCTCCTTTCTTCCATATTTGACGCCTAGTTCAGCTTCTCTGATGTGCTCCTGCATTCTTTTTTGGATCGGGCTTATAGTCTGTCCGATGTAGACCTTGTCACAATCCTCACCAGAAACCTCGCATATACCACTTTTTTCCGTCGAGGTTCGTAGCAATGTTTGAGTTTTGAATCTGTGGCTTTATATTGTCGCATCTATGTCGAATCTCGTTAAAATCCTTTTTAGTTTTCCGCTTATTGCTGATCGTTCAACTGCTGCCCGTTTCATGAGTTTCCGATTATTCTCGCTTCCTTCCAAGGTCGTTAGTTCTTGTATTCTCATTTTTTGCTCCTTATTCTTGATCCGATTTCCGATGATTGTCGTGTCAAAGCCTTATATTTTGGCTGTTTCTAAGATGTACTTTTTTCCTTCAAACCACGTTCAGTACTTAAAGGGACGTCGAGCATCCGGTAGATCATGAAGTTGTACGCTGCCTTTTTGTGTGCAAATGCGTGATTGGATGTATTTGGTATCGTCCTTTGAGTGTGAGTTGATTTCCTATGTATGTCAAACTTAAATTGGTTGACTGTCCTTTTGTCTAAATATGCGATCCCGTGTAAGCGTTCTTTTTCCATAGTGAATACTATGTTTCTGTGGATATTGTTGATTCCTTCAAATAGCGCCCCCAGCTTATCTCGCTTGACTACCGCCATCATGTCATCTACATATCGTATCCAGATTCTTGGTAACAGTCCTTCCTTTTTTAATACTCTCTCCGATCGAGTTCATGAAGAGTTCACTGATGAAAGGTGAAAGTGGGTTTCCCATTGCTACACCTGAGATCGTTTTGAAGTATTTCCCTCCAAACGTGAAATAATTCTCCTTCATGCAAAGGTCCGCCATTTTCATGTAACATCTCACTTAGCTTTTCCATTCTGAAGACTTCTTCTGATACAGTAACCATACCTCCAAGAGTTGTAGTGATCGGTACACTGGGAAACAAGGCTTTCACGTCGAAAGATATCATGACATATCGTTTTCGTCGATTGTCTCTAGTTGTAGTAGATTCGTTGACTCAAACGAGTTTTTTGCAGATCTGTTCTTTGCTGGTGTTTCCTATTTTGTATGTGGGCGAGCTGTTTGCCGTGATAATTTCTCGTAGCTCATTACCTTCCTTGTGTAATTTAAGAAGGCATCTGATTCTTGGGAGGTTCGGATCTGAACTCTTAAGGACAAAAGGTTTCCAATCAGGGATTTACACTCTTTCAACACCTTTTCTGTTCTTTTAATTGAATCTGGTAGTGGGTCACTCCTGAGTGCGAAGAATTGTTCGCCTCTCAGTTTTTCTTCAACAAGCTCGTCGTATTTCTTTTTGTTCATGATGAAAATTTTATTTCCTTTGTTCTTTGTCTTTATGTAGTAAACAACTTTTTGACTAAGTTTCTGGACTAGTTTCTCATCTTAGGAGTTCACTGTTTTTCTTTTCGGTTCTTTAGTAGTTTTCCTACCTGCCGCCGAATATCTTCCTTGTCAGTGTTGTTGCAGAATCTAATCGTTGCTTCGATGTTTATCACAATCTCGTCCATTAAGGAATTATTCCTTTTGATCGCGCAGTCTAGTCTCATTTTTAGGAAATCCAACTGTCCTTTCGTAAAATTTTCTTACGACTTATTTACGACCAAGTCAGGAATGATGTGGACATTAGGAACTTCAGGCAGTCTGGATGTCCTGTTAACGAGTGCTAAGAATTTCTTGTTTAGCTTCCCTGGGAAAAATTGTGTCGCATGAAAAACTACCTGCTCCTCGTCCTCAGAACCATAGATTCTTTTGACACGACATTTATTTTGTTAAATATTTACATATTATTAGTAAAAAAATCATGCAAATTAGTGCATAATTCAAAAATATGCTGTTTAACCTCAAGTGGTACACAAAGTCGAATCATTTCACAATATTTTATGGATTGGTGAAAAGTTTAGTGACACGTTACCTTTGTTTGAAAATTGACAAAGCTTATGGAAATTAAATAATATAATTGTTTTTGAATCAATTTTTTAATATTGCAAAAAGTCATTCAGGATTTGCACCAAATGGCGTGCTGCGCTGCGCTTACATTACCAACGGTGATGGCAAGGCAGTCTACGGCTCACAAGCGTTACTGGAACCTTTGGCGATTACACTTTAACACATATATAACAAGTAAACTAGATCAGAACTTTTTTCTACACCTAGCAAGTTGCGTGTGGTCTAGGACTTTTTGTAGAGACGAAGAAACTGAACTGCGAACAGATTGTTTGCAACCTCCGTGCTAGCAAACAATAGATTTGCAATTTTCTTAAATTTACTAAAACAAAATAAAAGTTATGATGAATCACATTCTTCTTGTGCTTCATCCTTAATATGGAAGCTCGACGGTTGTAGAAAATCATAAATCCTGTTTGTTACAAATGGGGTCCCTAAATTTTTTGTCCTAATGACTCCACCCAATTTTCATTTATTTTCTATAAATGATATGATCCAATTCACTCCCTTTCGACATTTCTAAATTATTTCAAATAACTCATCCAAATCGTCGAAACCAAACATTTACCACTCACTTCAACTCTTATTCTCTTGTGTAGTTTTCGCGAATATTCAAAAAAGGGTAGGTACATTTTAAACTCGCCACAATGTCCCAAAAGATTAATTCGAGTTCATATAAAATATCTCCGAAATCGTACCCACAAACATTCATATTATGTCCCCATGCATATATCATTTATACAAACCTACATGTTTACTGTATATTACTAAAAAATAAAACATCGTTTACCAAAAAATTATCAGCCATATTCATGTCCTTCCCACATGTAAAGTGGAAAACAGCAACAAACTGAAATGTGAAAAATCATATAAAACATACAAATAAAACAATGCTTCCAGTGGTCCTGCATAAATTTTTAAATATGGACGAGATTAAATTGGGGGATGAGATCGGGTGGACGACCAGTATTTCATTAAAAATTACAGAATCAACCACATCAGGGAGAGAATAGGGTTGCGAATTGTCTAGTGAATTGGCTGTAAGTGTGGTTTTCGTGAGAGAGAAAAATACCCGCCAAATGTTATCGTGGTGATAGTATGTTTGTGCTTTTGCTGACCATCGAATGACAATGCATGAATGTAAGTAACAAGGATAATGCGCCACATGTGAACTTTTTGGATTCACCTTTATTTGTACCTTGCAATTGGTCTGGTCGTACCGTCCGGTGTTATCTTTTGTCGTCATTTTTAAGGGTGCTTTTAGATATGTTTTTTTGGGAAATGATGGTGTTGTCATGTGAGAATAATATAGTTAGTTTTATCTGCTTAAATTGATACAAAATACATTTCATAATTGAAGAGCCTAAAAGATAGCAAGGACTTTTTTATTATTTATGGAGAGTCAGCAATTGAAATAAATAATCAAACACAAACTGTTTGCCTGTTAAGAAATTCAATAGTCCATCGATTGAAAAAATTGCGTCGATTTGTTTGAAGCTTTTCAATAATCTCAAGCTACGTCAAGAAAGTTTACACAAGAAAAATCTGTGCAATAATTGTCTTTAAACCCCATCTTTTCGACAACACCTATAAACCTTTCCATCCTGGAACGTTGAACTCCTACACAACTACCAACACTTCTCAGAACGAGATCCCAACCATAATTTAGTATACTGAAATGGCAAAAGTTGAACAGAATATTTCTGGACCGCAGAAACAAACCCTCTTCCATTTGCAGAAAGATACATTTCCGCTTTTAAATACCCGAAAACAGGAAAATGTAAAATATTAATTACAAAAGTACGGTCATACATCGTCCAGTTATTCAGATATGGGACATACGTGTGGATTATAAGTTGCCGGGAAAATATCAAACATATACACGTGTATATGGAGGAAAAACCGTTCGTGCTAATTTTTATCGACAAGGTATCATGTTCATATTAATATTCTTTCTTTCGTTTTGTGTGACATTCAGGACTCTTGGGATCATTGATATATTCGGAAGGTGAACATGACTGTGCATATTTGAATAGAATATTGTTTTTGTTTTTCATTTAGAGCAACATACCGTGCAGATTGGTTGCATGTTATTAAAAATATTGAAAATTATAGAATTATTAAACGAAAATCATTTAATTCACCTCCGAAATTCAAAAAATGCTAGTCTAATTTGACAATAAAAGTCTGAAATTTCCATTTCACATATAGCTGGCCTGCCTTTCCCCCTACTCGTTCCGCTCGTCAGTCTCCCCCCCTCCCCATTTTTGCTTCGCTCGTCAATACCCGCACGGCATTCAAGCCAGTGATTTGAATTACATGGCCGATGAGTCTAGAGTTTAGCATACTTTTCGAAAGATGTTTTTGATTCTGCTCCTTTTTTGTTTTGCTTCCATTCAAACTAACGACTCAAACGCCCTGACCGATAAATCAAAGAGTTTTGCGTCTCCAATTTTTTTATATTATAGGGTGTTTATATTAATTTTTTCTCAAACATATTATGTTTTCAGACCTACATATTTATTCATTGATTTATTGAAGCGCATTTAACAGAAGGAACTCCAATTATAAAATGTGTTACAGAAAATAAAAATAAAACAAATAAAATTCATGAAAAAGAAATTAAGTAAGTCAGTTTAAAAGGAAGAATATATATGTATCTATAAATCGAATAAAATTTCTGCTAACATTTAGATGTTGCAATTGAGAGGGGCAAAGGTTCCGAAGGTTTGTGCAAATATGAGCACAGTCAACCTACACAACAATAACCCCAGTCGGCCAGCGCAAACAGTAGCACAGACGTTCTGCGCAAACATGAGCACAGACGGCATTATTTCTACAGGTTCTCATTTGAGCTCAAATCAAAGCGAAATAAATATATTTCCAATTCAATCTACATTTTTTCTCGTGGAATTAGTTTTTTAACGATATTAGTTTCACATCTTCCGAAAACAGATCACAAAAATTTTACTTTATAAGAAAAAATACTCAATCTTTCAAAAACTAGGCTTCGGAAACTTTAATTGGGACTTGAATTGTAGTAATTCTAATATAGTTTAAAAAATACACCTTACCTTCAGACCTACATATTTATTTATTGAAGCACATTTAACAGAAGGAACTCCAATTATAAAATAAGTTACAGAAAATACCGAAAAAAACTAAATTCATGATAACGCCCTCACCTATCTCACATCCACAATTACGGAATGTGCAGAGAAGGCAACCCCCCCCCCTCAACCAACAACTGATGATAGAATTCCTAACCGGCACAACAAGTCAGTACTCGAGCTGCTAAGCCTAAAAAGAAAAGCGAAAACAGAGTGGCAAAAGACAAGAGCTAAAAACGCTCTAAATAAAGCCACTAAAACCCTCAAACGCGCACTTAACGCCGATAAAAACAACAACATTCAGGATTTCTTAGCTGGTCTGGACCACTATGCCGAATCCAAATACTCGGTATGGAAGGTTACCAAAAGAATTAAGAAACCAATACAAGCGGAGACCCCAATCAAAGACACCAAAGGCAACTGGATCGTCGATAACAACAGAAAAGCAGAAACATTTGCGAAGCATTTAGAAGCAGTCTCCACCCCTCATGATATCAACGATCACCCCCATGATCTCCCTACTCTAACGCTCAACTACAAAAATATCAAACCTCTAAAATTCACCTTCTCTGCGCTAAACAAAAAAATTCACGAATTAAACAACAACAAAGCCCCAGGACACGATCTAATCACCGGAAAACTCTTGAAAGCAATCCGTCTCTCCACGAACATGGAAAGACGCTAGAATCATACTTATCCCCAAACCGGGCAAGGATAAGACCCTTGTCTCTTCCTACAGACCTATTAGCCAGCTCCCAATTCTATCCAAAGTATTTGAAAGACTTCTGCAAGACAAAATCCACCCACACCTTGTGGAAAAAAACCTAACTCCCGAGCACCAGTTTGGATTCAGAAGCGAGCATAGCACTATCGAACAAGTGCCCAAATTAGTCAACAAAATCAACTGTGCCTTAGACCAGAAGAAATTATGCGTAGGACTATTTCTTGATGTCGTTCAGGCATTTGACAAGGTGTGGCACCATGGTCTCAAATATAAAATTTCCGGGTACCTGCCCCTAAGATTCCACAACATTCTGTCCAGCTACCTCCAAGACCGCTCATTTATTGTCAAAAACAAAGGTAGCATGAGTAACTCATACCCAATAAAGGCAAGAGTTCCTCAAGGTAGCGTAATGGTCCCATTCTAATACCTTATTTACACTGCGGACCTACCGACGGACCAAGATTTCTTAACAACTACGTTTGCAGATGATACAGCTATCCTATTCACCCATACCAACCGAGCAACCGCTATAAGAGAAATACAAGCCCAAGCAGACAAAATCATCGAATGGACAAAAACCTGAAAAATCAAAATCAACGAAAGCAAAACAGAACAAATTACCTTCGCCCTCAGGAGAGTTAACTGCAGACCAGTAACTATCAACAATAAGGAAATAACCAGAGACAAGACGGATCAATACCTCGGTCTTCACTTAGATTCAAAATTAACTGCGATTTGGGGCTCGGCCAAAAAGTTTAACATTGCAATCATTCAGAGAAAGCAAACAAAAATAAATCAGAGCAATATTCGGCGCGCCTCGCTAAGTCAACAACAAAATAATTCAACGTGACTCAGGCATCGCAACAGTTCACGACGAAGCAAAGAAAGTTTGCAAGAGGTATTTTAAAAGACTCCGCAAGCACCCTAACATCACAGCAAAAAACAAACTGAACAAAGAAAAATTTCGCCGACTCAACCGAACCGACCCTTTACAAATCATCAATCGTCAGTAACCAAACTAATCATCTACAGTCGCAATGGGAAACACACAAACCAAGAAGGTGGGTATTACGGGCGAGGTTATCAACTCGATCGTAATCAACCCGGTGGACGTGGTATCAACTCGACTGGAAACCATCCTGATAATCCTGACAACACTGGTGGGAACTTCGCTTCTCTACCAGTTTTACAACGACTACAGGCGCAGCATCAAGAAAAAGCACTGGACTCAAAATCCTTCCTCATAGGTCCCGGTATCGGCGAAGATGGACCAATCCTAGAACCAAACTCACGAAGGCACTGGCTTCGAGAGTTAAAATGTTAGATATAAGAGTTGTAATAATGTAAGCTAGAGATCGGGCTAACGATCCAATACTTACGTAATTGACAAATAAAACGATAATAATAAAAAATGAAAAAGATACTAAGTCAGTTTAAAAATAAAAAAATTAATAAAAAATGCTAACGTTTAAATGCTGCAAGTGAAGAAGGTCCAGACGGCTTGTGCGAACATTTGCAGAGACAATGGTATTCTGTTGAAATATTTATTTGTTTTTTTTTAATGTGTTTTTCCTCTTCATGAAATTTAAATTATTGATTCAACTTCACAGAAGGTCCAAAAATAGGCGCGTTTAATTTTGGTTGATATCATGAAATTGATTTCAATATGAAAATGAAGTTAATTAGCCTCCAGAAGCATATGCGAATAAAAAGAATTTGTTTAAAGTTATACAAACTTAATAATGCCGTCTGTGTGCCGCGAAAATGATAATGGAAGCTTTTTTTCGGCTTTATATCGCGAGTTTAGCGCAGAAATTCATTAATAACCCCTCTATTAAATATTTTAATAAATATTTTCAATCTTTTGCGCAAACTTTATTAGGACTGCGATGAAATAAAACATATCAAATTCTTTTAAAATCTTTAGTCAAACTCAATTGAAAAAATCTATGAAAACAATCCCTTAGACACTGTGCCATTAATCCCAGTGAAAACGATCACATCCACTAGAGTGTAAGTAAGCATCTTAGTCGTGGGATTGTAATCATTCACTTTTACTTGAAAAATCACCTGAAGGAAGTCAATTTAAGGTCAGGTCGGTCAGATTTACGTTTTATTCTGAAGAATTGGAATAGTGTTAAAACTTAGAATATATTGTTATAACATTTTCACCATCAAAGTATTAAAACATGAGAATGAGTCGTCAAATCATCAAGATGAATACCATAGACAATAAAGATCTGTATAATTCATGGTGCTGGATCTTTCCCAATTCATGGCTTGTGCTCATAACTAGCTGGAAGCTTCGAAAACAACAATCGAATCCTTTCTAGATGACACGAGAGCTCTCTATATACGAGGCTAGTTTGATAAGTCAGTGACTTTTTAAACAAAACATATTTTTTCGGCAAATAAGTGTTTTATCTCTTAACTTAGTCCAGCGTTATTCCAATTTCTCCATCCCTTCCAAATAATAAATTTTCTCAAGTCCCTCAAAATAGGCGTATGTTTCAATGATGGACTTTGTATTCGATCCACATCTCTTACCTTCCAGCCATTCGTTTAGGTTTGGAAACAGAATAAAGTCGCAGGAAGCTAAATCTGGATAATATGCTGGATGAAGTAGCCCAATTTATAGATTTTTGTCATGGCGACTACACAAATGTGCACCCTTGCATTGTCTTGATGGAACAGCACTTATTTCTTTGCAAAATGCGATCATTTCTACTTCAAATCAATATCGAATCTGTCCAAAAGCTCTGAATAATGTCAAGATAATAAATGTGAATGATACCGCGTGCATGACAAACAAATTGTGACCCTGACCTTGTTGGCCGACCGCCCCACCTTGGCCTTCTTTCGTACAAGTTCACCCGAAGAAACCCACTGTTTTGATTGTTTCTTGGTCTCTGGTGTGGTGTGATGGATCCATGTTTTGTCTACGGTAACGAAACAGTGCAGAAAACTTGTTACGATTATGGTTGAACAATGCCAAACACTCTTTTGAAGTAGGATTTTATCGACGATTTATGGCGTAACGACCTTATTTGGGCGTCCTGAACGTTCGGCATCGCTTGTCCTGGTACGACAACAGCGGAACTCAGTGAACCACTGCTGAACCATTGAAACTGATGGTGCAGAGTCTTCATAGTGTTTATCAAGCCTTTTCTTGGTTTCGGTGATGGTGTTTTTACGTAGATAAAATTCACAAGGTTGTCTGCTTTCAATGGCTGTCAACGAAAAACTTAATGGCGGTGCTTGCTGAAAATTTTACAGTAGACCATTAATAGATGGCAGCTGATGCGAGCAGTGTTGCATTTGAAGTTATTGCGCGGGAAATTTAAAAATTCACTGACTTATCAAATTTTTCTCGTACTATCGCGAATTGAAATTATATAAGAACGGGTCCTAGAGTATGCTGAACATTTCAAATTGAACAATAAGAGTGAAAAAAAGTTTAATGGATTCAATACGGCGTATTGGGTATCGAGGCGTTGTATTTATATGGGACAGTTTAGAAAATAGCTTACAAGTGGAAAGTAACAAAAAAAACTGGTAATAGTGTTAATAAATGCACCTTTTGTTTTTGATCGGAATTTTTGTAATCTGGCATTCAGTCACCGTCATCACGTAATGGTATTTCAGTCCAAGACGAGAGAAATGGCCCATAGTATTACTGGCCGAACTAAGCTGGCCTGCTAGCAGTCAACGCACCTTTGGTATGGAAGAAAACAAACCAAAAATTCATCTGGACAACTAAAAACAATTCGTTTGTTTGTTCCTCAGGACTGAACGTCCGTAAGATTAATGAAACGAAAATTTTGTTGATTGCCAACTTTGTGGTTACATTTATTCACAAACTCCTTCATTTCATTAGGTGTAATATACTCTCTCTAGAGCCTCTATGCGTCTCATTGATTTCTAGTTGGCGTGTCTAAAACCTGGCTTGTTTCTTAATACCATCCCGTGTACAGAATAATAATCATATTTGCTATTTATTATACGAAAAGCTGATCCGGACAGAAAACAGTAGTCACGAAAGTTTAATTGCTTTATGTTGGAACATTGAACCTGATTATGCAAATTAGTAAACCTGTTTACTTAAAAAAAAAAAAACGATTTCGCTTGATCCTACGATTCCAATGGGTACATTCAATAAAATGATCGCTGATTGATCTTTCGTGGAAGCTTAAACTAAATGACATTGAATATAATCCATAATTATCATACCATTGTTAATAACACCATCTCTTCGTTTCGTAGGTTTTGGCTGAACTTGAATATTTAGATTTTTTTACACATTTTTGACTACAATAAAACCGTCCATATATTTATTACAAGCTTATTCTCTATAGATTTTTAAAAATGTTCGTCGTAAAATCTAACTCAGACTATAAATGATATTGAAATTAACATAAAGGATTTTGAATATTTTTTCCAGTCGTGATTAGTCGATTAGAAGATCTTCCTATAAATACTGCGAATGCCCATGGATCGTGTTTAGTATTTGATTGGAACTTGACTTGAACTATATTGAAAATGATATCAGTTTTCCAATTTAAGTTTTGCATCCTAGTTTGTCTCAGCGTCGCCATAAGATGTCAGGAGACTGACAAGACAACAGAACAACCTGTGATACCAATTTTTAATCCACATAATAGTGTTTCCATGTCGAGTTATGTTACTGAGCAGGGAAATTTTCAGTTTCAGTAAGTTTCATTTTGCCGTATTTTATTGTTGATTTTTTATTTAATTTTCATTGTGAAACTGCTGAAATTTTTTTTTTAAATTGTATGGAGTTCAACAAATTTTTATCATATAACAACTTGATTAGAATATTTTTTGTTATTGGTAAATTTTTCTAAAGAATCAAAGGACGCGAGAACAACATCAATATTGAAGTGTTTGGAAATTCGATCGATCAAAATGGAACTCAGACACTCGAATTAATTGGCAATTACCGATTTGGAAATATCTTACTTCGTTTCACGGCAAACACTCAATTTGGATTTTTTGTCACACGACTAGGTAAGTTTTATACAAAAATGCCTGATGGCATCCATGTTATACCGAAAAAAATCTTGCTCCTTTCCCAGACATACCACAAGCAGCTCCAATTCCACATCGAGTTATAGCTACAATCGTTGGGAAGTAATGTACAGTATCTCAGGTCGTATTTTGGAAAATTTAAAGACTGGATTCTTTAAGAAAATATTTTTTTTGATTTTTGAAAGTAGTTTTCGAAATTTTCTACGATGGTTGTGTTCTGCTCCAATTTCTGACGAATAAAATGGCTTATCAATTTAATTGTTTGTTAAATGACATTAATTTTGTTTCGAAAATCACTTGAAACTATTTTTTGGTTTTTGGATCGCAGATTTTTGTTACTTTTTCCATGGTTGATATGCATCTTAGTTGAAACGTTTCAAATTGAAAACATTCGATTTAAATTTCAAAAACTCGAACCAATTATCACGTTTAGGCTTTGCATGGTCAACCACACCACCACCACTCTACCTTTGGGGCTAGTGGGGCTCAGCCCCACCACTTACTGATGAGTCTATATTAGTGCAAATGTAATAAAATATCATTATAGATTTCAATATAGTTTTCATAATTTAATTTCATTTAAAAATATAATGTAGCTTTTTTTTTGCCCATGCTGTAGTTTACTTTCACATAGTCTTCTTGCCACGCACTGTAGAACGCTTTGTAAAAGCTGAGAGTAAAATTGCAACTTATTTTCTCTTTCACGATTTTCCACCTTAACTAAGAGCAAGGGGCTACATGAATTTTGCCCCTAAAGAGAGTATTTCGATTTGAATGGCTGCGTGAATTCTATGCTGAAGCGGCGGGAGTGTGCGTGTTTGAAATACATGTGTATACATCATGAACGGGCTAATCAAAAGCAGCCTGTTCAGTGCTTCGACAACGTTTAGTCTTGGCATGGTCTGAATAATGCTTTTGAGCAGGCATGAGCAACATTTTTTTACGAAGGGGTGAAGGTGATGACTGTTAATGCAAAAGTAGTCTCATCAGTGTAGTGCATGGTATTAGTACTTAGTGTGCCTTCGTAGTGTTTGATATTTTTTAAAGTTTTGTAGTGCTTAAAGTTTGTTCCAGAAAAGGGTTTTTCAGGTTCTGATATTTATGATTTTGATTAAATAAATAATTAACAAAAAAATTTCATTCAGAGTGCACTGAAGTTTTACTTAAGCTTTAAATGTTATTCAAAACACGATAAAAGGAATATATCTTTGATTGCCAGTGAATCTACTTTTGGGGAAACCAATCACTCAAAATCGGTTAACGCTCCACATGTGATACCTCTTGCATGGAGTGGAAACTCAAATAAGAACTTTTAATGGTGATAGAAAAATTTGTACCAGTAGCCCCACATACTTAACTCCCACCAGCCGCCACTAACCAAATGTGTAAGTTTGAGTATCTTTTAAGTTACAATAACAGTTCAGACTATATGTTTATAAATTATTTAATGTTGTTTACATGTTTGGCTAACTTGTGAATACTACATCGTTCTGAATGTAAATAAATTATTTAATGTTGTTTACATGTTTGGCTAGCTACATCGTTCTACATGTACAGCTTAATTGTCGGAGTGAGTTTTGCCTTACATAAACTGACTAAGTGCGTATTTGTTGCTTATGGCACAATAGTGAACCTAGCTGCATTTGTTTGGCCTCCGCAAGCCACCGCAAGCCTCCACAAGCCTCTGCAAGCCACCGCAAACCTCCGCAAGCTTCCGCAACCCTACGCAAGCCTCCACAAGCCTCCACAAGCCTCCACAACCCTCTGCAAGCCACCGCAAGCCTCCGCAACCCTACGCAATCCTCCGCAATCCTCCGCAAGCCTCCGCAAGCCTCCGCAAGCCTCCGCAAGCCTCCGCAACCCTCAGCAAGCCTCCGCAACCCTACGCAAGCCTCCGCAAGCCTCCGCAAGCCTCCGCAACCCAACGCAAGCCTCCGCAACCCAACGCAAGCCTCCGCAAGCCTACGCAAGCCTCCGCAAGCCTCCGCAAGCCTCCGCAATCCTCCGCAACCCTACGCAAGCCACCGCAACCCTACGCAAGCCTCCGCAACCCTACGCAAGCCTCCGCAACCCTACGCAACCCTACGCAAGCCTCCGCAACCCTACGCAAGCCTCCGCAACCCTACGCAAGCCTCCGCAACCCTACGCATGCCTACGCAACCCTACGCAAGCCTCCGCAACCCTACGCAAGCCTCCGCAAGCCTCCGCAAGCTTACGCAAGCCTCCGCAACCCTACGCAAGCCTCCGCAAGCCTACGCAACCCTACACAAGCCTCCGCAACCCTACGCAAGCCTCCGCAACCCTACGCAAGCCTCCGCAAGCCTCCGCAACCCTACGCAAGCCTCCGCAAACCTCCGCAACCCTAAGCAAGCCTCCGCAACCCTACGCAAGCTTCCGCAAGCCTCCGCAAGGCTCCGCAAGCCTCCGCAAGCTTCCGCAAGCCTCCGCAAGCCTCCGCAAGCCTACGAAAGCCTACGCAACCCTACGCAACCCTACGCAAGCCTCCGCAACCCTACGCAAGCCTCCGCAAGCCTCCGCAAGCCTCCGCAACCCTCCGCAAGCCTCCGCAACCCTACGCAAGCCTCCGCAACCCTACGCAAGCCTCCGCAACCCTCCTCAAGCCTCCGCAACCCTACACAAGCCTCCGCAACCCTACGCAAGCCTCCGCAACAGTACGCAAGCCTCCGCAACCCTACGCAAGCCTCCGCAACCCTACGCAAGCCTCCGCAACCCTACGCAAGCCTCCGCAAGCCTCCGCAACCCTACGCAAGCCTCCGCAACCCTACGCAAGCCTCCGCAACCCTACGCAAGCCTCCACAAGCCTCCGCAACCCTACGCAAGCCTCCGCAACCCTCCGCAACCCTACGCAAGCCTCCGCAACCCTACGCAAGCTTCCGCAAGCCTCCGCAAGGCTCCGCAACCCTACGCAAGGCTCCGCAAGCCTCCGCAAGCCTCCGCAACCCTACGCAAGCTTCCGCAAGCCTCCGCAAGCCTACGAAAGCCTACGCAACCCTACGCAAGCCTCCGCAACCCTACGCAAGCCTCCGCAACCCTCCGCAAGCCTCCGCAAGCCTACGAAAGCCTACGCAACCCTACGCAAGCCTCCGCAACCCTACGCAAGCCTCCGCAACAGTACGCAAGCCTCCGCAACCCTACGCAAGCCTCCGCAACCCTACGCAAGCCTCTGCAACCCTACGCAAGCCTCCGCAAGCCTCCGCAAGCCTCCGCAACCCTACGCAAGCCTCCGCAACCCTACGCAAGCCTTCGCAACCCTACGCAAGCCTCCGCAAGCCTCCGCAACCCTACGCAAGCCTCCGCAACCCTACGCAAGCCTCCGCAACCCTACGCAAGCCTCCGCAACCCTACGCAAGCCTCCGCAACCCTACGCAAGCCTCCGCAACCCTACGCAAGCCTCCGCAACCCTCCGCAACCCTACGCAAGCCTCCGCAACCCTACGCAAGCTTCCGCAAGCCTCCGCAAGGCTCCGCAAGGCTCCGCAAGCCTCCGCAAGCCTACGAAAGCCTACGCAACCCTACGCAAGCCTCCGCAACCCTACGCAAGCCTCCGCAAGCCTCCGCAACCCTACGCAAGCCTCCGCAAGCCTCCGCAACCCTCCGCAGCCCTACGCAAGCCTCCGCAACCCTACGCAAGCCTCCGCAACCCTCCGCAAGCCTCCGCAACCCTACGCAAGCCTCCGCAAGCTTCCGCAACCCTACGCAACCCTCCGCAACCCTACGCAGCTCTACGCAACCCTACGCAAGCTTCCGCAACCCTACGCATGCCTACGCAACCCTACGCAACCCTCCGCATCCCTACACAACCTCCCGCAACCCTACGCAGCCCTACGCAACTCTACGCAACTCTACGAAAGCCTCCGCAACCCTACGCAAGCCTCCGCAACCCTACGCAAGCCTCCGGAAGCCTCCGCAACCCTCTGCAAGCTTCCGCAACCCTACGCAACCCTCCGCAAGCTTCCGCAACCCTACGCAACCCTCCGCAACCCTACGCAGCTCTACGCAACCCTACGCAAGCTTCCGCAACCCTACGCATGCCTACGCAACCCTATGCAACCTCCCGCAACCCTACGCAGCCCTACGCAACTCTACGAAAGCCTCCGCAACCCTACGCAAGCCTCCGCAACCCTACGCAACCTCACTCGCCCATAGTTTTTAACACAATATTCAATTCTACGGACACAATTTTTGATTCTCGTGAGATCCATTTTAGTTTTCTGGGTTGAAAAATATTTTCAATGTTGATCCTGGGTTAACTATACATTTAGTATAAACATTTGAGCAATTGTCTTATCACAGAATATTCAAAAACAAAATAGGCCACTACCAATCCAAACGTTCATTTCGTCTGAACACTTCTTCTATATGAAAATATTTACATGTTAAGTAACAAGTTTTCTAATGTTTAATATCTTGACAATGTTTCAAATGTCTTACAAAGTTTTGCGGCAAAATACTGAACAGAAATTTTATGAGGTTTGATTTATCGAGAAAAAAATTCTGGCTTAATACAATTTGATTCACACGCTTATAATGAATAGATTTTTATGACCACAACATCAATGCCATAGGTTACTATTGCGACGATTCCTATTGGAAGCGAATGCGCGCGTTAGATCTTAGGATAGCAGCTTAGCCGTGCGATTGTCTTCTTCCACTTGGATGAGGAGCAAACCCGAAAACATATCTGAATTTCTTAACTCAAATGACGTGAGTTACGACCGGTCATTTTATTGAAAATCAAACAAGTTCGTCAGAGTCGTTTGGGTGACAGTGTATACAATAAACAGTGGGAAAACTCTTCTTCTCATTCAAACTTTAAAACTAAATTTAAGAAAGAATTAAGAGACAGGAAAGGACAGGACAAGACAGGACAGTAAGAAATACACGAGTTAAGCAGAGCAAAGCATATGCTCACTCCAAATTACGATCGAACGCGGCTTTGAGAATTGATAGTCTAATTTTTACTCTAGGTTTAACGACTAGTATATACAAAGACTATGGTTTAGACGTAATTATTGTGTGAAAAATGTCTTGCATCTTTTTAATAAGGTATATAGTAGAGATAGAATACAAGGTAATGTATTGAGCTCTGACTGATGAATGAGGTAAACCATTTTTTTAATATTTTTAATTACGATTTTTTGCATTTTTCTGGCTTTAAATGGCTATTGAAAAATCATGTGATGAGAACTCAAAGACAAGTCTAGAGAAGTAAATCGCAATCACATTCTTGGCCAACTGAGCTATTCTGTGTGAGCAATTTCTATCCTAGTTGACTTAAAAGAGGCCAAAAACATTTGTCAAACAATCGTTAACTCGTTCCAACATTGAATTTCCTAAAAAAAAATCTAAAAAAAAATCTAAAAAAAAATCTATTGGATTTTGTCCTCTGCACGACATTCGTAATCAATATTTAGTCACAAACAGATGATCCAAAATAAATAATAAGTCAGTTTGATTCTGGCTGATGACATAATAATAATAATCGTTAAATTGAAAATCAATCTGAAAAATTAGTTGCTAATAAACAAGATATTTGGGAGTTTTTTAACTACAAAACATAGACACGAAATGAGCAGCAATTGTTAAAAGTTGCAAAATTATCATCAAGCCATCAAAAAAAATGGCTTTATTGAATTTGATTATGCAAATATTTTCGAGGTGGATATTGCCAATCTAGCAAATATATTCATCTTTATCTCTTATTGTTAATAGTATTTGCTATTTTTTTGTATCTTGAAACGTGCTTATTGATTATATAAAGAACTTGAACCACAGGATCGTGGACTATAAAATTTCAAATTTGTTGAAGACATTTGAGACTAAAAACGTTTTGAAATGCGTCAGAGGTATAATTGTTTTTGAATGATATTTTGGTATAAATATTTCAAAAATCCATGCATCGAACGTAGTCTTCCATTTGAACTTGAATCGCGTTGTAGGCAAAATGTTAGCATTCCGTTTTCAATTTTTCATCATATTGCTATGTCTTATTGTTGCTATAAGATGTCAGGAAACAAAACCACAATCTCCGGAACATCACCCACTTCAAGATGATACACACGATCAATTAGGAGACCATGTGAAAATACCTAGTAAGTTTAGCGCAGATATAACAGCTAATATATGAGTTAAATTGATAAACATTTTATTTTTGTTTCAGCGAAAGATAGGCTTCCTGCTTATATAGGTACACTTGCTGGTGGCAGATAATATATTGTGGCCGAACTTATCTATCGAAGCAGCATTCTTGAAGGAAATTTTTTCGGAAGAATCATAAAGAATTGTTACTCCAGAAATGGTTTTAGCTACTGTTTATATTTGTATGTTTTCTTTTTATGTTCAGAATAAAGAAATTTAACTTGCTTTTGTCAGTTCGACGATATTGAAAATTATTGATTTCGATTTTATTTTGGACCCAGACTGCTGCATCATATGCAAATCATAGTTTTTTTATATATCAATTATGCAATTTGAAATACTTTTACAGGAAAGTTATTAGATTTGTCTTCAAAAATCTAAAATATATTTCCTAGATTGCACTTTGAATAATTCAAGCTTTATCAAGCAATGAATTAATATTTTCTTAAGTTGATTTTTGTTGATTGTATTTTTATCTAACACAGAAAAAATGGGGAATATATTACAAATACAAAAATAGTACTACAGAAATTTTATATATTTTATCGTGAATCATTAACAAAATGTGCCACAGAAAGAACACGTTCCTTTCTACACAGGGCAGGGGAATCACCAGAAAATACCACATCTAACTTCCATTTATTCATTAAGATTCCGACCTCCAGACTAGCATAGTATAATTACAAAAAAAGGAACACATAGCCTAGTAAGACTAATCAAATAAGATATGGAAGGTTAGAGTTTTATTGATGGTGGTGAAGCCGAAACTGAAAACACCCATCTAAGAGGAGTCTGTGGGATTGCAAAGTAGCGAAGAAAATCGTTGAACAAATAGCATATATGTAATTTTAAATTACAAGATTGAGAAACGAGTGAATTTATGATGTACTGATTCAACCAAAAATGTTGGTAAACATATAAATCTGAGGCTCAAATCTGAGTTTCTGGTCAAAAATCACTCCCAGATCTTTTATTTGAAAAACAGCCGTAGGTGAAGGATCGTGCAACGTGAATATATGATTAATTGGACTGGACTTTGGTTGGTTGGTTGTAGTGGCAGCCCGCTTTATCCAAAGGTGGCTCACTTAGGTCACGATAGGCCCTTGGTGGTACCACAGAAGATAAGGGCGGCACTAGAACCTGCGGGCTGACGAGAACCATCCAGATTCTAGTATGAAGCCGGCTATGCAGCCAATGTCTAAATCAGCTACTTCCGTGAGGTTGTCCAGGAAGGACGAGCCCAAGGTTTGCATGCGTTGCCTGGACAGTGCTGGGCATTCGCACAGAAAGTGTTGGATTGTTTCTTCCTGATCCTCTGATCTGCAACTTCGGCAGAAATCATTGAAAGGGACAGCCAATCTGTCTGCGTTTTTGCCGATCACACAGTGTCCCGCCGGTACGGACTGGATTTTAAGGAGTATGACATTTTGAAACATTTCTGTACATTAAGGGAGAGAAAATCAATTTGATTCTTCCGAGCGAATAACTCTGGAAATTTTCAAGTCATCAGCATACAAAAGACACAGAGACACTACGGAAGCGGAAAGGTCATTTATGTAGAATAAGAAAAGAAGAGGGCCTAGAATGGACCCCTGAGGAACGCTGTAAACTAACTAAACTAACACCGCATGAACGATATCTGATGTAGGACTCAACCCAGGAGAGAAATGATCCAAACAGGCTAAAGTGAGCTTCAGTGAATAGTGATTTATTTATTTATTTACAGATTCATCTGACAGACTAATCCAAAAACAAGATGAAAATGAAAATATGGCTAATTTAACAAACAATGTTTAAGCTTATGCTTGAAAGTAAAAAGTGAGAGGGGAAGCGGACCAAGTTGCAGAACGTTAAGGTTTCTGGGAAGGCATAACATCGGAGAGTGAAAGAAAGTTTCCGTTCTAGCAAACGGTATGACAAATAAATCATCACATCTAGTAGGACGTCCTGAAGAACGATATTCTAAGCAGTCGCAGAGGCTAGAATATATTAGAAAAATGTGGTCTAAGTGCGACCCTTGAGGCCCACACGACTAACTTCCCAGTGGGGTGAATAAAAAGCTATAATTTGCTTTTATTAATAATTACTCTTATTAAACATTATTATTATAAATTAATATAATTACTTTTATTATTTTTATCAATTTTTTATCTAACCATAAAAGCTTTCGTAGAGGAAGACGTCTCCACCACCTGGTCATCCTCTACCAAAGCCTCGGCAACCTCGTCCTCTTCGTCCTCGTCATCCTTCTTGTCCTCCACTTCGTCCTCAACTTCGTTCTCCATCTCGGCCTCGGAATCCACAACTATTATTGAGTGTATTTAATTATTATTTACAATAATCATTCGTTATTAAGAATGTTTGACCGTTACTGAATAATTATAATTGACTTTGTATATACATTATCAGATTATAACTAATATTATTTGATTGTCATTAACTATATTAAATTATTTATAACAATATCTAATTATTAACTGCATTAGCGTCTCTACTCCCATTCACCCAAACCTGATAATATAAGTTTGGAATTTTATAAATTAATCTTTTTTTTTAAATAACATTTTTTACAAATTTGATCACAATTTTGCTAAAACGCGCAATAATAACAACATTACTATGAAGGTATTTGGTATCTGCACGAATTAATAGTGCGTATCAACAGTTTAAAAATAAGCAATTTTTAGTCGTTTTTTCAGTTTTTTCATCCTAAATAAAAAACCGCCTAACCGATTTTGCTGAAAAGTCATTCAGTTTTAAGTTACGTAATTACGCGTCGTTTAAAACCGGTCCCACGTCAATCCGATGTTTGGTTCTTGAGATAATCGAGACGAAAAATTATTCCGAACGCACATACGTACATACGTACATACGCACATCCGCACATACGCACATACGTACATACACACTCACAGACATCTCTCTAAAAACGATGGATTTGGATTCTAGAGACCTTAAAACGTGGAGATATGTGAAAATTTGGGATTCGCAAAATCGACCCCATTACAATAACTTCCCATAGGGAACTGGGAAGTTAAAAAGGAAACATTTATCTAGGAAGAGTCTACGTGATTTCAGGGTAGGAAGATGAAGCAGGGACAATCGCTCTTCATAGGATTTGTATGGAAAATGAAATTTAAAGAGAAGGAAACGAGTAAATTTCCGCTGCACGGATTCAAGCCTAAAGTCTTGGTATTGATTACGTAGAGACCACACTTGTGAACAATACTCAAGGATGGGACGGACGAGGCTAGTGTAAAGGCAAATGCAGGATGAGATGTCAGTAAACGTATTCGAATGCCTAAGTACAAACTCAACGACACGAAAAGCACGCGAGGAGATTGCCTCAATGTGAGCATCAAATTTAAGTCTAGGATCAAAAATTACTCCCAAGTCACTAAATTGGACAACTGTGGAGAGCGGAATATTTTGTATGGCATAAGTGTGAGTAACTGTACTAGGTTTCAGCGAGAAAGACATTTTGTGACACTTTCTTATATTCAACGAGAGACAATTACATTGACACCAAGTATCTAGAGCATCTAAATCCAATTGGAGGGCATAACAGTCCTCCTGAGAGCGGATGGCTCTGAAAACTTTTAGGTCATCGGCATATGGTAGGCAATGGGACTTAATAGCGAAGGGAAGGTCATTAATATAAAGAAGGAAAAGAAGTGGTCCTAGAATTGAGCCTTGCGGAGCTCCGGAGGCAGGATGGAAAGGAGTTGAGAACGCACTGCAGACACCAACTCGGCAAGCTAATTTCTGAAGTGGAAGATTAAGGTTGACAATGTCAAATGCCTTACTGGGATCAGTGTACATCACATGAACTTGTGTACGATTGTCGAGATCCTTTGTGACAGTTTGGGTACGTCCAAAAACATTCGTGTTGGTTGAACGGTTTTGAAGAAATCCATGTTGAAACGGGGATGTTTTATTGTAGACAATGCTTTCAAAGAGCTCGGAAAAACAAGAAAGCAATGAAAAGGGACGATAATTGGAAAACCGGACTTGATTACAGAAAAAATGTAAGCTAAATTCCATAAATTAGGGAAGATACTGAAGGATAGACTAGCGTTTAAAATATAAAAAAAGTTGAAGTTGAACAAGAAGCCGGACAAATTATTTTATGAACTTTTAAAGGTGTTCATTTTATTTTTGAATAGAACGTCCTGAAAATTTTCGAAACTCAATTTAATTCGTTCATATTTTAAAGTTTTACAGACTTTAAATTTTTAGAGATTTTAAACACCCTCTTATTTCAACTGAGATTTGAGAAGAATATCAACAATTTTTTTTAAATTGTAAATGGCTGAGTTCCACTTAACTAACTTAACTACCGAACAATCTTACACATATATTCTTCGAAGAAAAATTAATTAACACCTTTCAGAATAGCCGATACAAGCTTCTATTTAACACATTTATCATTAAATGCTCCCCAATTCCATCCCTGAACTTGTACTCGACAATTTTTCACCATCACATTGCATTGATTAAATCATTCTCAAGCTGACGCCTCTGTTGAATTTTTAAGAAAAATTTACACATCCTCAACAGGAAAAAGTCACCGAAAAAAAGATGGAAAATTGATTCCATTAATTTTAACGTTGTTGTCGTCGATGTGGTTTGTATCGTCGTTGTCGTCGTCCTTATCGCCGTTTTCGTTCGTTGCCAAACTCGTCGTCCTTGTTGTTGGGTTCCATCGAGTTGCAAGAATGTATATTTGATTTGAATAAATCCTCCATGGATTGTTGGTGGTGTCGTGGTTGTTGCTTGGTTGCTATGCTTCGATATGGTTGATTTGTTGATGGATAGAAATTGTAAGAGGTGCCTGATGGTATTTTCGATTAGGGTATGCGTGATTCCACTTTGGAAGGGATGCAATTTATAGTTTACAGCTGCAGTTTAAGTTTCAAAGGGAAAAATATTGAAGCAGGCAGGGAGGGCATGTTTAATGGAAAAAAACAATTAGGGATGCAGATAAGCTTTTCTTTTGTTGAATTTTTAGTGTCAGATGATTATTGAATTTTTTTTTGCATTCAGTACAATTTTGTGCAGCAAGGACTATTTTTTCAATATTTAAAAGCTCCCTGTTCAGAAAAATGTCATGAGTAATTTCTGAGCGAACTAAACAAATAAATGTATCAGAGCAATTTCTTAGCAAGTCGAAGGTAATTATGTATCATTTTAATTTTTTTTGCTTGCTTCCCGAAAATATTAACAAAGATATTTTTTAATCCCGAAGGACAACTCAACAAATGAACAATTATCATGCACAACATCAAAGCTTTCCATGACATTATTCATTTAAAATGACGAAAAATAATTATGTATAATGCAGACAAGACGTTACCCAGCTGAATTCCAAATGAAACACTTCACCCCCTCCAAAATAATAGAAAATTACAAGCCGACAAACAAATCCAAAAGAATACCATCATGAAAAAGTGAAATCCCAGACTTATAAATTGCCAAATAAACTCCCTGAATAGGATCACCTGGGACGAATCTCTAGAGAGGTTATAACCTGCTACTTCGAAATGTTTTGTGAACTATATTAAATAGAGATTTTCCTTTTTGCGTCTGCATACCGTTATCGTTGTCGTTGTTCATCTGCTACCCACCATCGAAATGAAAATCCGTGCCACTGTGAGTATGGGTGTGAGAGAAGCAATATAAGGAAAATGGTCGTGGGATAGTACGTAGATATCACCACTGTTTCCTGTATTTTATTATACAAAATAGCATAGTGTAAGCATTATGACTCCCCGATGAATACCCTCATCTAAAATACGTTTTTTTCTCTCTCTGCTTGCAAAATAGTGGGAGATATGGCACGAAGCGCGGATAACTGCGTCCCAAGCACAGTCAGGCAATAATTCAAACAGGAAAAACCCGGAAAAAAGCAAGAACACTTTTAACATGAATATGGACAAATGTAAAGATTTTATTATTGTCCCTTCGACATTTAGTATTCAAAATGCCTCTTTGTCACGCAATACATTCATTGAGCTTTCAGTTGGGCAGGATTGCCGGGTCTGGTTTGGTGTAGTTCAGTGTGGGCTATCTAAGGACGAGAAGGACTTTCACCGGCGAACAACAATATTTTACTTTTTTGATGGGATCTGACAATGATGATGCGATGCATGAATGAATAGGTTCGCTACACCCACTATTGTAGACTATGGAAATTCTCTGAAATTTCGGCAATATGTTGGTAAATCACTATGGAAGCAGAAGGAGATTGGATCTAGTTGGTTCCTGGAATGTTACAGTGTGGTCATGATTAGATGGAACTAGGAATTAGAAGCTATGTTCGTTTGATTAGATAATTTCCAAGGAGTGTGTGAAGTGTTCGGTATCGTCTGATGGTCAGTCCCTTTTCGTCCTTGTGGACATTTTGAATTAAAATTTCTGACACTCCGAAACTTGCTGAAGATGATATCATCTGCGTTTCATGTTTCGACACAAGCTTGTAGCGTGCCTGGTTTCATCTGTCGCAATTAACCCTGGCTTGGTGAACGCCTCACTCACTCCGTTACAATTTAAGATCTATCAACGCTTCCACTTGTTTCTATGCCTTCAACTTCGTATCTCTTGATTGCTCCTTGAATTCGTAGTAACTGTTGGCTTCGTTGTTGACGTAGAGCTATCCGGCTCTTAACTGAAGATAATTCTAGCAATCTCTACCTCTAATCGATCCAAATATATAAAAGCATGCATAAATTTGTATATATATATTTGGTGGTTTGAACACCAAACATATAGTCACTAATTTAATGGAAAGTGTGGTTTCGGGGTGTCGGATGGCATCCTCTTCAGATGCTGTCATTTACCATCCGTCACCAGACAGCACGACCACGGATAGGCTTGTTGATGGGTTAAGCTCGTTATATTTCAACTATTTTAATATTTGTATCTGCGAATTATAACGACTGTCAATTTGGTTCGTATATATGCTTACGCCGCTACTCTATATAAGTTTTAGTTTATCATGGGTTACAACCTCCTAGTCTAGTCAACAACTTCGTCTTCTAGTTGGTTAGCAACTCTAGTTGGTGAGCAACTCACTAACACTATTATTGCACATTAATGGGGGTTCTTAGCTTCCAGATTTTATGCTGGTTCATCGTTAATTTAATGGAAAGTGTGGTTTCGGGGTGTCGGATGGCATCCTCTTCAGGTGACTTATTTTGCTCAGGGTATTTTGACTAGACTTTGAGTAATGTTGCCCTTGGCTGAAAATTAATCAAGGCCTAATTATTTTGAACTTGGGCTGGCCAGACTGGCATGGTGAATGTTTCGGTTAATTTTATACTTTTGGGAATTGTAGGTGATTGAATCTTAAGTAATGAAGACTGGTAAAAACGTGGGTAACCAAACTGGAACCTCAGTTGGTTTCCCAGCAATCATCAACTCTTCCATTCTTTGAGCGGCCGATTGAATTCGTCTATGCGATATTTCTACTACCGTTGCCTCGTTGCAAGACCGGCTGAACGTCATCATTCAGAGGTTAGTGTTTTTTGACTTCAACTTTTCAGTTTTCTAGTTTTGAATTTATTATAACACCCATAATTTCAAACAAATCCAACCATATTTGCTCAGTCAATTTTAAAGTATGGTTTTACAACGAACAATCAAGAAACCGTTTTTGTACTGTTTCAAATCATTCACAATAAACCCAACCAGCTTTCCTCGAAAATTGGACTCCACTGTACCCTCATTTACTATCAAACCCCCATTAAAATCACTCTACAGTATACATGTACCACAAGTCCAAGTATCGACACTTTAATACTAAACTGAACTGAATTGAATTCAAGAGAATTGGTTGGACAGAACAGGCTGACTATGGACTCTACACAACAGGAGTAATCACCGAGATGGTAGTACCGAAGAAGTTGGAGGATGTAGCCATGTGAAGCAGGTGTACAAGTTCTCTAGGTATTAACCGTGAGATGAAATATGATACAACATGGCCTGCCTTGAAGCTTGCATACAAGTGTACCGGTGATGGTAGTTCAAAGGACTGGAAGGGTATGCAGACAGATTTATGGCATGCATAGAAATAGAAGGAGTTATATCATGCTATCTTCATACATACTACAGTTCTCTGTAGCGAAGGAATTTCGTCAAGTTATTTTTCTCCGCTTTTCAGAAATACCAAGTGCTAGAAATGCTCATGCGAAACACAAAGTGAATATTAACCTACAACAAAGGGAACAAGCCAAATCTGCGAGACGATATCGTGCAGGGATTTCATTCACCTGCCGTTTCTTTGTCCCAGCCCTGTGTGTCAGTCGTTAGTCTACTCTGTCCCGCGAAAAATAGCTTTTGGATGTCATCTAAATGAACCAAACACAAAGTCCTCGTCCCGACCGGTTAGCATTGTCTCGTTATGTAATTAATTATCCTTATAAAGCTGTATAATAATATTCTGATGTATTACCCGGGAGCGGCCAGGTTCAGGGACATCATCGGGAGAGTGCTTCCACAACTGCCTGGGGTGTCTTTCAAGCATTATTTCTCATTAGGAATATCGTGGAGTTTAGGCCCGTACTCGGCAATACCCATGCAGGACATTTTTTCCCTCCTATCTAATTTAAAGCTCATCGTTCATTAGTGCCGCTCCGGTAATATTTCAGCGGTAATGGTAACAGAATGATGTCAAGATAATAATGATGAGGCTGAAAACCATGAGGTCCGTCATGATCATTGCGCTGTCCCAGGAAATATCATTTAAAGGTTTCGTGAATCAAATTCCAGATTAATTCGCCTTTTGGGCTTGAATTTCTAAAGGAAATGTTTCGATGGTCTGAAAAGCCAAGCGAAATAATTAATACGAGAATACTTTAATGGTATTGAATTAGAAAGAATACTTTTGTCAACATCTCAACAAGAATCATGAAACGTAAGTGCAGCGTCGTGAGTAATGAGCAAGGACATAATACTATTCAGGTGAAATGACCGACATAGTCATGGACCGGAAATGGGTAGCACTCCCTTTTGTTTGCTCGTCATTTTTCAAGAACTCGGTCGTAACAAGTATCAGAAATTGAAATGGGTATGATTTCACCAATTTTTCACCGGCTTTCTCTTGATAATAGGCATTCCTTTCTACCTAGCCATGATGGCTGTGATTATGGTGATTATAATGATGATGAAAATTAATATACATACAATGGTTTTCGTAGGATTGCCTCAAACAATTACAAAGGCCATTAAGCGAAAGAAAGAACAAAAGATATGACGATTTATGAGACGGTCTGCCACAATCTATATAACCAAGCGAAAGTATCTTATTCCACCCTAAAAAAACAATTTTCAAATGTCCTACTGCAATTCATCTGGTCCCATATTTTTCCCATTTTGTCAGGTCCCTGTCGTACGAATTCATCATCTCGCTGCTCGTGCAAAAACAGATCATTATTGTGATTAAGTGTTAATTTAAATTAATGGCTCGTCAATTATTTAGAGGTAATTTGCAAATCGTCTTAGAATAGTCAGTTGGGTGAGGGATCTTATTGTTTCGCGTTGGTATCGTTCACACATTAATGATTGTTTCACCTTTAATGCTGTTGCTTAGTTACAAGGTGAATGTTTCTTGTACGTTTTGATTTGATTCTCGATTTTGTGGAGCTAAAATAGAGGTTCTGAAACATTTGATACTCATTGATAATGAGAACGTTTTTGATATGATATCAATGGAATAAAAGCAGTTATTTGTGGTTGAATGGGGTTCGTCTAGACCATATCAATACAAGCAGTTCTTTTGATTGTCAATTAAAGAGGACAAAGAAATTCCAAGTTAGCAATTCGTAAATTCAATATCTTATTAACGAGAACTCGCGCCTTAAATTCACAAGCATCTAAGATAAGAATATCATCAATTTTCATATAAAATTTGCCCACGTTGGGCGCTGTTTCAAATCCTAAAAAATTTCATTCTTAAATGAAATAAAATGTCGCTTTATTGTATTTGTATGCCTGTGGATTATTTATAAATAATAATTTGATTTACATGGCCGCTCTGATTGGCTTAATGGTAGCCCGTTCACTGAACGGGTTAAGGATTTTCAGAGGCGTGAAAAATAAGCACTTTCAAAGAATTTTTTAAACTTTTGCATCATATTTTTTTATTTCATTAATAATCTAATATTATTAAACTACATCTAAAGTAATGTTTTGAAAAATTTCAATCAAAAGTTTTACGTCTAAAATAAGTTATCAACTCGATTGTTGACGCCTCTTTTAAAATTAGTCTCTCAGGTCTCAGCCCACTTAGAAGGACTCATTCCGTCTCACCCAGCGAGACTGTTTTATCGAAAATCTTTAAACAAAAATGAATTATTTGTTTGATAGCTCATCTAGCACTTAATTGCGGCTTTTATCGTCTACTCAAAATCAAGCAAATTGAACTGAAAGGCTATTTATTCATTTTAAGTGTAAAAACCATTCGTTTAATATTTAAAGAAAAAAGGTTTGGTTCCAAAAAATTATCACTTCTGCCAAACACTAACACAAACCAATACACTTATAATTTTTCCAGTAGTTTTGAATAAACTACTGAGTAGTACTGATGGTTACCTCAAATGTAAGAGAGTAGTCACTCATCGAGCTGATATCTTGGTCCAGAATAATATTTTGAATTGAAACGTTCGCGAAAGCTATTTAGAACGTAATATATGAACTTGGCATAGGCATTAAATTTTAAAAAAAAATTACAACTGTTTTTTGCGTTCATAGACGGGACTTATTATTTTATATTTGTATATACGTATTTCGAGCACCAATTGTGCCCTTCTTCAGTACATTTGACCACTAATATCAATAAGAAGGATTACAATGATGCGGTATTTGATAAACAAACTACCGGAGAGTACTTTGAGCTACGAAAAAACCCTCTAACAGATTGTATAAAAAGAGTTGAGAAAGTTTTGAAGAAGTATCAGAGCATTACAGATGTAGTGTATTCCTAGTTCCAAACCTGGAACTAGCCCATACACAACTAATTTCCCACACAAGCTTTTGTGATTTCCCACACAAGCTTTTGTGATTTTCCACACTAGCTTCTCTAAGCTTCGGTAAGCTCTCTATGACTTCAAAGCACATCCTCAAGCCTACATTGACATGTTAATCTAAATTTACCGTGTGAAACTCTTAGTAGAGCATTGAACCCAGAGTAAGCAAAAATATAACTTATGCGACGTTAATTGGGTCAATGCAAAGTAAGCTATATTGAATGCGACAAACTCTGTGGGAACTAATTTGAATCGCGTTCGATTGGTTATCGTAAGTAGATTTAAAACTAGAGTAGGAATTTTTATAGAATAAGCAAATTTAATGTACATAGAAACTAGGAGAGAAATTGGTAAATAAAAAGAAGGAACGAAGCTGGCACTGGGCTCAGAATTGTTCCTTAGTTGAACGAAGTTGTTTGTTTCTATACTGCAACTTTTGCCTTAACATCGGCAAAACGTCCAATAGAAATAATTGAGTAAAGTCTGCCTAATTTCGGCAGACTACAAGTTGCCTTTTTATTCGGCAATTTCAATATTCAGAGATATCGGCTGCCTGTTCTTTTGGACTGCGCCAAACATGTGGCAATTAATCAATTGCCAGGAGGTCTCTGGAAATCTTCATTGTTTTCTGTTCTTTTCTGAGAATAACTTCCTTCGCGGTGAGAAGAAGATTATATCTCTAGAAGATTATCGGAGAAGACGCCCATCACTTGGTCTACCACGCGCTTCACATGTAATAAACATATTACATGACGATACTACGATAATCACATTCCACAGAGAACACTCTTACCCAAAATTCATAAACCGGATAATGAATTTAGGGACGTAGTTGCCATCACAAATTCCTCACTCAAAACATTGTTAAATGGCTGTTGTGAAGAATCAACTGCGTTGGTGATTTAAACCATTCAAAAGTCTTTAAGAAACAGAGAGGATCTCCTGGGATAACTGGAAAACGTAGGAGATATTGCGCCAGATGAACGCATCGTGTCATTTGAAAGCTTTCTTTCCCAGCATCCCGGTCGAGAAAGCCCTGCTTTACCCGTAGGAATGGCTATAAAGCAAGGATCAAACCTTCCTTGCATGGAAACAGGAGGTTAACTTACTGATGAAACTAGCCAGATTGTGCTTGACCAAGAGTTACCTCACATTTAGAGGACGATTCTACAAGGGAACCGGAAGAGTAGCGATGGGCAATCTCCTTTCTTGAGCGAACTTTTCATGCTCAGGATTGAACAAGAGCTACAAGAGAAGGGGCTATTGCCACGAGTCTGAGTGAGGTATGTGGACGACATCCTTGCTATTGTTCATAAAAAAAGCGGAAGAAACTCTCGGAAACCTGGACAAAACCCAACGAAACTTACAATTTTCAATGGAAGTTGAAAAGGAAGGAGAAATTTCGTGTTTGAACTTGAAGATTATTGGATCACAGGGAACGATTGATTTCGACATATTTAGGAAACACACTCACACCCGGAAAATGATTACCTCTAAGTCGAACCAATGTTACGCTCACAAAATGGCCCCTTTTGATTCCATGACCCATCGCCTATATACAGTGCCTCTCAGTCCTAAACAGTTTAAAAGAGAGAAAGAGGAAACACAGGCGTCAAAAATGGTTACACCCGTCTATGATTTCCAACCTCATCAGGAAAAAAGCGCATGTACGAAAGCAAGCTGAGCAGTCTTCAAAGGGAAGATGACGACCTCAAAATGAGGATAGGAGTAACACACTCGGCGGTTTCAGGGAAGATAATAATCTGCATATAGATATGGTTCCATCGAGCAGAACTCATCAACTAAAGAATATCCTAGGATCCGCCAAAGAAAAAAAACTGAGACACGAACTAAGTGGAATTTATAAGGTTTTATGCCCGGACTGTGGAAAAACCTACATAAGGCAAACCAAGTGACTAGTATCTGTACGATGGGAGGAACATGTAAGATAAAGAACGGAAAGGACCCTGCGTCGTTGAAGTCAATGGTAGCCAGGCACATTGTTGAGGATGAACACAACATCGGCTGCGACAATATAGCGGTGATTCAAGAGGGAACAAATTGCAGGAAATTAGATGCACAAGAAAGTCTTGCTATTCTGAAGTAACCTGAAGGTCGAAGATTTAACCACGATCTGGGAAATGTGCAATCGAAGTTACTGAGGTCTATAGCAAAGGAAGGAGGAAATTGACCGAGAAAAAAATGATTGAACGATCTCCAAACAGAATCTACCAGCCAGGCGAGGTCATAAAATTAATTAATTGAACTAGATTTCTCACTCCTAAAATGATTGCAAATAAGGATTGAAATTAAGTTCTAATTTTGATACCTTTTCGCTTTGCTGAGGTTATGTGATATATACAGACCCATCGATGGCTGCATTAAATGAGTTGTCAAATGTACTGGAGAAGGATACAACTGGTGCTTGAAGTACTTATATACAAACATAATATAAGAAATCTCATCTGAGGAAACACAACAGTTTTTTTTATCTATTTTACAACAAAAAGAATTTTAAAAGCCATTTTCAATGAAAGGACTTTTTTCATCAGTAAGAGATAAAAATATTCAAAAGATACCAATCAACTCATGCTGGTGGAAATTACTGATATTCAAAACGCAAACAAACTTTTTTTCAATAAAAATGGATCAATTTACTTTCAATCTGTGAAGTTCAAAGATGTTTCGCTGATGATTTTTTTTGGTAATAATTCTTCCAGTTTACTTAAAATCAATTTCCCATTTATATGCTGCAATCATCGAATCCAAAAAAGAACACGGAAAAAATGTTCCAGTCTACAATCTTCAACCGAAAAATTTCTCGTCTTTCTTTTTTGACTCGAAGAATTTCAGAAAAATCTTACTCTAAAGCTAAATCCATATTTTCCGGCTAATGTAATCCAACATCAAATAAACTGTTTATGCTGTTCGCTTAAAAAATCTCGAGAAATTACAATTTCATTTCGAGAATTTCAAGGATTCTTGCTTAACATCATTAAGGTCGACGTATATTTTGTATATACATATATACAATTTTATGATGGCTTCAACGCAACGTTATATCTACATTCATTAATTCCTTCGTTGACTCTCTACCTGTTATCGTTATAAAAATATTTTTTCTGCTCTTTTTTACATTCCCGGCCTCTCTAAGTCGTTTTATCCGCCTTTTACGATTTGAGCGATAAAAAATTAAAATTTAATTTGAGAAATTACGTTACAAACATGTCAAAGGACACTGCCACCATCATCATCATCCTCATCCTCATCCATCCCAGTTCCCTCCTTCATTTTCAGGCTGTGAGCTCTTTCCTGAATATATCTCATGCAAATCTTACAGGGTCACAGCCTACACTGGCCGCACTCATCCTTTTAGTCCTACTACTCCTCGCGTGTCATACCTTTCCCTTGCTTTGCTTTGCATTACTTTGATGTGAACGCTACTAGACTTGCCTCTGTCACAATCCCAATTCCAGCAATACAGGACGATGACAACATAAATTGCACAAGGATGAGGGCACACAGCTAGCAGGATCATAGAAGCATACCTTTATGGAATTTTCCATACTGACATTTTTGTGCCTTTTGCAGACGTTCGTTGTGCTGTCAGTGCTGTCAAAATGAACAAAAATTCCTTTCATTCATATAAATATAGAACAGGCAGCAGGAGCAGATACGGGAGCAGATGAAACACCAACGACAACAATAACCCAATCCAGAGATTTCGCGAATGTAGCGCAGCAGAGGAAAGGTGTCAGTTGAAACACAACGCCACGATAAGGCTTAGCTAAATGTTAAAGTGAAACTTTCAATCCTTTCACGCTCCCAAGATCTTTTCGTAATAGGAACCTGGATACTCATCCTACGTTTGCATCTTCTGGCATGACAATGTTACTGCCAAAATGTGAGAATATGATGCAAAAATTTCAAGTATGCAGAGTTCGAAATAAATGCGACTAGAGTTTCAGTATTCATGGAAAAAAATCATCAAAGGACAACGAAAGGAAAGTAGCGTGGAAAACTATCGTCGAAAAATAAAGTTGTAACGAAAACTGAAAAAAAGGTCAACATAAGCCGGAAAAAACTACTGAAAAATATCATAAATGGTTGAAAGGACAGAGAATTGTAGTACAAACAGGCGAAAAAATTTCACAGATGGGACCAGAAAGGTCTGGTTTTTTTTTGGTTCATGGAAAATGATTATGGAATATTCCGTTAACGGTTTACAGTTAGAAATTTTTTTCCACGGAATTAGTGTTGGTATGGGATTGATACCGCGAGGATGTGATTGGTTTTAGTTTTAAGTGAAATCATTTTTTTTCAATTTACACAACCTATTAAGGATTTCAAAGGAAGGTGTTCGTCTGCTTTCAGAAGGAAGTAAGTCAAATCTTACAAAAACCATTCCTACTTGTGATTGAATAACTCTTCTCTCACCGTTTCAATTAATTGTGGAAAAAGGAGCAGGATTATGAAAGCTATAGTGAGAAACGAAGCTGGAAGCTGATGCCATGTTACATTCTAATAACTTAAAAATTACCCCTTCCTTTAATATTTTGTAAACTTACCTATAAGACTTAAATACAAGGGATTTTGCAGCTTTCAGGTGATGGCAGAATATGGTAGGTTGGTTGGTTGTATTGGAAGCTCTCTTCATCAAAAAGAGGGCTCACTTAGGCCACGACAGGCCCATTGTGATATCACAGAAGATGAGGACGGAACTACAACCCAGCTGCAGGATGATCAGAACTATTAAGATTCTCGTAGTGGCTAATGTTTAAATTAGCAACTTGCGTAAGGCTGTCCAGAAAGGGGGAGCCCAGCGTTTGCATGCGTTTCGAGGATAGTGGTAGGCATTTGCACAGAAAATGTTGGATTGTTTCTTCCAATCTGCAGCTTTGACAGAAATCGTTGAAAGGATCACCCAATCTTTCTGCATGTCTGCCAATGAGACAATGCCACGTAATTACGGATACGATGAAACTTAAGGATTCACGACTCGTGTTGAGGAGCTGCTTGGTGCGTTTTGAGCTCAGTGCGTGCCAAGTTTGCCTGGTTGTCCTGCAGGTTTCTTCCAGCAGCCAGGCTCTGTTTGCAGCTTCTATATAATACTGCTTTAAACTTAGGTTAATGGAGGTCAATGGATGGCAGCCTTGGGGTGCAAGTGTATAATCCTGGAGCTCAGTGCCAGCTCTCACTAAGGCATCCGCTTCGCCATTTTTCGGTTTATTCCATGTCCCAGTACCCAGCAAAGAATCAATTCACAGTGAAACGACATCACATTTAGTTGTGTTCGGCATTCCATTACAATTTTGGATGAGGTATGCACGCTAGGTAGTGATTGGATAACAGCTTGACTGTCAGAGAAAGTGTTTAGATTTCTTATGGAATTTTTTTGTTTCTTCAACCAGTCTACTGCCTGGTATATCAATGCATACATACTCTCGTTTTTCCTATTTTTAAAAAAGGTGATCCTTCTCTTGTATCTAATTATAGACCTATATCAATAGTTTCTGCCCCATCTAAACTCTTAGAATTTTTTTTTTATAATTTCCTGTTCACGTCTTTCTATCACTTAATTAGCCCTTGTCAACATGGGTTTCATAAAGGTAAATCAACTGTAACTAACTTAGTTGAGTTCACCAACTTTGTTGCCAGTGCAGCTAATGATAGATGTGATGTTCATGTTGTGTACACAGATTTTGCCAAAGCTTTTGACTCTGTTAGCTTCGATATCCTCCTTTCTAAAATGAGCTTACTTAATCTTCCTGATAATCTTATTCTGTGGCTCAGTACGTATCTCAAGAATCGTTCATGTTGTATTGTTCTTAATGATTCTCGTTCCCTTCCGTTTTCTCCACTATCTGGAGTTCCACAAGGTTCTATTTTGGGTCCCTTGCTGTTTTCCTTCTTTATTAATGACCTTCCTTCTTTGTTTCGTTCGCGTTGTGATGATTGTAAAATATTTACCAGAGTGTCTTCCATAAATGATTGACACATGCTGCAAAATGATCTCAATCAACTGTTTGCCTGGTGCTCTGCTAATGGCCTCATGCTTAATGTGAGCAAATGTGTTTATATGGTTTATTCCTGAAAGAAATCTCCTACCAACTTTGACTACATTCTTTCTAATGAGTCCCTTAAATGTGTAGATGTGTTTAAATATTTGGGTGTTACCTTCGACACTTGTCTTCGCTTTCATCATCACTTTGCTGATATAATTAATCGTGCCTCTCGACTTACTGGATTTAGCCTTCGTAGAGCTTCTGACTTTTCTTGTCCTTCCCCATTTGTGAAATTATATTGCTCTCTTGTCAGAAGTATTCTAGAATATGCTTCAGCAGTTTGGTCACCGTACCAAACAGTACACTCTGCATCTATTGAAGCAGTACAAAGAAAATTCACCCGATTACTATTCTTTTAATCTGGTCTTTCCTACAGCTCTTATTCTGCTCGACTATGTTTCCTTAATCTTCTTCCTCTTAATCAACGTAGAATCAAACTTGATCAGTGTTTTCTTTTTAAAATTTGCCGTGGTATTTAGATACATCTTTGATTGAAGCTATTAAATTTCGTCCGGTAACTCGGAGCTCAAGACTAAATATCGTCTTTGATCCTCCTGTTGTTAATCTTTGTATTTATTCTCATTCGCTTATTGTGCGATTAGTGCGAGATTTTGATGTTATGCAGCTTGGTCCTCTGCCCCTTTCTTTTAGTCTCTTTAAGTGAAATTTACTTTTAAAAGTTGCTAACTATGCAATCCCTGAATATTTTTTTTTCTTTCTTCCCTGTTTTATATTAAGTTACTTTTCTCTTATCTCTTTTTTGCTTTAATTTAGTTTATTTTACTTATTACAATAGATTTTTGGATTCATCTGTATATTGTAGTCTTGTTTAAATAAATAAATAAATGCAATGACCTCTGCGTGAAAAACAACGCAATGTTCTGGTAGCCGGAAGGATAATTTCAAGTCTAGCTGTTCTAAAAACACCACAACCAACTTTTCCATCCATTTTTGATCCATCAGTGTAGATGTTGACCGATTCGTGTTTCTCACTTCTCTTTATGACCCAGTCATCCCGAGTAGGAATCAGTCAGCCCGAGTAGGGACTTCAAACCATGGTGGAAGCAGGGAATCGGAGAAGCTAGGAGGTCTACTTTCTCTGGCGTTCGTCCATACCGCCGTAATATAGTGTAGTGGCCAATATTTCCCTGATTCCAGAGATGTATAGCTTTTAATCGAAACGTAGAGTACTTGGCCAGCTGTCTTGTAAGGAGCTCAGTCGGGAGTAAATTTAATAGCATAAACAATCCCTTTTTCAAAGTAGTGGTTAGGGCCCTGGTGATTGCAATAGATGCAATCCTTCTGACCTTGTTGAACAGGTTTACATTTGATATTTTCGCAATAGCTGGTCACCAAATAGTTGCGCCAAACAGAAGGATAGGTTCTACTAGCACCGTATAGAGCAATGATACAATTTTGGGTTTCAGTTCTTACCATTTTCCAATAGCCTTTTTGCAACAATAGATTACGCATGCCACTTCGCGTGCTCTTTCTCCTATGTTTGCCTTCCACGCAAGTTTGGAGTCCAGAATTAGACCTAGATGTTTGACCTGATGAGATGGGTTTAAACTATCCTCATCATGTTAAGGTGGAACTTTGTATCTTTTTGTTACGAGCACAAGGTCCGTTTCTTTTCAATATTCTACAACAGATTAAGCTAACAATGAATTGAATTTTTGTTTACAAAAACTTAAAGAATACCACGAGTTTCAACCCTACATTCAATTGTTGATTTTTCCCAAAGAACCGAAACTTTTTTTTAAACTTTCGGCTGATGGATTAAGCAACGAACGGTATTCTTCTAGGTTCTTGCAGTTCTTGCATTTTTTGTGTAAAATTTAGGTATGTTAGGCCATAAACGACGATGATATCCAACGGCATGGTATAAACTTCATGTAGCCTTGCATTATTCATATCCTTTCGATGTAAAAATTAATTGAACTAAAAACCAGCTAAATGAAAAAATGTTCAGCTTGCAAAAAATAAAACAAACAACATCCCAAAAACTCCTTCATACTCTCCACCATCCCACTTTCCATAGGACATCAATGAAATAAAAAAGAATGACTTAATCCTTTTCATGCAGCTGAATGATTTGCAAAATGAAAACGACAAGAGAATATTTCCTAAAGAATTTCAATTTTCAAACAAAATATATGTGTATACAAAAGAAGGAGTATGGTCCCTCCATAGAATATGTAATATTTTCGTCTAACAGTTGCTCTGAAATGAGAATACCAAATGTTCGTTGTGGGATAGGATACGAAGGATGTGGGGGTATATAGGAGAATATGTTGAGTGAGAATGTTCGCATCTATCTTAAAAACATTTGGTTTTTGGGAATACATCCACATACACATACAGTAGGTCTTGAGAATCTAACGTTTCGAGAGTTACATCGATTTACATCTGTTTGGGAATGAGTGTATCCTTTTTGATTGACATGAACAATACAGGAAAAGTATAGCCTTGCAAAACATGGAAGTGGTCGTTTTTGTGCCGTGAATAATACAACATGATGTACAAAGTTGAGGATAACATTCACATGTTTGGCTAGAGCTCGAGAATAGTGTGATGGGGTATGATCCGGTTGAAATTAGTCAAAGGACTTGTTATTCTTTGGAGAATTTGAAATGGGTGCTTCTTTATTTATGAATGGAAACATACTTGTTGGTAGAAAAATGCAATGCTATTAGGTAGATTGAAGTGTAGTCGGTTTTGATACTTTAAGGATCTAGACTAGCATGGCTGTTTTCTAGCTCAGTACTAATGCTATCTGAAATGATTGGCTTCAAAACAAAATACTTAAAATAGTATTAATAGAATGTCCACATTCATAGCTCGATATGATTATGACATTCAAAATTTTCGATCCTAAACTTATCCAATAGAATCAGATTTCATGCATCATTAGCCAAAAAAATATCCCTCAATTCTAGCCATTCCTGCAGCATATTCAAAATACGATTTCAAAAAATGCTACTTCAAAGTTTCTATATAATTTGTGTCCATATAATTTCAACAAAAGTTTTTCTTAGCTCACAATTTTCTCTCATTTTCCGTGCGCATAGTCACAAAAGTTGTTCGAAATTAAATTACACGACTATTTTAAAGCACATTACCTTCACCACCGCACAGGATTTCCTAAATAAAATGCAAGTACATTTACGGTCCTTTGAAATGATTTTACCTTTTCTAATTTACTTAGTTCCACCAAAAGGACGCACGATAAAAGCACAGCAAAACATCGAGCGGGTAGTGAAAAAAATTCACCATTTATATTTAATATTTTTCCATTTTTCACATTTCGTTCTTTTGTTTTTATTATAATAATTTGCCTCAAACTACACGCAATGGTATAATCGTAAAAAACTTTCTTGTTCAGTGTTCCACGTCGGTTCCAGAGGTCATATTTAATTCAAATCCTCTCCCTCTGTTCACATGGTCGCAAACCAGATGTGGGAGGAGGTCATCAGGCCATGAAACACGCAGATTTAATTTTCCTTGATTTTTTTTCGCGGAATGAATTCGCACAAGTGGATGAGAACAAGCGAATAAAATTCTTCTGATACGGCAAGGATTTGTTCTTTAAGGACACAACGGGCAACGGGAATGCGACTTTGGAAACACACAAAACGAAAGTATTCAAGCAGAAGATCTGTTGTTGTCCTTTGCGTAGCCGCAGGATTAGGTCGCGTTGCTGTTCATCATGAACGCAAAAAAAAAGAAATCTCAGGCTCATTTTTTCGTGGATTTATCCTTGTGGCGGTTTTGATGGTGGTGGTTGTGGTTCTCGGAAGGAAGCAAAATTTTCAAAATTTGCTGGTATGGTAAGAGGTTCACCGCCATAAAGAAATAAAAACAAAAGAAATATGTAAAGTAATGGAAAAAGATTTGCTGTCTTGTGGTCTTCTGTTTTTCTTCTTCTCTCGAGTAGATCTCGAAAAGTTTGAGGCATCATGGAATGGTTGCCTGTTTCCCTCCAATTGTTGTGTGAGAAAGTTATTGAAATTATTCCTGAAATTTCAACCTGCTCCTGGCTACGCGACGTTGTCATAAACAATGTCAAGACAATGACGTTGGGAAAATTGAAGAAAGCACAACTGTAAAAGTAAGAGAAGTAAGTGGTTGTGTATCCTTTTTTTCGCAGGAATTTATTTAGATTGCATTTTGTATCTGTGAAGATAATTGTGATACGAGAAACAAGGAACAAGTTGACAGAACTCAGTTAAAGAGTTTTGTGGAAAAAAATAATAATTTTATTCTATTTAAAGACAGAATATTTTTACTTATTTGCCTCTAGGTAAAAATCAATCAAATGATATTGAAATTTTGATTCATGAATCAATTGATATTGAAATGGTTATTGGCAAAATGTCTGAGCACAGAACTTCTACGAAAGAAAATTCAATAAAATAATCTTTACAAGAAAGCGATCCAAGAAAGAACTATACTTGTTAAGCCAAACTAAGGATCCCCCATGTATAATCTCCTTCCACAGACTGCATGAATATTTTCAACATGGAAGCCGGTACTGGTACAGGTGTGAAATTGCCAAACTTCACTACCTCCATGACACTAAGAATGCCTGCAATAATCTTTGAAACAGAAATGTACGCTGTAGTACTTTATACCAAAGGATGCAACCGACACGAGACGAAACCCGAGTTTTTACCACCAGTTCTGAATCCTTTAGTGACAGCCTGTTAGCGACAGAAATGTTGATTCCGAAATTGTGCGCGAAAATCGGAGCAAACAAATCAGTGGATGTCCTTAAGACAGCACTAAATCCGAGAATGTTCACTACCACCTTTGAGTCTTATCTAACCAGAAGGGTATTCCCAAAACAGTAAGACGAGAAATGATACGCGCGCACAAATTATTTTTTCAAGTGACCGCACACTATTGGTAGAACTGAGCTAAGCATGGATTTTGCTGTCTGAGCCAAGACTTTCACCGCCTATCATGTGCGGTGGCGCATAATATGCGTGGTTAGGTGCTTCATACATACTCAGTAAGATGTTTCGTATCTTTTGTTGAAGCAAAATTGCAATGATATAATTTAAAGTAACTCGTTTATAATTATTGTGAGTGAAAAAAACAGTATCTTCTTATCAACATAGAGTTGCATTATTCTTCTAAATAATTTTTCAGTGTTTTCAAATGGAATAAGTTTACAGAAAGATTGCCATCGGTAACATTCCAGTATGCACGTTGGTAGATTTAAATAAGCGTAAAGTTATTAACTTATATTTTTTCATTTTGCTAGCGAGACACCTACCACTTATATTGAGTGTGTGAAGATGACTTCGCCCTTCCCAAACAGATGTCGTTTTTAGTATAGCTTGCGTGTACTAATAAATGGCAACACTTCATGTCAGCTGTTCAACGCACTACGTGACATTTGGTTAAAATGTACGCGACAAGTGTTTTTACCTTCTTGAAAATGTCGGTTTTCGTTCCACGTAAACATCATTTTATTACACTATTTTATTGCAAAGAAAAATGCAGCGAAAAATCATCGTTTACTTGTGGAGATTTACGATGAGCATGCTCCTTCTAATATAACGTGTGGGAAATGGTTTCGACGATTTCAAAATAATGAATTTGGCACTGAGGACAAAGAACATGGAAAACCACCCAAAAAATTCGAAGATGCGGAATTGGAAGCAGTAATGGCAGAGGATTCTAGCTAAGCTCAATCTGAATTGACTGCAACATTAAATGTTGAACGATCAACTGTTGCAAACCGTTTAAAAGCAATGGGAACGGTTCAAAAAGTTAGTAACTGGGTTCCATATGAATTGAAAGAAAAAGACATCCAAATGACGAGAAACAATTTATGCAATGCTACTTCAAAGACACCACAGAAAAACCTTTTTGCATTGAATAGTCACAGGAAATGAAAAATGTGTATAATATGAGAATTCTAACCGTCAAAAAGGGTGGGTGATGCCAGGTGTACCCGGTCCATCACAGCCAGAAAGAAATATATACTGTGCTAAGGTTATGCTCTGCATTTGGTGGGATCAGAGATGTGTTGAACATTATGTGTTGCTCAAACCCTCTCAAACTATTAATAAGAACATTCACCAGCAACAACTAATGCGTTTGAAGCGTTGCTATAGAAGAAAAATGACCAGAATGGGCGAATAGGTACAGCAAATTAATTCTCAAGTGGTGAAAAAATATTTAGATGGACAGGACTGGGAAGTGCTATTCAATCCGCCATATTCACTAGACATAGCTCCTTCGGATTATCACTTATTCTAAACAATGCAATCAGATCTTACGGGAGAACGGATCACTTCATACGAAAGTATCAAAATTTGGATTGTTAATTGGATCAGCTCAGAAGACCAGGATTTCTTCAGGCAAGGAATACGTAAATTAGCTGAAGGATGGGCAAAGGTTATAGCTGTCGATGGAGCATACTTTTAACAAACTTTCCTTTAATTTTCTAAACAAGCAAATGTGTTTTATTTCAACAAAAAAGAACGGAGTCATACTCACACATGCAATACATAAAAAAAAGTTATTTCTTTCTGCTTTGGAATCCTTTAATTGAATTGTATTTTTGAGTATTTCTTTTAACTAGAAACCTTTGATTTCTACTTCTAAGCGCTTAGAACCCACATTAAGAGATCGTTGAACCAAATATGGATTTGAAATTAAGATACCGTGCAGAAATGAAAGTGGTTCAGATATCCTGAAATTATATAATGGATGGTCAGTCGTCCAATTTCATGATTCTACAAAAGACTGCTTAGAAATCAGTGTCAATTCATCAATTCAAATTCAAGTAAGACTATTGAAGGGTAATAAGTATATTTATACGATTTCCTTTTTGCTTATTTGGCACATAAATTTTTCTTCTCTTCTACTTTCCTCATCAACTTATAATCCAAATTGATTTTCAATTATTCACAGGCCACCGCATCTCGAACAATTTTCCCCGCTTAATTTTCTCGGAACGGTTCAAACCATACTTTGAACACCGCCATCCACGTCACGTCCTTTTTTCCAGAGCTACCTCTCACTTTGAATGTTTTCTTTTAATCTCTTGTTCGACCACTACTTTTCTCGCACTTTACTTCTGTAATTCGCATTCCGATTTGAACTTGGCGCAAGAGATGTACCTGCCATCGTTTTCTTTTCCAAGGAAAGTCGAACATCATAAGGTCCTTTTTGTGTAGGTACTTAAGTATTTAAATCGAGAAAGCAAAATGGGGACGGTCAACGCGGTTACTTTGCCCGCCTTTTCCTAGCCATACAACGTTCGAGCCTTGCAACCGTAACGTTCACTTCAATACTTTCGTTATCCTGTTTCGCCAAACAACTACTTCCATTTCTGGTCGCTATCTTAATCTCAATGAAATTCCTGCTGTTGATTTAAAGTTTTGTGAAACTAAGTGGAAAGTTTGATTACAGATTAATTCAAGTGTATGATCAAAAAAATAAATTTGTCCTGTCGCTGTTCACTACGAATCTAGCATAGTCGCGGCTGGGTTCCATCTTCTTTTCGCGAATAGTTTTAATGGAAGGTGCTGCAAGTTCATCTTATGAATTTTCCGGCTGCTTTAGAGCCACTAGATGACGAAGCACTAACGAAAGAGACCACTTCCACTTCTCATCTTTTTTGCTTCTCCATCTCCTTGTTACAAAGTAGTTATTCGAGCTGCTTAGCTGGTGTGGAGTTACCAACACAGCTATTACTACTCGTCCTCCTGATTCGTAGCTAGACCATAAAACCTCGAACCAAAGTCTGCCCAAGAAAAATTGAGTTTAGAACTCTGCGATGGAATCCATTCATTCATAAAGTTTGGCCATAAAATGTTTCTGTTGCTTGTCGTGAAAGAAACTTGTGTAGAAGGAATTTTCCCAAGGACCTCACTGCACAATCCTATACGCAACGATTCTAGATTATGCTTCCAGTTAGCCTTAACTTACGAACATAATCACCCACTAGTGTAGGAGCGTATATAATGATTAATGGACCTTTTCGGTTATTTTACGAATATGTTGTTTGGTCCTTTTGGTTTTGTTTTGTTTTCCGTTTCCGGATTCTCGTTGGTGCCTGCCTAAAAATAAACAATCATTGCAGCAGCAGCAGTAGTAGCAGTGTGGGTGGTGTGACGATTTTGTTTTGTTTGAAAATTTATAGAAATATATACAATATGGTCCTTTGTAATTATTTGCGTAAGCCTAATGACCAGTATTTCGTGTTGTGTTCGTCTAGGGCAGAAAACTTTGCACACAGAGAAGAAAAGTTGAAAATATGGATCGAGAATCCAGTCGATTTTTTTCTATTTAGCCTCATTTTTGCCGCTCCATTTACCAATCATTTAAAGATAGTTTACGCGTCGTTTTTATAGTCTAATTAGCCTTGGTGGATTTTTAAACACTTAACTAATTTGTAGGGTGGAAATGGTTGAAATGGAGCAAAATTAAACGCTCATAAATTAATCTTATTTGTACCGCAAATAGCTTGAGTATTGTAATATTAATACCAGTTTTATTAGCAGGTTTAATATCATGGAGTTGGAGTGTCAATACAGTTCGTGATAGCTCAAGTGGAAGAGTAAAATTCATCACTCCCATCGTACCTTCGGAACGATCACCCACTTTGATGCGCTAGTATAGCCCATACCCCTTTTTGTAACATGTGCTGTCGGTAGCGGTACTTGATGGTATAGTGGTGGCTTTTCAGCAAGCGCTCAATTAGTGACGGACGGTTAAAGAGTCATTATTTACAGCCCCCTGAAAAGTAGAAGCAAACAGAAGGGCATCGATCAAACCTAGCAAGGAGAGGAAGCGCAAGTCCAAGAGACGCAAGAGGAAGTACAGTGGAAGCTATGTTTGTTTCTTTACCTGTGAAGCATAACGAAAAAATGTTTCTTATTTTTTAATTCAAACCATTCTTTTAATCCGAGAAAAAGTGTTTATTTGCCCCGATTTTACAATTGAGGATTGAACTAGTTTTCTTAGTGCGCATTCGATTGATTTTTTTTGGGATACTTTATCGGAAAAATTTTGATTGTGGTTATGGCCGATCTACGATTTTCTTCGTTTTTATCAGGAGGTAACGTCAACAACTATTTTATATACGTTTTTCCCGAGCTAATTTTACAGAAAAAAATCTTAAGCAATGCAGCGCACAATCTCCGTGAAATGTAACGTACGCAAGCGAGAGAATACCCACGCATATCATGCGGTAACGCACATGGTATACAGTGAAATGGTGGGTGATTATTTCAAGAAACATTCATTTCAAATTTTCAAATTCAATTCAACTTTCATTCGTTCAATATTTTTCCTGATTGACTTCTAGTGGAGAATTCTCGGCATGCCGAGAGGCAGGAGCTGATTGGTATCTTTTAGAAAATTTCCACTTTCCAACGTTGAAAAATGGGTGATAAGCCTGCGAAATTTTTGTTCTGCGATTTTCTACTCCATGGTATATCAAAAATTGTTGTGGGTCTTCTTCAATGGAAGTCCTTGAATAATTCTAGCTTCTGTTCTAGCCTTTTTATAAAAAAAACGCAGACGGTACCACATTCCGTTCACACAAAACCCAACAAAATTTTCATAGCAGGCCTTAATGTCAACCCATCAACTGCCACAAGGATTTCATAGCCCAGTCAAATACAAGTCTATAAAAAGTGTAACTTGTCATCAAACATAATGGAACAAACCGTAAAAAATACCGTCAAAAATCGTGGCTACTTCTCCGAAAAGGCAATCAAAGCTAGTCGCTCGTATGAGAACCCTCCAGATGATCAAAAACATGCGAATACTGCCCTTATATGTCTCATGCATGCATGGAGCATTCAAACCGAACGATTTTCTCCAATTCTTGATTACTTGCCTGTCGTTCATCGAGCAAACCATCTAGAACCATCGGCACAGAAATGGATTCGTTATCCTGGAAACGTGTCAATAGAATTCCCGGTGCAAACAATCAAGCCAAAAGTCCAACTGGCACATGATACCACCCCGGGTCATCTACCACGTGAAGTGGGGGTGAATCGACAACGAAAGATCTATGAAAAAATAAATATTAAAGATTTGCTGATCGAGGCTGGGATTGATATCTTTCGACTGATCCCGGTCAATGTTATAGATAGACTCGAGTCATGGATCGATAAAAGGACGAATATATTCCATAAGAGTTGTCTCTTCCCTCTCGAATGGTTTGATAATTGTGATTACGATCAAATGACGCCACATGAATGGTTGCAATTGGGCTACATCAACGGAGTTATGCACCCGATACCGGGAGAAGCCTTTCTGCCGGACCCTTCGATTCAAGATAACCCTCACAAGAAAAACATACTTACCTCATTTGTGACCACCAGGGACTCCGCAATCAGCTCTACACCACAAGATCGCAACGGTCTCAAAAAGCAGTTGTACACATGGACCAAAGTGGCTGTGAAGAACTACGATGATCAAGATGAGAAGTGGATCGTTATGGATCTCGACACGGGCTTCAGCTACAAAATTCCCAGGATCTATCTAATGTTTACCGCAGAAAATCCGCATGATTTTATCAAAAGATTGCAATTCGCCCTCAACTTTCGAGAGAAGTGTGAGCGTACACTCAAGTTTGAGGTCATTGTGGATTGTTTTCAGTTAACCGAGATACCTAGACTTGATCCAAACCTTCTGGAGAGAATGTTCAAGTTAGCGAAGAATACCGTCATACTACCGAACGTCGAGTGGCTTGATGATCTTCAGCTTCAAGTGAACTTGTGCTACCAACGCGTTCAGGCTTTATTGGACTTTAAAACCAATGTCTTGAAGCATCCGGAGAAATACACTTTTGTGGATATACCCGAAAACTATTGTTCAAAACGTTACGCACCAATTGTGACCATCGGAATGGAGCGATTCCGCCAACTGAAGCAGCAGCTCAAGAGAAGTACCATATTCTACTTGCAAAAGTCCATCGACGCAATGTACGCAGTCGCGTCGGAGTGCGAGACCATTGACAAGCAATCGCTGTTCGTGCTTTCAACGGCAAAAAGCAGCTCTTTGAAGGATTTCGCAACAACCCAGCAATACACTTCGAACACAGTAGCAAAGTATCTCAAGGGATTCTGGCTAGAAAACATGATCGGTCAGATTTGCATGCATCTCCGTGGTGTTGGAAAAGGGTGGCTCGATATAACTATCAACGATTGGGGAATCTATCTGATCTCGAAGATCTTCAAGTTTCTTCGTCAAGTCAAGTTTCGAATGCAGGACGCATTGCACCGATTCCTTGAACGCGCCATCATAGGATACAGTAAATTTATCTGTGATCCATGCGAGTTGATTCAGGACATTGCCGACGATACGTTCAGATGGGACTACTCGTTCAATCACAGTCCTTTCCATCCGAAAGCACCTCACGTTTTTATCCTATCGATGTCGATGGACGATAACGGAGCCCGTTTCTCTACTGATCCCGATACATTTCTCCCGATGCTTGTAAATGTCTTAGATGAAGCCTTGCTGCAGTGTTGTGGTATTCATCAAGTCGATCCAAATGTGATGTCCGCACTGATATTCCGAAATGATTTGTATCTGAAGAGCATGGTTCTAGTGGAAGATCTGATCGAGAAACATCGCAAAAAGATCGTCAAAATTTACGATCGTGCTGTGATCCCGTTGAAAGCCTACGGTCAGAAGTTCGACGAGTTTATTCCGCTGCATCTATTGAGCGTAACAAACTACGTCTACGAATTTTTCAACACCAATAAGACACCTTATGAAGTTAAGGAAGAAATTCTCATTCAAATGCGCATGCGAGATCGACTCGAGGAAGATCTGCCCAAATCCATTGTGATCGGACCGTTCATGGTTAATGTGGAGCCCTTGAAACAAATCCTGATCACAAAACGAAAGGAGATCATCAAACAGCATCTCGAAGCTTACACCCAGCAAATTTTCAGGAAAACGGAAACGTTGATCGATCAATTTCAGCAGGTTATGACGAAAATTTCGGAAAAAGCGGGATCCATCGAGCATGTCTTCACGATCCGAGAGTATGCCGAATCTGTACCAGAAACTGTGGCTCCGCTAACCGAAATACTTCGTCTGCTGATCCTTGAATATGACATCCTTGATTACTTCTGGCATTCTCTGTCCGATGAACAGTTCGCCCTCAAATGGGAGGCTATCGGATGGCCTTACAAGATCATGCAGTACTTGGACGGCTTGAAGGAGATCCAAGAGTTGGAGGTGGATGAATTCAAAAGGATGCAGATCAGTGATGTGATCCTGTTCGACGATCAACTTGATTCTTTGAGTGACGAGATATTGAAGTGGTCACTCATGCATGATCCCGCCAAAGCGGTAGAGAATGCCGCGAAAATCAAGAAGACATGGAAATTAGTCACGGACCTAGAGAAACAGGGTGAAATACTAGCAATGCGTCAATCGCTGTTTGAGATGCCAAGTATGGATTTGAGTGCATTGCAGGAGCTGGTGCTGAACATAGAACGATACAAATCCTTGTGGTATTCATGTGCAGATTTCCTAAAAAACGAAGAGATTGCGTACGGAAACAATCTGGTCAATTTGGATGTTCCGGAACTGAAAGCCACTATTGCTTCTCTCAGGGAGAATCTCACCCAAGCGCTGGACGATTTCAATGATCGTCCTGAAATATATGATGTTGCTCAGCACTATCTTGATCTCATTGACAAGTTCCAGCCAAGCTTAACGATTATTGAATGTGTCCGATCGCCGCATTGGACTATCGTCCATTGGCAAGAGTTGGCCAAACGCGGTGCGATCGACATGAAATTTTCGTTATCGATTAATTTCAAGTATTGTATGAGCAAAGGGATTCTGGATCATTTGGAATTGGTACAGGATATTTGGGAGCGTAGTAAGAATGAGGCTGATTTGGAGGCAAAACTGGTCGCTGAAATAAAAATGCGACAGCAAGAGGAGGCCAAGGCATTGATTGAGAAGAAAAAGAATAGAAAGGGACGCAAGTTTATATGGTAGGACGTTGATGAAGGTTTTTATTAGAGAGTTTATTTTTATTGTTAAGAAGTGTACATGTATGTTTATGAATATTTGTTCAAAACTATTGATTTTCGCGTAGTGTTCTAAAGCCAATTTGTAATGTAGAAGCTTATTTTGATTGAAACGATTTAGTTCAAATGAAGCAATTATACCTAAAATCCCAAGACTTCATGGGCTGGTTTTTTGCACTGATGAATATGTTTCACGTCTCAACGACATTTGCGCTTCGCGTTAGGCTACATTCAGTGCAGTTTCGTTAAGGCCGCAGCTATGGCGATGGCTTCTCGGAAGAAAACCTTATCAGAAGTACGACACTGGGTGGTAAAACACCGAAACGAGAGAAAATCTTTCGGAGAATATCCAAATTGTTGAATTTAAGTACATTGACATGAATAAACGGGGTGAGTCACTATTTAAATTCATTGTATTGCATGATTTAGCCCTAGCTAACAAAGGTGGGGATCCTACCCTTATTAAGGCAAGCCGTAGAGAGGTTCTGGATATTACTCTGACGAACGAGCACTTGTATCAGGCTATCAAGGGATGGCACATGAATCACAAGAGTGTTCGTTCTCCGACCATCTATACATAACCTGTGACATTTGAACCTTCGAAACATCCAACCTTCAATAACAAACGGAAGATTTATTGGGTCAAATACCAATCAGTATTCGAGTCTGCGCTTGAAAGCGAACCTCCAGAGATTGAAGACATATACGGTCTTGAGGGAGCCGTTGGCGCCCTTACATTGGCCTTCAATGACGCAGTAAGATATGCATGTAGTCCAACGAAGCCTAGGGGGAAGTATAAGCCCCATGGTGGAACAGTGACATTGCGGAGCTGCGGAAGGAATGTAGGAAATCCTTCGATCGGGCTAAAGAATCCAATGACTGGTCTTATAAAATAAAACTGAAGGAATTCAAATCCTCCATCAGAAAGGCCAAATGCACCTCCTGGAGAAGTTTCTGTGCAGATATATGTAGAAAACTCCAAGGATATGTCAGTCGTCTGGGTAAAGTCATGACGGGCTCCCTCTCATTTTTAGGGTCTGTTAAAGACGCAAATGGAGTCTGGACGAAATCCAGCTCCGAGAAGTTGTCCTCTCTCGTGGATGCGCATTCCCCGGGTAGTGACGATGTGACTGACAAAACGGATCAACACGCGCTCCCGGTCTGCATGCCAACCACTGAGCCAGTAAATGACAGGCTCTTACGCTGGGCAATCAGCTCATTTTAACCTTTAAATCCCCTGGCATGGACAACATCTCACCTGTTGAGATCCAGCAGGATATCAATACAGCACTGCCATGACTGAACGCCATTTTCAAAGCATGTGTACGTGTGAAGGAGAATAGACGGAAGAGTTGTTCGTGATGTTTTTAGAACAGCTAGGCCTGAAACTATCCTTCCGATTACCAGACCACTGCAGGCCTTTCAGGCAGAGGTCATTGCGATTTATAAGGCAGTTGAATGGCTGAGAAGTCAGAAAATTTCCATAAGAAATTTAAACATCTTTTCGGACAGTCAAGCTGCTATTCAATCACTGCATACCTCATCCAAGATTGCAATGGAATGCCGCTCACAACTGAACGTGATGTCATTTCACTGTGAAGTGATTCTTTTCTGGGTACCGGGGCATAGTGATATACCGAAAAACTGCGAAGCAGATGCCCTGGCGAGAGCTGGCACTGAGCTTCAGGAGTATACACTTACACCCCAAGTCGGCCAACCTCTAGCCTCCATAAAGCTTGGATTCAAGCAATATTACATTGCACCGATTCCTTGAACGCGCCATCATAGGATACAGTAAATTTATCTGTGATCCATGCGAGTTGATTCAGGACATTGCCGACGATACGTTCAGATGGGACTACTCGTTCAATCACAGTCCTTTCCATCCGAAAGCACCTCACGTTTTTATCCTATCGATGTCGATGGACGATAACGGAGCCCGTTTCTCTACTGATCCCGATACATTTCTCCCGATGCTTGTAAATGTCTTAGATGAAGCCTTGCTGCAGTGTTGTGGTATTCATCAAGTCGATCCAAATGTGATGTCCGCACTGATATTCCGAAATGATTTGTATCTGAAGAGCATGGTTCTAGTGGAAGATCTGATCGAGAAACATCGCAAAAAGATCGTCAAAATTTACGATCGTGCTGTGATCCCGTTGAAAGCCTACGGTCAGAAGTTCGACGAGTTTATTCCGCTGCATCTATTGAGCGTAACAAACTACGTCTACGAATTTTTCAACACCAATAAGACACCTTATGAAGTTAAGGAAGAAATTCTCATTCAAATGCGCATGCGAGATCGACTCGAGGAAGATCTGCCCAAATCCATTGTGATCGGACCGTTCATGGTTAATGTGGAGCCCTTGAAACAAATCCTGATCACAAAACGAAAGGAGATCATCAAACAGCATCTCGAAGCTTACACCCAGCAAATTTTCAGGAAAACGGAAACGTTGATCGATCAATTTCAGCAGGTTATGACGAAAATTTCGGAAAAAGCGGGATCCATCGAGCATGTCTTCACGATCCGAGAGTATGCCGAATCTGTACCAGAAACTGTGGCTCCGCTAACCGAAATACTTCGTCTGCTGATCCTTGAATATGACATCCTTGATTACTTCTGGCATTCTCTGTCCGATGAACAGTTCGCCCTCAAATGGGAGGCTATCGGATGGCCTTACAAGATCATGCAGTACTTGGACGGCTTGAAGGAGATCCAAGAGTTGGAGGTGGATGAATTCAAAAGGATGCAGATCAGTGATGTGATCCTGTTCGACGATCAACTTGATTCTTTGAGTGACGAGATATTGAAGTGGTCACTCATGCATGATCCCGCCAAAGCGGTAGAGAATGCCGCGAAAATCAAGAAGACATGGAAATTAGTCACGGACCTAGAGAAACAGGGTGAAATACTAGCAATGCGTCAATCGCTGTTTGAGATGCCAAGTATGGATTTGAGTGCATTGCAGGAGCTGGTGCTGAACATAGGACGATACAAATCCTTGTGGTATTCATGTGCAGATTTCCTAAAAAACGAAGAGATTGCGTACGGAAACAATCTGGTCAATTTGGATGTTCCGGAACTGAAAGCCACTATTGCTTCTCTCAGGGAGAATCTCACCCAAGCGCTGGACGATTTCAATGATCGTCCTGAAATATATGATGTTGCTCAGCACTATCTTGATCTCATTGACAAGTTCCAGCCAAGCTTAACGATTATTGAATGTGTCCGATCGCCGCATTGGACTATCGTCCATTGGCAAGAGTTGGCCAAACGCGGTGCGATCGACATGAAATTTTCGTTATCGATTAATTTCAAGTATTGTATGAGCAAAGGGATTCTGGATCATTTGGAATTGGTACAGGATATTTGGGAGCGTAGTAAGAATGAGGCTGATTTGGAGGCAAAACTGGTCGCTGAAATAAAAATGCGACAGCAAGAGGAGGCCAAGGCATTGATTGAGAAGAAAAAGAATAGAAAGGGACGCAAGTTTATATGGTAGGACGTTGATGAAGGTTTTTATTAGAGAGTTTATTTTTATTGTTAAGAAGTGTACATGTATGTTTATGAATATTTGTTCAAAACTATTGATTTTCGCGTAGTGTTCTAAAGCCAATTTGTAATGTAGAAGCTTATTTTGATTGAAACGATTTAGTTCAAATGAAGCAATTATACCTAAAATCCCAAGACTTCATGGGCTGGTTTTTTGCACTGATGAATATGTTTCACGTCTCAACGACATTTGCGCTTCGCGTTAGGCTACATTCAGTGCAGTTTCGTTAAGGCCGCAGCTATGGCGATGGCTTCTCGGAAGAAAACCTCATCAGAAGTACGACACTGGGTGGTAAAACACCGAAACGAGAGAAAATCTTTCGGAGAATATCCAAATTGTTGAATTTAAGTACATTGACATGAATAAACGGGGTGAGTCACTATTTAAATTCATTGTATTGCATGATTTAGCCCTAGCTAACAAAAGTGGGGATCCTACCCTTATTAAGGCAAGCCGTAGAAAGGTTCTGGATATTACTCTGACGAACGAGCACTTGTATCAGGCTATCAAGGGATGGCACATGAATCACAAGAGTGTTCGTTATCCGACCATCTATACATAACCTGTGACATTTGAACCTTCGAAACATCCAACCTTCAATAACAAACGGAAGATTTATTGGGTCAAATACCAATCAGTATTCGAGTCTGCGCTTGAAAGCGAACCTCCAGAGATTGAAGACATATACGGTCTTGAGGGAGCCGTTGGCGCCCTTACATTGGCCTTCAATGACGCAGTAAGATATGCATGTAGTCCAACGAAGCCTAGGGGGAAGTATAAGCCCCATGGTGGAACAGTGACATTGCGGAGCTGCGGAAGGAATGTAGGAAATCCTTCGATCGGGCTAAAGAATCCAATGACTGGTCTTATAAAATAAAACTGAAGGAATTCAAATCCTCCATCAGAAAGGCCAAATGCACCTCCTGGAGAAGTTTCTGTGCAGATATATGTAGAAAACTCCAAGGATATGTCAGTCGTCTGGGTAAAGTCATGACGGGCTCCCTCTCATTTTTAGGGTCTGTTAAAGACGCAAATGGAGTCTGGACGAAATCCAGCTCCGAGAAGTTGTCCTCTCTCGTGGATGCGCATTCCCCGGGTAGTGACGATGTGACTGACAAAACGGATCAACACGCGCTCCCGGTCTGTATGCCAACCACTGAGCCAGTAAATGACAGGCTCTTACGCTGGGCAATCAGCTCATTTTAACCTTTAAATCCCCTGGCATGGACAACATCTCACCTGTTGAGATCCAGCAGGATATCAATACAGCACTGCCATGACTGAACGCCATTTTCAAAGCATGTGTACGTGTGAAGGAGAATAGACGGAAGAGTTGTTCGTGATGTTTTTAGAACAGCTAGGCCTGAAACTATCCTTCCGATTACCAGACCACTGCAGGCCTTTCAGGCAGAGGTCATTGCGATTTATAAGGCAGTTGAATGGCTGAGAAGTCAGAAAATTTCCATAAGAAATTTAAACATCTTTTCGGACAGTCAAGCTGCTATTCAATCACTGCATACCTCATCCAAGATTGCAATGGAATGCCGCTCACAACTGAACGTGATGTCATTTCACTGTGAAGTGATTCTTTTCTGGGTACCGGGGCATAGTGATATACCGAAAAACTGCGAAGCAGATGCCCTGGCGAGAGCTGGCACTGAGCTTCAGGAGTATACACTTACACCCCAAGTCGGCCAACCTCTAGCCTCCATAAAGCTTGGATTCAAGCAATATTACATGGAAGCTGCAAGTAGGGCCTGGCTACTGGAAGAAACCTGTAGGACAACCAGGCAAACTTGGCACGCAGTGTGCTCCAAACGCACCAAGCGGCTTCTTAACACGAGCCGTGAAACCTTGAGCTGCATCGTATTCATACTGATGGGGCACTGTCTGATTGGCAGACACGCATAAAGATTGGGTGTTCCTTTCAACGATTTCTGCCGAAGTTGCAGATCGGAAGACGAGAAAGAGACAATCCAACACTTTCTGTATGAACGCCCAGCACTATCCAGGAAACGCATGCAGACCTTAGGCTCACCTTTCCTGGACGGCCTCACGGAAGTACCTGATTTAAATATTAGCTGCATAGCCCACTTCATACGAGAATCTTAATGGTTCTCGTCATCCTGTAGGTTCTAGTGTCGTCTCAATCTTTTGTGGTATCACAATTGGCCTATAGTGGCCTAAGTGAGCCATCTTTGGATAAAGGAGGCTACCACTACAAACAACCAACCAACCTACCTAAAAATAAAAACTTGAGAAATTTCGAACGCATAAGGAGTACATTCATTGTTGTTTTTATTTTGAGTAAATTCGTTATACAATTAACTTAGCTTATTTTAATTGAGGTACCAGTCCACTTCAGAAGGCGAAAAAAGACCATTTTTCAAGAATTTGTTTCTCAGATACTTTATTATATATTGACATGAATCTTTTTTTATAGTATTATTTCATATTTGAATAATACAAAAATAAGGATAATTTTTATTTTTTATTCATAAAAAAGGATAGTTTTTATTTTGGTTCCATTTCACTGACAAACATTTCGTGAAACATGAAAAATTAGACATTTTACAAAAACACGCAATTGATATGTAGAAGTCTAAATGAGCACTGAGCACACGCAATAAAGCCACAAATATAATATACATATATAGGAGAAAGCGGTATTTTAGAGAAGGATAATGATAGAGACGCTACGCGGTCGACAGCTGATCGAACACCTGCAACGAGCCGAAAGTGCGTACACACTCAAAGTCGCCATTTATATATTAAACTTTCGAATTTCAAAAAAAAATATTTCTGGAGGTCACATTTGAAGTTCTAGCGTGTCGAAAAATGCAATAAAAAAATATTAATTTTTTGAAATTTATGGGCAGAAGAAGGCATGGATGAACAAAGAAATTTTTCAAGACTGGTTCGATAAGAAATTTTGTCCTGAAGTTTGTATTTTTTTAAAATCAAAGAGCCTCGCATCAACAGCTGTTCTTATCCTCGATAATGCGCCTTCTCACCCTGACGAAAGTCTTTTGCGGTCAGACGATGGAAAAATTACTGTTGTGTACCTGCCAGCAAATGTAACGGTTATAATACATCCCATGAACCAGGGTGTGATCGCAAATCTGAAGCGTCACTACCGTTCCAGTGTCTCGAAAAAACTTATTGATGAGGGAAACGATTCAAAAAGATTTTTAAAAACAAACTTCCGCATCCTGGATGCAATTTATGAGTGTGTAGCTGCCTGGGAAAAGTAAAACCATCCACTCTCACAAAGTCCTGAAAAAAAATATTTTCCAACATCGAAGTAGAAAAAGAGGATAATCATGACTTTGACATAAACACTGTTACGTATCATAAACTAAATTCAAATTATCTTCGCGCTTTTTCTGCCCGAAATAACTAAATCAGAGAAATACCTACCTGGCAATGATTATTTGAAAGTGTAAAGCTCGCCAAGTTCCGAAAAAGCTATTCAAACGCGTCATCTCGCTCCAACCATCGGATCGTGTTCAAGCTTTCGCGAATACGAGTGATCGATCGTGCCACGCTACGCGAAAAAAGTAGCTTTCGATGTTCGACGTGCCGGAAATGGTGCGTGAGTGAGGAGTTGCGATCGAGAGTGCACACAGGGATGACGGCTGGACGAGCCGGAGAAGGAAAAAATACGTTTGATTGTAACTCTGTGCGCGGCCATCGCGCTGATTAATTACGGAAGACGAAAATCGCGAGTATCGAGCGACCATCGAGCGGTCGAACCGAACCCCGTTGTCAAGGGTTGAGTCGAAACAGCGACTTAATAATCGGCGAACAGCAGGTGAGCGCCGCCGGATCAATTGGCAGGCGCATAGTGGAGCGCCACATGGAGCCCGCACCCATCGGAATACGAGCGCCCATGGAGCCGGCCTGGTCGAATCGCCGTGCTGCGATGAAAAAGGATTGCTACGCATGCCACGAGGTCAAACGAAATAATTTCGAACTATCAGGTATTTACAGAAAAACAAGCGAAAAGCATTATCCATGGAGGTGCAGGCTAAGTTGCATCCAGCTATAATATAAAAGTGAGAGGAAAAATGATGAAAAGACTAAAATTGATCTCGTAGAACTTTATAAAATGAAAATGTTGAGAAGTGTCATAAATAATTAATTATAAAAAAAATTGTTATTGCCTGTAATGGCGGAATAGTTTTTCCAAGTGAAATGGAAATGAATGTTTGTTTGTGAATTGTCTACCTATCTAAATCGTAAGAATTATTTATGTAAAATAGCTCTTAACAATCGCCTCGCAAATATGCCTAACAAGGAATAAATATAGGAATATGTAAATCTTAAAAAAAAAACAAGTGATGTGATGTTTTTCTTTTCAATGGTGACGCGTGTAGTGACGGGTTCAGGTGCTTCTCTTTGTTCCTAAAACCCACGACTCGGTGAGCTAGTCGGGGAAACCAAAAATGTTAAATCGGGACCGCCACTATGCGGTCGACTTTGAAACAGTCGCGGCGGCGCGTGTACCCACGAGGCATCCGTGGTCGAGGAGCGTCCAAAATGGTGGAGCACTCGATCTCGAATCCTCGGGTTTGTGCGCGAAGTCGGGATTGTGACAACACCTCAGCTGATTTAGCTGAATTAGCCAAAACTGTATCAGGTGGAAAGAACGTCAACGAAGAGGACATTAACGATTGGCTAAATGTTGACTTGTCATTGCCAGCATTTGGTGTCTTGAGTGACGGGCAAATATTGAGGTGTGCGCAGGGAATAGAGAGTGAGAGCGAGAACGACGAAGAAACAGTTGTCAAGCCAAAAATAACGTATGCAACTGCCCGCCAGTACGTAGAGGAACTATTAGACTTCTTGGAAGGTTAACAGGATAAAATGCTGTGTGATCTTATAGTGTTGAGAAAAACTCGTTCAACCATTGTAAAGAAGGAATCGAATGCAAAAAAAAAAATAAAGGACTACTTCCATTCATAACGAATATGTATGTATGTTTTGTAATTTAACAATTCCCAGGATATTTTAGGCCATTTTGGATTATCCACGATTTCGATTATCCATGAAAGCTCAGCCACCCATTACCGTGGATAATCGGGAGTCTACTGTATTTTGATTTTTGGATCTCCTACTAGAACACGAATGGCAAATTGTATAACTGTGAACAAAAGAACGCTGAATAAGCCACAGGAGGTGTGCTGATACGGTTTATGATATTTGGCGGAACTAGGTGTGTTTATCAAGTGTACACTCAATTTTGTGAGGGTAAAATTGTGTCATACTTCTGTCTTTTTTTGCGTTAAAACGACATTTAAATGTAAAATTCCACATAAAATTAATATCGTAGATAATATCTTTCTTTTGGATATAGAAACTATTTCTTTTCTGAAATTTTAGAGCAATTTGAGTTATTCAATTTGTAGTTATTCATACATGGGTGTACGCTCAATTATGTGAGCAACTCCATGTGCCTGGTATCAAAAAAGAAGGTAAAGCTCATGTGGCCCTAATTACAGCGAGTCATCGACTTACCTACACATGTATGTTCCAAAGTTTCCTTATTTCCGGAGTTTTCTCACACGCATGACACACAATGCTGAATTGAATCGATCACTACTGGCCGCGACAAACTATTTGATCGTACATCAAAATTGAGGAGACGGAAAGAAGCTGTTGAAGGAGCTACTTACAATTTCCGATAAACAACAAAAACACAATGTCATCTCATACAAGATCACCACGAAAAATGTCAGATAGCAAAAAGGATGGGCAATTTCTACCACAAAAAATTCACCACATCAAGAGTTCGATCGGAAACATGTGGTATTTGCATTTCGTCCTTAATTTTCACGCATAGCGGCTGTTGTTGGCGAGCGTTTACTTGAGTTCCTCGAGAAGGGAATTTATTTCAGAAGCCTATCCTTTTGAAGCACCAATAAAGGGGCGGTCATATTAAGTCATATGTTGTTTTTCACCTCCATGCAGTCGTTTCTGGCTTTGACCCTTAAAGCTTGCGTGACAGTGTTGAGGGTTCCGTTTAAGACTAGCTAGAAATACCGTGTGAAATTTTATATTTGCTAAAATCATGCGTTTAAGTTTTAAAATCCTCTGACGAACAAGTAACGGCTCGTAAATTCAAAACAAGATTTATTATCTTACCATTCTAAGCAAAAAATTAAACGTAAAAAATTAATAATCAAATTTGCACCACCATTTTAGTTTATATATCCCCAAAATGAGGAACGGCAGTTTAACGGCTATTTTTAAAATATCCGGTTTAAATATTCACCATGAAGCCAACTCCGAGCTTACCGTCAGTTGTGCTACTGATATCGAAGCTCAAAACCATGATTTTTTTTAAATGAAATATTGAAGACCCCTTAAGTACATTCTTGCTTATGGCAGCACCTACCAATGCTGCTTGACTGTTCATTATTCACCACGCCAGCTGTTTGCATTCCGTCACTCCATCGTTACAACAAAGAACTGTCATCGTTGCGCAGGACGCGAGATTGCCAGAAAGATGTTGCGAAAGTGAAAAAAACGCCTCGAGAAAATGTTGAAACAGGAGAATTTGGCTGCTAATCTTTGCGGCCTGCTGGCGCATCAAGGAATCAAAGGTAATTGCTCACGCGGCGCTGAGGATTTCGTAAAATTCGTTGATTTGCGTCCGATTTTACAGAGACTGCAATTGAGTGGCGCATCCTGGGTCAGGAGCAGGACGGGTCGCTGCTGGCTTCCTGGGTCTCAGTCGCATCTGATTCCGCTTCTAACTTCAGCAGCATTGGATTGTTCAATGCAGGCCAGAAGACTTTCGACATCCTGTACAAGTTCGCCGACATCAAGGACATTGTGCAGGCCTCGGTGAATGGGACCCGAACGCTCCTCGCGTACGTGTTGAAGCTGCAGAGTCGGCTGGACTCGCAGCAACAAGCGGAGGAGGGTGTTTTCTACCAGCCGTTCGTGGCCACGCTGAAGAAGAGCGAGGAAGTGGAGGCGACACGCGTGCTGAATCAATCGCGCAAGGAGCAAGTGATGGTGCAGTTTCTGTGGAAGAAGCTTGGCCCGCTGGACAAGATACACCAAGACAAGCTGTTGGTGATGATCCACGAAGAAGGTGGGTTGATGTATCATTGTTGGATGTTCTATATTTCCGCTTGCTTCTGCAGCGATCCTCATGTACACGACGACGATTAAGCGGCGTCGACGCGACGGCGACGTGCTGTCTAGGATCGATTTTACGAACGAGGACTCGTGGTGGTTCGACCCCTCATTGCTCGTTTGCGAGTCGCTGGTGAGGAACTTCACGTGGGCGCAATGGGACCCCACCACACAGTCCCTCTACTATATCCACCTAAAGCCGGCCACAAGGAGCATCAGCTTGATAGAAAAGGAGGACGAGGAGACGGGCCTGAACCCGACGCTGTCTGCCTTCCAGTTTCACGACGATCTGCCGACCGAGACGGTGGTAAGTGGCGTCACATTAATCTCCTATCTCTCAAGTCTAGCTCCGTCCCGTCATTCCAGCTGAACATTCCTTTGAACCTGCCCAAACTGCCGCAAACATCAACCGCTCCCGACGCGACTGGGAACGTCTACGAGGACGACACCGTCCCGCTGCGCATACACGACTCGTCGCTGAACCTGATCATCGTCTCGGACGACTCGGGAATGCTTTTCGTGTGCCATTACTATCTGTACCAGCCGATCAAGCCGCCGCTGGAGGACTGCGACACGCCGAACACGGTGCACTTTGCCTACTCGGTCACAATCCTGCATCACGGCTGCGTGGTGCACTGCGTGATCCCGGGCGTGCCGTGGGAGAAGGCGAAGCTGATGAAGCCCACGTTCAGCTTGCACGGCGACCACCACATGCTCGTTTTTCAGCCGGACCTGTTCGTACATTTGCTGGACGTCGGACCGTCGCACGAACCGTGCTGCCACATCGTCTGTCCGCCGTACAACAAACAGGCGCTCACGCACCTAGTCCCGTGCATGAAGTGGGGCTCGCTCGCCTTCGACTCCGTCACCCTGGATCTTGTCTCAATCACCATTCCAAAGGCGCACCTGATCGAGGCGTTCCGGAACGATACGTCGGTTGACAACCGGCTGAGCATCGTTCACTATTTCCTGGTGCACTCGAACGATCTGGACGTCCTCGCGGAGTTGCTCGGTATCATCATGGAGCGGCCGCTCAGCCTGGACACTGTGCCGCTGCTCAAAGAGGCGCTCGTGGCCGGCGCGTATGCCACTGCTAAAAAAGGACTACCACAGGAAGCCATGCCGCTAACCAAACTGCTGCCATTGACCACCTCGAATACTCAGAAACCGATCCAGGCGAAGGTGGCGAACCTCTCCGTGGGCTTGTCGCACGAGAACCTGTGGAACACGACAATGATGCTGTTGTCGCCGCAACAACGCCTCTCGCCGTATCGCACGGACATTTGGACGAAGCTGTGGGAGCGATTGAACGAGAACAACAAGGAAAAGAAGCGCTTCACCGCCGGCCAGGTGTCCGAGAAGTTGATGTATTCGCTGGCGTGCTACCAACCGGAGGCGCTTTCGCGCTGCACCACTCCGATGTCGCCGACAGCACATGGACCGACCGTCGGCGAGCTGTCGGCGAGCGCTCGACACGGTCAAAGCGACGTGCTTCCGTTCGTGGAGATCGAATCGTGCACTGCCACAAAGCAGGAGCATGTCATCTCAGTGGTAAGCATCCAAACTAGAACCGCAAACCAAAATAGACACCGTCTATAAAACATGCATCTCAATCCCGCAGAATCTAAGAGAGCTAAGCGTTCACTTGGTGAAAAACTCAGCGAAACAAAACACTGGATTCCGATGGCTAAAGGACACGTTGTTCGAACGATCCCAGGCACCGACGCACGTTCACTCGGTCGCCTCGCAATACGCTTCCGCACAGCTGGATTTGTCCCGCGCGCTATGCATATTTGTTTGCCGCGCCGCTGGCGTAGATGCCCGGGTCGAACCGCTACGAGGATTTCAATTAATGTTTGTATTCCCAAATCGATTAAATCCTTGTAAATTTTATCGAAAATTCCATTGCAGAGACCAAATATCGCACAATCAACAATATTCGCTATTTCTTATCCTGGAACGTTTTTGTTTGGCTGTTGAATCAATTGCATTCCCCTTGCCGCAAGGATTCTCTTCGTTTTTCACTTATTTAGGATACCGGGCGCTTTCGTTTGAAATGTTCATGCAATACGTCACCAATCATGTGTTTGAATTGCAAATCGATGTGATGAAAACCATAATCACAGGTAGTAGCGTATTTATTCCTTTACAATTGGAACCAATAACATCAACCACGTCCTCTACATATTTAGACATTGACGATACGAAAGAGGGTGTGCAACGCAAACTGGAATTATTGTCGGTGCTACCGCGATCGCGTGCTCATCGTTTGCTGAAAAATTGGAACCACCCAGTGAGTTTGATGATTCGCGGTCGTGATCATGCCGCAAATATCCTCTCGGGAAATCCTGTGCAGCCGCGCAGCAATTCACAACCAAGAAATAAGAGTTTGGAATCGATAGGTAAGCAACAGATTGAAGTTATTGGTTGACGCGTTCGCTGCGGATGGCGACATTAGTAGCTCTCCTTGTGTGCAGGCGATTTTAGGAGATATTTTTAGTTTTACAACTGTACATGAAGTGCTCTCCGCACGGTTGTAAGGTTTGTAATGAAATGAGTTGTTAAATGCGGCGAAACAATCGCGACGAAATTACACAAGGCAACAAGACTTTGATATTATTGACCCGAGGGACGTTAAGTCCTGGCACGAGGCAACGAACTCGTCTGTCGTGTAGCAGTAGCGAGGCGTTCATATAAGCCGATTCCCATCGGCTTCACTTTCCAAATATGTTCGAAAAATGTCTAACACTTCAGTTTTATGAGGGAATTAAGTGTTTATTTACTTGCGTGCATCACTGTAAACATGCACAATTGTTCCACTTGATCTCAGTGTTTATTCAATCTTACTCCATTCTCTTCATTCTACACATCCTCATAGTTCCATAATAGCCAGCAAAGCGATCAACATCTGTAAGAGTTGCAGCAAAGCTTTCCGAGTCTCAAATTCATCAATAATTTAAGGTGCCGTGGGCATTCAACTCCCGTTTGTTGAAATGGCAGCTCGGTTTTCCTCAATAGGATATGAAAACAAATCAAAAAGCCGGTAGCGTTCCCGGCTTGCGAATCAGCTGTGAAAATTTATGCTAGAAAATCATCGAAAACTCCCAATGAGAAATACATACTGTTGCAATAGTCTGTATGTTTATACGTTGAATCTTGTAGCAGGAAATTCACGTAAGCTCTACTAGTAAGCTACAGAACGTGAAAAGAGTTTATTGTTATTTGATTGTTTTTGTGAAATTGTGAAAGTGGTAAAGTGTTATTTTCAACTTATTGCAGATTTTCTTATGGGTGATTTTTTAAAATTTTAATATGTCTTCAAATATAGATTGCAGCCTTATAGATTTTTTGACGACAGAAGAAACACCATTTTTTAAATTAAGTTTTGATCAGAAACATAGAATAATTCAAATGGGGCGAGCGAAACCTAAAGTTAAAATTAACTTCCTTAATTTCGTATTTGCTTAAGGGGGGGGGTAAGGTTTGACAACTTTTTTCTTCTTCCATTTTTGTTTATCTGAAAGTACAACATCTGAAGAATATTGTATTAAATTTGTAGGTCATTCGGAGTAAAACCAACGAAGTTACAGTAGGTTGAATAACCGTACCTCTTAGGTTTGCGCGCCTTTTAGCTACCTGCGCTGAGCGGCGGCAAGCGGCAACTTTTTCGGTCTCTATTGTATTACTTTTATCGACAGGAGCAAAAAGATGGCTTAGATAACGTGGATGATAGTGATGTACTGTATGGACCCGGCATCAATGATGACATGTACGTATTTTATAAGAAAATCCAACTTTTCTCAGGATGTTTTCATTTTTCAGTGTACAAAACTCTAAATCGATTTTCCCAAACATGTAATTTTTAAAGTCGGTGACCAGCCTACAGGAAAAACTACTGAACCGATCGTTTTGAAAGTTTGTACACATATTCTACATATATATAGCTCTCTAGTGACGTTGAGTTTTTTTTTTAAAAACCAATTCCTAACAATTTTACAATAACAAATAGGTCGATTTTTTTCGTCAAAAATCGTTATTTTGGCTTCAAAATGGTGACAAAAATTAAAAAATTGAATAATTAAAAAAAACTCGACGTCACTGGAGAGATAAAGTAATAAAGTAAAGAAAGCATTTTGATTTTTTGGTTTCAAATGATCCAGTGATGCTGTAGGCTGGTCACCGCACAAAAACTTTTTTTCTAGGTGCCTGCGGAGATCTGCAATAAATCCGTTATTTCTTTCTATTTTTGGACAAATTTTTTTTTAAAATATTCTTCACATGTACTTTTAGATAATAATATGTAAAATAAACCTACAGTAATAATTTTTTCCAAAAAAAAATTCATGAAAAAAGGTATTTTTTAGACGAAACAAACCTTACCCCCCCTTAATATATACATTCCTTGCCAATAAGGTCAAAAACGATACACATAACATAAAAATAGAAATATTTCATAACTGATCGTAATTTAAAATGTATGGAATAGAAAGAATGATTACGGTAGTATTTCTCTATATGCTCATAATATTCTGCTTTGTCTGTTCCGGGTCCATGTCTCTCAAATAGTAAGCGGCTTACCCACAGTAATTTTTCACTCCTCGCCACTGTCGTGTAGACGAATTGGGTTCGGCCTCTACTTGGTGAGACGGCGATGGCTGCTAGCAAGCCAGCTCCGTTCGGCGCGTAATGTCGTGAGTACGGTAGGCCAAGTCCCGAATCTCATTTCCGAGAGATTCAGCCATCTAAATTGCCCGATTTACGAGTTCGACAAAATAGTCCTAAAGACTCCAATTTAAACAACAAAACTTTCTGAGGCTCGACTTCCTGCTTTACTCGAAGCTTACTCTCGTGCGTGCATCGAGAAAAAACCGCGAATACAACGCCAACCCGAGAAATAAACTATCATCTACTTTACCAGCGAAATGCCCGAAGAAAACCCGACGAAAAACGAGCGAAAGACAAACCGCGCGAGCAAACTAACTCTCGTACGACTGGAGACGAGGAAACGAGACGTCACTGGAGACATGCCGAAAGGAGCTGGCCTGCCAACAGCCATCGCCATCTAGGTAAATACAGGCCGAACCCAATTTGTCTACACGACAGACGGGTTTGTTGCCTCGTCCCAGGACTTAGCGTCCCTCAGGTCAATAAGATCAAAGTCTTGTTGGTTTGTGTAATTTCGTCGCGATTATTTCGCCGTGTTAAAACAACTCATTCCATTACAGGTTCAAGTTTATTTGTGTTTGCGACCGTTCAGGGTTTATTACTCGGGGGTACCCATAAGTAATCAACTATTTTCCCAAGACCGTATTTCTCATAAGTTCTGTGACAATTGGACAAGTATTTATAAGCACAAATTTTAGTGTTACATTTCAGCCAGTTTGTTAGTAACTTATTCCTTATATATTTTTTTTAAAGTCCTGCAACAAAATAGCAGACTTTGCACCTTTTGAAAACCATGTTCGGTGCTATTTTCTTTTTCATTCCGGATTTAGTGCAACAGAAACAATGAAGAGATGTGTTGAAGGAGAACAAATGCCAACGTTGCTTCAGAAGATTTGCTGACGAGCATCGAAATGGACGCTCAGTTCAATTCGATAACACCTGTTTATCTGGTCCTAAAATGCGTTTTTCCTAAGACCTGTCCCCATTCGAGACACAATAACTCCCGACATGGTACAATGATCGAAACAAGCAATACCGCAAACGTTTGGTGATGAAACTGTCTAACAGCTATGTTCGAAAGAATTTCGCGGTAAAAAGGGGAGACCAAGAAGTTGTGGCGCGCGAAAAACGACCCCCCCTCTTTTCAACGCCGTGTTTGGCGTGTAACTCTTTTAATATTGACAGCACGTGAAAATGATGTATCCACAACTTACTGCGAATTGAATTTTACACAAGTTTGTCATATTAAACTTTTTTGTGGGAGCCATGGTTTCGAAGATGTGGGGCCGTCCCACATTTTTTTTGTTCTCAAAGTGGCGCCAACGGGATTGGAGCTACGACCCCAAAAACTGAAATTTAAGCTCACATAAAGGCATACTACTCATTGCAATTAAAAATTTTCTACCCACTGAAATGCTCCGTGAGTTTCGCAACGTGGGGTTTGCCATCGGAAGCCGATTATTTGGCCTAAAAATGCGTTTTTCACGTGAGTTGTCCCCCCTTTGGGATGCAATACCTCCCGCCAGTGTACATCGATCAAAACAATCAATAGCGCAAACGACTTGCAACAAAATTGTCTTAAAGTTATTCTCTATGTTTTTTGGGGTTAAAGTGAAAACAATGAATTTGTGGTGCTCGAAAAATGTTCCCCCTTTTTGGATGTCGTTTTAGGCCTATAACTTTTTAATTTTTGATGCCACGTAAAAGTGATGTATGGAAGAATTGCTAAAAATTTAATTAGTTTGCCATACACAACTTTCTTGTGAGAGTCATGGTTTCGGAGATATGAGGGTGCCCCAATTTCTTTATTTCCACGTTTTTTGCGAAACACGTTGGGATATTTTTCCATTTTTCCTGCAGGCATATCCTTTCGAAGACTCTAATATTTTCCATTAGGTAAGCATCCAAGTTGAACCGACCATACCAAGAGTGTTGATCGGTCTGATCATCGCTTCGTAGCAGAGCCTGAATTGAGAGCAGATGAACATTGAATAGAATAGTCTTCAAAAGGACATAAAGGCGTTACTCGGCGCGTTTGCGTATCAACATGTACAAATGCTGGTGCAAATACACGTACAAGAACGATAATTTCCTTCGAAGTGGATATTTGGTTATTTTATTCTAGACACAAACATATGTTTCAGCAGCTACTTGCTACCTTCCTCAGTGTTGTATCGTTACTAATTACAAAGTCTGTGATGTCTATATACCTAACATAATTGGATAGAATTAAGGGATATAATTAAGGCTAAGTTGAAATGATGATGACAGGCAGTTGCCTGTATCGGTGTTTAATCTGTTCGCCATTTTTTGCTGCATAACATGGCTGCTTACCCTTCCATGGTATTGTCAACAATTTCCATGATTGCAGTCCAATCTGCTAGAAAAAACACAAGCTTTAATCAACAGAAAAGGAGTAATGTAATGTAGTAGAATCGCCATATAATGTTTCTTGTCGTTGGATTCTATTTTCCTTTCTATGGTGTCTATAAAGTCCCATGATGAGATAAATAAATTGACACAAATTACAAGGCACCATTTTGATGCCACTGACCAAGGACTAAATATATCGATAATAGGCATTACTTGAAGTGCCGATAGATAGGCACAATACAGGGGAGTCTTTTAGAGTACCGAGTTGAAAAGGCACTTATGAAAAGCTCGTTCAAATGTTCTGAAAAGACTATTTTTCTTTAATTCTTACTCGTTATTTATACAAATTCTTAGTGCTAACACTCGTAGGTGGTCAAACACTTATGATCTAAATAACAATTGTCTTTCTACAACAGAAAAAAGTCATGCAGTGCATTGCTCGCTGCAACAAGTGGTGTCGGTCGCGAGGAAAATTCACGAGGTGATAAGCGCTATTTGTCCATTCATGAAACGATGTATTTATTTGGTGATAAATACATAACTTTAATGTTAAAAGGACAGTCTTCCATAGAATTGTAAGTGATGTATTTATTTGGCAATAAATACATCAATTTAATGTTTGAAAGATGTTTTTGAATACATCACAATAATATTGCATAATGCCCGACTTTATGGAAGTCAAGAAAAAACTATGCAGTTAGGCTGAGGAGTTCAATCGAGTCCTCCACTTCCTCCCATCGTCGGATCATCATTTATCCAGGCCTCTGGAGTATTAACTACGAAATAAAGCCTTTAATTATTTAGTCGACGTTAAAACAAACCTTGAATCTTATTTTGAATAACGTTTGCCGGAAAGAGGATTGAATTTTTGCAGAAACAATCGCAACAAATTATCGATGATAACAGTGAGAATATAATTGAAGAAAACATGTTATTTTTAAAAAAAAATTGTCTATGAATACAAAATAATTGATGCCTTATGGGTACCCCTAATATTAAGTGTTTTGAATAATGAATGGTATTAAGCAAAAAAAATTGTTTTCTGGATGCGCCGCCGCAGTGAATGCGTTAATCGAGATTTATTTTTCGTAGATGATAGTGTGGCCTGATTATGTCCACTCACTTCCATTCATTGTGGAGTGAACAATAATTCATAACAAATTTCAAAATTTATTTGCCTTGTACCGAGGACGATCGAGGAAGTCTTTCTGCCTATCTAAAACAATTTAAATTAAATTCAATTTTCGCATACATTCCTCCTAAACAAAATTTAGATAAAATGATAATTATAGAAGAAATTAGCGGCGAACAACCGGAACCATCATGTGGAAAATTGTTTTGTAAAAGGAATCATCATCAAATTTCTGGATTGTGTTTATCAGATTCCGAGATGCTTCCATCGTATCGGAATCAAATAGTATCGTTCAAATGTTGTGATAACAATTTCAATCGGTCAACAATCATTTGGTTTCTAATTTACATGATTCTTTCGATTGTATTGGCTATTTGGTTAGCCCACAATTTCAGAATCGATCAAGGACATATTTACAAACTGTTGTTGCACTATCGGAATTGATTTTAAACCTGGTAAGAATTTCGATTGGATTTAAGGGTTTTGGATGGAATAGTAATGAAATCAAGTCGTCGTGGATTTCTGTTTAGATTTGTGTTGACTGGTGTTAGAGTTTGTGGTCGTATCTGTCCAGTCAAACTTTGAGGAGAGAGTTTGCACGAAAAAAAACAGGTTAATGCGTCCTTCTCATAGTCGGTATTCCAGATTGCGTCCAAAATGGAAAAATAGGACGTAGCAATACCTAAAAAGAAATACTAGCATGTTTCAGTTTGATTCGGACAAATTGTCCAGTGCCTGCAGTACAATAATTAATGTTGTAAGGAAGAGAGGGTGTTTGGTTGTTGGAATTTAAGAAAATATTACATGAAACTAATTGTCGAAAGAAAGAAAAATTAACAATTACTAACCAACAAATTTTAATTAGATTTTTCAGATAAATTTCCCCATTATTCGTCCAGGAAAATTATTTTCTTTTAATAGTTGATTCGAAAAATTCTTTTTTTTTACTTTCTAATTCGCCCAATACGTTTTATGTGTATTGTTCTATGTTAAAATATAGTCCTTTTCTATTTCGTTTAGTTGATGTTTGATGTCGAAATCTGCTTCCTGGAAAAATTTGCCTGTCTTCCTTTAAAAAAACGTCCTTGACTGTATGTATTTTTATTGAATTTCGGTTTGTTTTACTTCAGAAAATCGTTGTTTCGTCGTATTTGTCAGCGAAAAAAACATGACCAGATTTCAATCTGGTATGTTTTTCATCGAAAAAGTATTTCCACTGCGGCTTCTTAACATTCAGTGCCTGTATTTGCCTGTACAAGCTTTTTCTGTCCTATAAAAAATATCGATTGAATTTCTTATTGAATTTCACTTTATTTGCCCTTCGAAAATGGTTTCCTTGCGTCCTCTCCTTTGAAAAATTGACTGCTTCACTAGTAAAACCCATTTGACTGTCTTCTCGTCGAATTTCGACTTTTTGTTTTCTTGCTGTACAGTAAAATTCGGCGTCAGTTTTATCTTATCAAAAAGAACTGTCCTCTAAGGAAATCTCTATCCTAATAGAAAAATCGATTGACTGTCTTTTCGTTGACTTGCGGTCTATTTTAACTCGGAAAATTGTTTATTCATATTTTCCAGATAAATAATTGTCTGTCTTTTCTTACATAAAAATACACTGCCATTCTAGAGAAATTCGCCCGACTGTATTTTAGTTGAATCCAGCTGGTTTTGAAAAAACCTGGAAAAAATAAATATTACTCTAGAAAAATTGCCTGACTGTATTTAATTTGAATTTCGTTCTGTGTGGAAAATTATTTGATTATATCAATATCATATTGTTAATGGAAAGTGTGGTTTCGGGGTGACGAAACCACACTTTCCATTAAATTAATGATGAACCAGCATAAAATCTGGAAGCTAAGAACCCCCATTAATGTGCAATAATAGTGTTAGTGAGTTGCTAACTAAAAGCACAACTAGTTGACGAAGTTGTTGACTAGACTAGGAGGTTCTAACCCATGATAAACTAACTTATAGATCATATTTTTGTTTTTGAGGTTCTAAGAAAGCTGCTTTTTCTGCGCTCATGTAAGATGCACACCTATTGTCTAATCGCCAGGCATTATTTACACTATGTCTAGGTGTAGCCGATGCTGTTTCTGCTGCTATGAGCGTTGGTTTACGTCCTTGAGTAGTTTTGTTTTTACCGTACTTTTCATTTCTCCCAGATAGTTGCATACGCTGACGATATAAAAATAGCGTCAAGCTCTATATTTCAAGCCAAAGAAGCATTCGAAAATTTAGAGTCAGCCTCGAAAGAAGTCAGACTAAGAAAGAGTCAGTGCGACAAAAACTAAATGCATGACCCAGGCCCGAAAAAAGACTACAATCAGACAAAACCAGACAATAAGAGAATATAACTTGGAGAACCTTCACAAGTTCATCTGCTTAAGGGTTTTTCTAAGCAAAGATAGCGGAGAAAAGGACGAAATCCAACAAAAAATTAAACTTGCTAGTATGGCCTACTTCTCTATCCTCTCAATTTTGAAATCAGACAAAGTGGATAGGAAAAAAATAAATTGCTGCTCTACAAAATGACGATAAGACCGGTGCTGATATATGTCTGCGAGTTCTGGACGTGAATGAAAGCGTCAGAAAATACCCTTGACATCTTCAAAAGGAAAATCCTTAGATAAATATTCGTTGTATTCTGTACGAAAGGGTTCGAAGTGGAGAATACGATACAACCATGAGATACACAACATATACGATGATCCTCTCGTTTCTAAAGTTGTGAAGCTACGCAAGCTTCGGTGGATAGGCCATGTTGAAAGCATGGATGAGGCACAAATACCTAAACGCATCCTGAAGGACAGAATCCAGGAAATTTGATGAAGGAAAAAATGCCAGATTTTTAAAAAATGTGGAAACATCCGAACGTCCTACAATGTTAGCTTTATTTCGATTTAGCTTTGGGTTTGTTTGAGAAATTTATCGTAACATTTTAACGTAAACTTCATTAAATATCGCTTCCAGTAATCTCGACGCAACGATTAATTTTTTCTTGAATATTTTACTGTAGAAAAATGTTCCGATTCGCTACAGAAAAGTATGTCTTTCGTCAAATTTGAAGCTGGTAAATATTTCAAACTGTGTTTTTTTTTTAAATCAAAACAGTAAGAATGTGTCTTGGCAATTTTCATGGTCTTACATCATTGCTACGATTATTTTTGCTGGTCAAGCTAAGCAAAAAAGAACTCAAAAAAACTCAATAAATTAATTTCACGCATGATTAAGAACTCGTCGTGAATTTTGTATCCAACTATGATCACAAAACTCTCAACAAGATGAATATATTCATGACTATCTCACCAATCACTCTCATACTTTTTTCTATGATTATTCACGAATTCACAAATGAAATGTGACTAATGTGAATGACTGAAAAAACAGTAACTTTAATTCGAATCCGTCTTGAACACAATGACCCAATCCCATCCGAAAGAATTAGTCACAGAATGGCATCGCAACTCGTTAACTACTGTACCTTTGTTAAATGTTTGTCCATGAATCGTGGACTTGTTTTCTATGTAAAATAGACTCTATTCTATGAATATTTTTAAAAAAAACTTCTTTCATCTTCGTTCTAGGAATTGCAGCATTTCCATCGGCTGGAAAAATATCACCGCTCGACACTTTTCTCGATTTGCTAACCGCCAAGGCCAGTCTCAACGAATTGGACTTCAATCTCCTGATCGAGACAACAATCGCATCCATGGAGGAGTTCACACTGTAACGCTTGATAGCCGCTAATTGTCTAGAATCCGAACCGTGCTTACCATGTCCTGTGTTTTGTTGAGTACAAATTAGTTTTAATGAAAATCTACATAGATATGATTAATCAGTTAGATCAATTCTAAAGTGGCTCCGTGCAATATGTTTAATGTAAACAGTTCTTTTTTTTTATAGACGCTAAAAGAAAGTGCTCCTTTGAAACAATGTTCACATTCACATTTACTCTATACCAAATGCATTTAAAAATAATTTTCTGTGTTTGCCGTTTGTGTAGTTTATTGTTGCCATTAGTTTAATCACACAATTTTATGTGAATATTAGCTGTAATTTTAATTTTACTCTTACCAAAGAGTATAAACAAAAATATTCAAAGAAAAATTGAGATTCCTTTATTACTTTTTTTTTGTACGTACTTTTAATTTTGTTATCCAATCATTTATAGTATGATGGTTTATATGAAAAGAAAAACTCACAAAAAGTATGATATATAAGTTGCATGGGGTGTTAAGTTTGCTTAGGGAGACAATTTATTTACATTATGCTTGCCAATCGCTGTGTTATGTGCATTCCAAATATTAAAAAAAACTAATGAAATAATCATGAAATTTATTGATGTTTAGTTCAAATTATAGTAAAATCGTGAATATTTCGCCATAATAGTTCAGTGCAATACAAAAAAATATGTGTTAGGAATTTATCAAGTAGTTTAGTGCTTTTTTTTACATAATATATATGTAACAAATTTTGTTCCTCTTTTTTGCATATTTCAAAGAAATAAAAATTAATGGTGTAGTAAAAATTGTGTATAGTCTTCTTCTTAGAAATAAAAGGATTGTCTCTGAAATTTTGATGAGAATCAAATACAAATCGCAAGACATCAGAACATTGTTAGGAATATTCTTTGTGTAAATGTTTTAGGCAAAAAGCCGCACAATGAGATATTAAATACACTTTCCGGCATGTTTCAACGCTAGAAATTGGGAAATCAGAAATTGTTTTCTATAGTTTTGACTTTGCCGCGAACTTCGTGAAATAAACTCCGCATAAAAATGCACATGAAATGTGATACGAATATTTTTGGAAATAGATTCAACGGAAAATATGTTGTTTATTACTAAAAATTGTGAAGTATATCACAATAATATTTCTAACATCAAAAGAACTAGGAAATAATACAGACCGAAAGAAATTCAACGAAAAATTATATTATGATAGGAAATTATTATAAGTTTATTTTGTTGTAACTTTACGGGCGGTTATTGGTTCGTAAGGGATTTTCGAGGATTTGTAGAACGAGATTACAATACGAACACACTTCTTCACGGGGGTTCAACTTGTAATGTGACTTCTAAGCGATGCTAGGCAAATCTATGTATGCTTCTGCGAATTATTTTTATAGAGCAAGCGATTCTTGCAATTGCCCGATAAAAAAATTTACGTCTATTATATTTTCGCAATATCAGCGACGAAAATCCAAAAAAAATATTCTATAATTTTTTTTTTGAAACAGATTGAACCATTTTGCAAAAAAAAAATCGAGATGGTTTCGATCTTTGGGGCAAGTTTTATCGACTAAAATCAAAATTAAATTTTTTCGACCATTAAAACTTCATTGCGAGCGATTTTGAGTTAAGCACTAGACTGAGCTGCCTAGAAACAGGAACTAATCGTTATCATCTGAAGGATTCTTACGCGCAACGTTTAAAAAAATTGAATCGTCAAAATCTCCTGAAATATTTTTTTTTGCCTACAGTCTTGTCCATTCGCTTTTAGATTGTAATGGTGTAGGTCTCGATTAGTGCATCAATAGGAACTCTAGCGTCCCACGGAACCAAACCGAAGAATCGAATAGTAATTTTGAGGGCGCGCTTCTAATTTGTTCTTGATGACTTCGGTAAAATATACAACCATGACTCATGCAGCTGCTGTACTTGATGACTAATGTTAGTGGAATACAATGGTCATATTACGACAATATTTACGATTTATTTTGTTTGGACGCTTAACAACGCGTAAGAAACGGACATCTAACTTCCAGGGTCATTTTTAGAAATATTATCTAAATTATATTGTAAAGAAGCTGGATCGCCATGTAAAGTATGTAACGCGTGTAGGCTAAGTGATGAGCGTTTTCTTTTATACTCCTCTAAAGTTATAAACTTCTTCTCACTAGAAAGAAGTTATACTCAGATAGGATAACAATATTTATGCGAGAAGGACCTACCGGCATTCCGAAGATTGCCACATGTTTGGCGCAGTTCAAAAGAACAGGCGGCCGATATTTCTACTAAATGTAGTTGCCGAAATTTAAGGCAACTTGTAATCTGCCGAACTTTCCAAGGCAGACTTTGCTTAAATGTTCCAAACACTTTGCCGAAATGAAGGCAAGGGTTGCTGATTAAAACAAGCAACTTCGTCTGGCTATGGAACAATTCTGTCCAGTACTAGACTCGTTCCTTCCTTTTATTTACAAAAAATTACTGTACATTGAATTTGCTTATTCTATAAAATTCTTACTCTAGTTTCAAATCTACTTACCATAACCAATCGTTCCCACGGAATTTGTTGCTTATAATATTGCTTGCTTGCAATGACCCAATTGCACATTTGCTTACTCTGGGCTCAATGCTCTACTAAAAGTTTCTCACGGTACTTTTGCGGGTTCGAGAATGTGATTATTAGAGAGCTTATTGAAATTTTTGTAGGACATCACAAAAGTTTGAGTATGAAGTCACAAAAGCTCGTTTAGGACATAGTTGTGTATTGGCTAGCTCCAGGTTTGGAACTTGGAATACACTACAATATTCAGGACGAACAAATTGTCAATGTATATTTACTAGTGATGTGCTATTTGATTACTTTTCTGTAACGAATGATTAATGATTGAGTTAAGTATTCGGTATTTAGTACTTGGTTGCAGAATCTGAACTCGTATTGATGACTTACTTAAATGGCATGTATGGATTGAAAGGCTGCTATTGTCGAAAAAGACGAAATGAAACTGTTTGCAACAGAATTCTCGAATTTACTGTCAGTAGGGAAATAAACATTCCCAAAAACCCCGCTAATACATCTACACCCCACAGTCATATCATCATCATGTTATTTTAACCGAATGTTGTGAGTGAGAAGAAGAAAATGGAACTTGAGTGTGCGTTGAATCGGATTTGATTCCAAGTAGTCAATAATTTTGTGTGCACTACTGAATACATTTCAAAATGAGTATTCAAAATTTCTACTCGTTTCAAATAACGAATACAAAATTCTTAATGATTACCACCAATTCCCTAATCCACCAGCCCCCCGCCCTCGAATAAACCACGAGCCCCTAAATCATCCAGTCCCCAGCTTCCCCAAAATTCGCCAGCCCTCAGATCCCACAAATCCCCCAATTCCCCAGATCCCTAAACTCTGCAATCCCCCTAAATTCACCTAATCCCCAAAATACCACAGTTCCCCAATTCCCCAGATCCCTCAACCCCACTAATCCCCCAATCCACATAATCCCCCCGATTCCTAACCCCGAAATTCCTAGATTCCCAATCCCACAAACCCCCAGATCCCAACATCCACCCCAAATGCCTCAAATCCCCCAATCTCCTAATTCCTCAGAATCACTACTAAAGACCCCCCAATCCTAAATCTCCCAGATGCCCCAAATCCCCCAAAGGTGAAACTGTTTGTAACACAATTCTCGACTTGACCGTCAGTAGGATTTCAAGCAACGATTACAAAATTCTTAATGATTATCAACAATCCCCCAAATAAACCACAACTCCCCAAATCTCCAAAAATATCCCGAAGTTGCTCCTCTCTTTTATTTAAAAAATAATCTTCCTAGGCACTTATTATAATAATTACAATTGAAAGGACAACATCAAGAAGAACAGGAGTCCATTTTTAATTTTTGGTGAACTACAAAGTAATGTTGGCTGGAACAAATTTTCAAAAATAATTATTCTGTGAGAAAGGGAGGATTTTAGACCTACCTACCCTCTTCTTTTTGCTGTAAACACTGTATACAATTAAATAAGCACTCATTTAATTCCACATTAAATATATTTCTATTTAATATTATAAATACAGGCAATATATATATATATTCATATGCAATTCATCATAAAACAAAGGTTTATTACATCTACAATTCATTTTCATTTAATGTCATTTTTATCTTCTCTACTTACACGACACATTTTTTGGTTATTCCCTAATTAAATAATCGTCCTAAACTAATACATTTCAATCTCCCATGTCTATATTGTGTACAAGAACTTATAAAAAAAACTATAACTAAAATTAAACTATTTACAATCAAAAATAAAAAAATAATCTTTGATAACTAATAATCAGATAACATTCTTCGGCTTTACAGTTTCCGGTGAAGAGATAGAGAAAGATTCAGGTCAAGGATATTTATAACCAATTTTCTTAATTTTAACTAAATAATTGTATGTTAAATCCATTAACGATCGGCGAATATGAACGAATTTTGATAGTGAATGACGCAAACTTTTATCGTAAAGGCGAGAATAAAGTGTAAAAAAAAATATTTTCAATTACAGATTTTGTAAAAATGTCTTGTTTTGAATAAAGAAATTTTCATATTTGATCTTTAGGTATATAATTGGCATCTGGTCATTATAATGTTCAGCAATTGAATTTGAAATGATATGAATTCACACCAACAGTCGCGAATGGATCAACGTATTGTTAGTTCATTTTGAAAGGACTCTCTTATCATAAATTATACATAAGATACATTTAAGAAGTCTTCAAGCTAGTCTAAATGGTATTAGTTTACATAGTAAAGATAATTCGTCTATAGTAGAACTGTACAAATCAAGTGTTGGAATACATAGATGTCTTAATAACGATATTAAAGCTTGTGTTTTATTTCTTTCTTTATTTCAAAAAATAATAATAGAGGACCCTTTCAATAGTATTCAGCGTAAATTGGTTGTACACGTTGTTCGGTAGTTGTGTGTATGTGTGTTCGGTGATTTGAAAAAAGGACGTGAGTGCATGTTTGTATGTATGTCGACTTAAAACGTTAACTGATTTGTTTGGCACTTAACATATTCTAGATTCAGAATCATATTTGGATGTGAATGAAATAAGAAATTTATAGTAAAATGATATTGTTTGTAGTTGCCGGCAATATGGAGAAATTTTTAGGATTAATGATTGATAGTGGTTTTAGAGCAAGGCGAATCTGTTTTCAGTTGGCATATTGACCTAAGTGCATTCAAAAGGGTAAAAAAAAAATAAAATAAGACTTTTTCCCCTTTTTTTATATTTATTGCTATTTTGCGGCAAGGGTAAAAAACTTTAAATTTTTTAACCAATCATATCTTATAGAAAAGTTGATTACGCAGCTTTTATTTCCATACAACTTTGCTCTAAAATGAATCGTTTTAAAGTTAGAAGTGAGAAAAGTGGGAAAAAATTGAATTTTTTTTATAATTTTTTAACATTTCGATAAGTATTATAAGTATTAATGTTTCCGAATTTTTTTAAAAGAGAGGATAGGTCAATTATTTTTATACTACCTTGATCAAAAAGTTCCCGGAATAACCACTGTGTGGCGCTCCCATCGTTCGATTTGAGTTCTGTTTCTGTTTGTTGTTAAGTTGGTACATCTGTTGTTGATATTCCCTCTAAATCTTAGCGTCATAGCTTGACATTTGCAAAAGTTACGTAGCCAAGAGTACATCTATCTCTGTGTGTGTTGGCGATTTTTCACAATTTTAGGAATGGATTTAAATTTGCAACAACGAAATTGTATTAAATTTTGCGTAAAAAACGGATGTAATGGTTCGCGAACGTTGGAAATGTTAGAAAAGTGTTTCGGCAACGATACTCTAAAGAAAACGGTCGTTTACCAGTGGCTGGAGCGGTGCAAAAGTGGTCGTGAGTCAATCGAAGATGATGAACGCAGTGGCAGACAATCGACATCGAAAACCGACGAAAACATTGATAAAGTAAAAGAAATGTTGGTCAATAACCGCAAATTAACCATCAGAGAGATAGCTGAGGACTTGAACATTGCCTATGGATCCGTCCAAGACATTGTGGTTAATGGTTTGGGTCTCCGTCGTGTAGCAGCAAAGTTGGTGCCAAAACACCTCAATTTCATGCAAAAAAGAGATCGTGTTTACGTCGCAAAAGACATGATTTGCGAGGCTGATTCCGATCCCACATTCATCAAAAGGATCATTACTGGAGACGAGACGTGGGTTTATGAGTACGACACGCAATCCAGACATCAGGCAAGTGAATGGCGTTCACCAAAAGAGCCGAGACCAAAAAAACCACATCATTTTCAGTCAAAAAAGAAGGCAATGCTCACGGTTTTCATAGATTACAACGGTGTAGTGCATCATGAATTTTTGCCAGAAGGCCAGACAGGAAACAAAGAGTATTATTTGGGCGTTATGAGACGTTTGCGCGAAGCAATTCGCCGGAAGAGACCAGAACTGTGGGCAGAAAACTCGCGAATTTTGCACCATGATAACGCATCGTCGCACAGTGCCATCATTATTCGTAATTTTTTGACGAAAAATACAACAAATACCATCCAACAGCCACCGAATTCACCTGATTTGACTCCCTGTGACTTCTTTCTGTTCAATCGAGTTAAAAAAAACCATTACGGGGAACGCGTTTCAGCAGCCGAGAGGAAGTATTGGAAAAATCGCAGGAAGCACTGATGGACATGCCGAAAACCGATTATAAAAAATGTTTCGCGGATTGGATCAAGCGCTGGCATAAGTGTGTTGCAGTCGATGGGGACTACTTTGAAGGGGACAATATAGATTTAGGTGAATAAACTTGAATTTTTAATTTTCTGAATAAATTCCGAGAACTTTTTGATCAAGGTAGTATAAGTTATTCCACAACTTTTTCCGCAAAAATCAACAGCTAAATGTAGCCGTTTTTTTACAGATCCGCCCTGGTCTATTTAGAGTCTAGTTAGTTCCTTGAATTGGACTTTTTTGTCTTGAAAAAATTAAGTTCCGTAGATTAATGAGCCACTGACGCGGTGCAGCAATCGAAAGGTGTAGGCATTGGATGGAGAGCAAATCAAAAGTTGAAGGCTTCCTGGAGGATATCAAGCTAAGTTTGCTTCTTGAGCTTAACTACAAGTATTACTAGATTCTAGTTCAGCTGGAATATCAAGAAGTTAGTATCGGAATCCCCGGTAGGATAGAGCAAGACCTAATTCAGTTTAAAAAAGAGTTGTCCATGAACATAATAAAATGTTGAAACAGATCTTACGAATGAAAGGTAATAGGATACTTAAGGGGGGAACCACTGTAGGATTTTTAAAAAATCAAATCTTTTTGTTGCTCTAAAGTATACCTTATCATCATAGAAATCATGTAGCAAAGTTTCATATAGTGGAAAAATCTCCAAGTGTTTGAAATTTTAAATTAGCGCGGCGCCTCTCACAGCTCTTTCGGAGCGCAATCCGCGCGTATCCCCGCGCGCTGTTGGTATTTAAATTTAGAACAATTTTAAATATAAATCTTTCAAAACTGTACACGTGCTCTGTTAGTTGAACGTTAGCAGAGAACGCTGAGGTACGTATTTTGCAGACTAGAGGTATATCAAATTTATTCACGATTTTTCAATAACTTCAACTATAAATGCGTTTATCTCGGAACAACGTTTTTCAAACTAGCCGGACTCCTTTCTCAGACAGTTTTTGTTCGATTTACTTGAAATTTTTACAGTATGTTCAAAACAAGTGTCTGCTAGGAAGTACGTAGGATTTTTTTTTATATGTTGCATATTTTAATTGTTATTAACAATTTTCGAGCGTTTTTTTTACATTTTTTTCAAAATGACGCCATTTTGTCAAAAATCAATTTAAAACAAAAATCCTACGTACTTCTCTGACTGTTATTATGCTTTATCGACAATTATTTGTTTGATAACCATAACCTTAACATTTCCGGAGAAAACGGTCCGGCTGCGAAGCCATCAAAAAATAAGGCGTTTCTGGAGAAATGTCTAGGGAGCCGCGATTTTCTTTTTTAAAGTTCTGAAAAAATTCAAAGAGGATGTCTAATATTTGTACAATATAGATCTTTTTACCAAATTTCGATGTGTTGTTTGGTTTTTGAGAAAAAAATTCCCGAAAAATGACTTTTTTTAAACTCTACAGTGGTGTTTCCTCTTAACGTTCAATTTTTCATCACGAAAATTCCTTTCAAAAATACCCAAAAGATATTTTGTTGCAATATTAAATGAAAAATACTTTTGGCGAACTATAAAACTGATTTGACTTGTTCCAAAAAATACAGAAATTCTATAAAGTCTATCTAGTTATTAGACTATAGTAGCGTAAAGTGCAAAGCTAAACATTGTTGCTGTTTACCTATAGAGCAGGGTGAAGCGTGGCGGTTATTATTAAACTCATATGCGGGTATAGACCTCTTGATTCTATCCTGAAGTTGCCATACTTCTGAAGATGGGGACTTCATTTGAAATATTGCGAGTTCAGCGTGGAATTGCGTACAACCTACTGAGTGATGTGACCCATAGAGCAACAAAGGTGTTGCTTCCACCAGTATATACTTTTTAGGCTGCACTCAATACTCCCATCGGTGTATGGGAGAACGCTGTTTGTTGCGATACAACAAGCCATTTTCGCAGAGAACTGTGGATTTAAGTTCGCATAGGCGTACCTCCTCCTGAACTTATAGGAACAGTCCGATCAACTACAGCGCAAAGAGCAACAATCTTCAGGAGATATTTCGACAAACTGCAATACTTTTTCATCTTTCCATGATAAACATGTTGAAGATAATCTGTTTAATGTCACTATTTGAGATTTCAGCTATACTCAGTACCAAATTTACAGTGGTATCTATAAGCGGCCTAAATTCCCTCGCCAATTAATATCTAAAGCCTCTTTTCTTTCTACACAACAGCAACGATTTTTTTCCGACGACAACATAAAGCAACGATTGCTAACAAACTACCTAATCTACAGTGGTAAGCGATCTTTCGATATTTCACTATACAATTTCATACAATCAACATATAGTTTTTTTTCGTGAATTTTCGTTATACGATGTTCGCTCTAATAACTATTACAATATCCATTACAATACTATTTCGGGGGGCGCCACTCCATTCGTCTCTAAACATAGCGAGTGATCTGAGTATAAAAATCGGATAGGCAAACTTGCAATTGTGCAAATGTTGGCCGTTCGACTGGCAGCAATGCCCAACAATATGCCATAATTGTGAATCTGAAATAACGAGAGAAGAAAAGAACGGATTTAAGCATTTAATTACAATTCGAAAAATCCAACAAAAAGAACATTTTTATTTCAATGCAATCCAATTGAATTGCAATCACTTACAATTCGTCGGGGCAATTATACGGTTGGGCCAGTCGATATCCATCGCGTAAATAATGTTCCATTTCAAAAGGATCAACTTCATTGTACGGTTGCTTGGCGAACGTGCACAACTCCCACATGAGCACGCCAAATGCCCATGCATCGCTAGCTTCTGAGAATTGTTTTTTCTGTAGGGCTTCAAGCGCCAACCATTTAATCGGACGATTCTCACTATCGCCCAGACAATTGTAGTCGGATGGGAATAGGTCACGGGATAGGGAGCTGTCTGCCAGCTTAACCCGCAGTGAATCGTCAATACTGCAACGAAGAAGGGTTGGAAAATAATCAATTAGGTGTGTTTTTTTCGCATTGGAATTAGTGTTAATGGTTGACTACGTATAATAGAAATGCTACTTACACGCAATTTCGTGCGGCGATGTCTTTGTGCACCACACCATGACTGTGGAGATGGACGAACGCCGAGGCTAGTTGCGAGGACATCATAACTATCTGGATAGATGTAATTGAACGCGAACAGGCTGGCTCTAGCAGGAAGAGTTTGAGGTTTCGTGTGTTGTTTGGCGCTGGGTAGAGCAGGAAGGGTGTGGTATGGTCCTCAATGGACACTCCCAGCACGGAGAGGATGCCAGCATGTGACGCTCCGTACAAGCTCATCCCTTCTTGCAGCAGAAGGGACACTTGCACTTGACTAGCATGTTGTGCAACGGTCTTTACCAGGACCTCTTGGGTGTCGTTATAGCTGCCGCGGTAGACACGACCGTACGTTCCTTCCTGGAGCAAGCTCGACAATCGCACGCGGCATCTTTGGACAGTCAGCTCGGCGATTCGTCGATGTAGCTCCTCGGGTTCTTGATCCACTCGTTGACGTGGTAGAGTGTGATGAATCGGAATCACAGATGGCGAAATATAGACGGATGGCGGGTTGGAAGGTGGTTGTGGTTGCAGTCTTTGGAAGCTAGATGTCCGCATCGGCTGCCCGCCGTGATTTTGTCGTTTCGATGATCCACGAGCACAATACGCAATCGAAATCAGAATTGACACGAGCAAAATCGCTAGAATGCCTCCAACGGCTAACGTGATGATGCCACTTTGTGGCGGCACAACTGTCTCTAGTAGCAACGGATCATCAACATTATTCTCCTCTTCATCAGCTTCTAGGCAAATTTTCTTTCGTCGAAACACCAATTCGGTTACATTATTTGCCGCACGATTTAATATAACTTCCACGGTTATTGTCACTTCAACTTCGGCAGGACGAATGCCAGTGCAACGCATAATAATTGCAAATGTTTGGATCTCGGTCGGTATGTCCCCCGTTCGGGATATGTTGAGGGTGGGACGTGGCAGAACAGCAGGATCTGATGTTGCTATGTTAATGTTGTAGGGTAACGGTCGACTAGCTAGGCTTTGCCATGTGAAAGCAATGTCCTTTACGTTGGCCGGTATTGGAACGATGAAATTTAGCGCGTAGTCATTGATCATGCCATCACGGACGTAGTATAGTTCGGCAGAGACACCTGAAAATAAGAATTGGTGGATTGGATTACTCAAATAATGATTGATTGGTAATATGGTCAACGGTATACTGAATAGGACATTTTTTATAGACAAAATAATGTTTTTCTTGCTGATTCTGCAGAAGAATGTTAAAATGGGACAGGAAAAGAATTAGGGTCCGCAAATACTCCTGGATTACACATTTTTTACTGGACTATACAACAAAACGGATGAGCTTGAAAACGATAGCAGACTATTGATTCAAAACTGGAATTAGTTTCTCCTGAACGGTTTTGATGTCATGTAAAAATTTTAAACATTTCATGGAACAATTTAGAGAATTTAAACGGAGTTTGTTGAAACAATTTTAAAGGAGTTCAAACAGAAGTGCGAAACAACAGCTGGTTTAATGCCTAGCCGAATGGTGTGGCATTCCAGAAGGACTAGAATGACCTTATCTTTATTAATGTGCCGTAATTGTCTAATAAAAATTGATGAAGCACAAATAAAAACTGATTTTACTCTATACAAAAAAAAATCTTAGTTACAGATCTGCCGAGGTAAATCCGGAAAATGGAATGGAAGTACGAAAACCCTTATAGCTCCGAAAAAAATGATTTATTTTGTACACAATTCGGCACAATTGTAAGAGACATGTTCAGAAACAAAATTATTCGATGTAACACACTACAACTCGTTCAAGTCCTCGGAACCGGCTACACGCACGTTTTACTTCCTCCTTGTCCATGCTGGTCATTACCTCCGTAATACGTCCTCGTAGTGCGTCTTTGGTGTTGAAGGATTTTGCGTTGACCTTTTCTTCGACTGCACCCTAAAAGTAATAATCAAGGAGGTTGCAATCTCGGCTAAACGGTGGCCACACATCGGGTGATCAATGGTAGGGCACATTGCTGTGGAGCCACGTTTCAGTTTTTCTTGCTTTGTGAGCGGGCGCTGAGTCCTGCTGAAACATGTAATCTCTTCCAGCAGCCAATTTGTCCAAGCAAGGCTTTACAACAGTCTCCAGAACGTGAATGTAAACGTCGGTGTTGATTTTGAGGCCTTCTTCGAAGAAATGCGGCGGCATAACATCCCCTTCGCTGCTTATGACTGCCAGAACCATGACTGATGCTGGAAATATGGTGTGCATGACGTAAGGCACTTCTGGAGGATCTTGACAAAGCCATCTGTCATTTTGACGATTCACTTTTCTGTCCTGGATAAAATTCTTTTCGTCTGAAAAGAATCTCAGAAGTCCAGCACTGTCGGGTTTCAAGTCATTCAACAATGCTTGAGATTTCAGTTTTCGGTCAAACTTGTTTTTTTCTGTCAGCAAGTCGAGTTCGAAATTGACTTACGATAGGCTAAGTAGTAGTATGGTCAAAACTTGATCAAACATAAGTTCAACTATTATAGCGCATAAAGTTTCTTTGATATGGCGGGTGTCTTGGATATGAAATGAGTTGTCATTGGTGACAGCTGCCGTTGCAATTCAAAAAATTTAATTCGAAAAGCTGATTGTCCCGCATCTGTAGAAACCTAGCCTGATAATATTTCGATCGTGAAAGATTGTTTGGACCCTTCACGATTTTTGTATTCGATTGACTTCACTCATTTCATACATTAATCCACCGAATTAATAAAATTTCCTATGTCACAGTCCTCCATATTTGAAACTCACTTTCTTCACACTTCCATTGAACACTAACCCCACTTTCAGCACGTCAGCTAAAGTTCCTCGGGTCCGGACCCGAGAAGAAGAAGATATCAACTGCGACGTAAGCTCTAACGAAACGTTCCATACTTTGACGAAACGTATGTCGAATTGAGCATAGCTGTCAGTGAGAAGGTGCGTATCATCCCAGGCCGACTTGCGGGCTCGGATGTCAATTGTGGTCAGACCTATTGGCGTTGCCTCACGACAAAGGATTTGTAGCCAAGGTTCTCGTGCACTGCCAAACCGATTGTTGACCGCGCAACGCCCATATCCTTCGCTTTGCCATGCTGCGTCCAGGGTTCTCTTCGATCTTCTCTTTCAATGTGCCAAGAAAGTCTGCTGTTCTTTTTTGGTCCGACCGTTTGCTATAGCTTGCATGGTTAGAGGACACCTCATCCGGGTCGTCGGCTTTTCGAAAGGTTTTTGCAATTTCATAAACTTGCGTTTTCTTGTATCCGAACCACTCGATATTTCCTTGGGCGATTTTCCGGCGTGAAGTGACTCGAGTATCGCAGCTCTTCTGTCCTGCTCCCGGCACATGTTTACGCAGGTGACAACGTGTTTGTATCTCAGTGAGTTGTAACGGTATGCACTACACTAGGGAAAGGGCATATGCCAAACTACACGTGATATCCGTTAGAGGGCAACCTATAAACATATTCCGGATTTACCTCGGCAGCCCTGTATATTTCTAAGCACATAAACTATTTCCAATAGGACTGGGCAATCAGAATTATTTAAGTTTTGAAAATGGTCATGAGACAGTACATTTTCTAATCCTTCTTTATAATAAATTTACTTATCTGCAGGAACGATTTTTAAAATCCTTAATGAGTATTATTCAGTTTAAAATGTTTTTTGTTCACGAATCAAGCTCGAATATTGTTGCTGCGAAAAAACCTTAAAAGGAAATCAATTATCATCATTTTATTCTCTGAAAGTCATCAATTTACACCCGTAATAAGCGTATTCTACCGTTTTCCTTAAAAACGAAATCAACGTCTTTCTCTGTCCAAAAAGACTGTCAGAACGACACAGTGGATCCTTTTCGAGAGAAAGAGAATTTTTTTTTCACGTCAAGATAATTCAATAGAAGCAATATTAAATTATATCTAATTTTCCTGCGAAAGCTTTTCCTACAAGAGTCTTTCACTTTGATTTATACCACTTATAAAATTGTCACAGCCTATATCGTCGATGGGCGAATGGAAAGGTTTCCAGCATTTATGGTAAGCTGACTTTCGCTACTCTAGGGAGAGAAAAAAACGTAAATCCCCTTTTGATCCTTAAGCAGTTTATGATTTGTATGACGAGATTTTCAGTCTGTCATATAGGAGCTTTATTCGATAGGTGGTTTGTGTGAAAAGGAGTGCAGTTTTATGGGTACTTTTGATGTCTTTTTTTAAGCTGAACAGGATGTTCATTTTGGAAACGATAAGAAGGATTTTAAAAAAACTGATTGAGTTTTAAAAGAAAATTCTAATAATCCGTCTGGAGAAAAATTATGTACATAATTTATTTAAATGTTTGAGATCCTCTTTATTTTGTATTGATAACTGAGACCAAATACGCAGGTCTTCAATGGAACTGCGAATGTTTGGAATGGTTAGACATAAAGATGGCCAGCGCCACACAAAACGGGTAAGCCAAATTTTGGAGAAAATAGTGATCTACTGACTATCGAAGGAAGCCATGGCCAGTATTTTGGTCTAGTGACAAAAGACATTCACCTAGCTCAACATCACATGTGTGGACAGAGCCAGAATTCGAGACCACGCATAATTTCATCCATAAAAGACCAACATGCGAAGGAAAATTAACATGCCAAAAGTTCAGCAAGGCTTTACTAAAACAACTCAACCACATTAGGGAATATAGGAATTTGGCGAATTTTTCTGCTGAGTTTCCTCAAGACCTGCATATGTGTATGTTTGCATAGTGAAAATATCAAATAATATTTTCTAGACTTTAAGCTCAGGCTCCACGTCCGATTCCAAATCGGTTTCGGTTTGTTTGTTTTTAAGAATGAACGTCATAGCGGCGCGACCTTTTCTTATTTTGCATGTTATCTATAGGAGAACCGGGCGACCCTGCGTCCACGTCCGATTCAATCAAGAACGCCTGTTTTACGACCCGTCCGGTTCAGAATGACCCGGGTCGACGTTCCGATTCATAATCAGAACGAATGCGCTTTCTTCTCGCTCATTTACACGCTTTCGCCATAAGATCGAGATGGCACCCGGCTCCACGGCCGGTTTTCAGAAACCGATTTTCTGTATGCGCATGCGTTGTGGTCATTCGTTAAAAGGCAGTGAACGGAGAAGGCCATGGAGCAGGTGATAACGGCAGTAGGAAATAATCCGGTAATATGGAGTATTGCGGATAAAGACTACCACAACAGGGAATTGAATGATGCGGCGTGGGAGAATGTTTGCCGAGAAGTGTGACTTGGTGCCAGAATTCATCCATTTTAGGATTTTAGCACTGACACTATCAATAACACAAGATAGATGTTTTCACGATGAGCACCGACACGAGAATGAACACTAAACAAACAATCTGATTCAAGGGCCTTGCACGTTCTTATTTCAGATTTGGAATCGGACGTGGAGCCTGACGCCCGTCGTTTTTATTGTTTACGCATTCCAAATAATAATCGGTTTGGAATCGGACGAGGAGCCCGGGCCTTAAGAATAAGTAATTCCTTTTACTAAAATTTCACATTTTTCGATCCAAACCAATCCCAATACATTTATATTTACGATAAAGCCAGGAAACTTCTCAAAATATTAGTTTAAGACCATCGAAATTTCATCGAAACCACTAACAATGGTCATAAATTATAGTCAAAATACCCTGAAATTTCCGAGACTCATTCAGTGCAAACAAATAAACATTTGAGGGTAGTTTCCTATGCATTTTTCATGCATCATTAACCTACCCGCGTTCAAGTGAATGACGATCCTTTTGCAATGGTGCGGGCAAACCTACCAGGTAGCTATTGTTATTATTTCTTCCATGGTAGGTATAGAAGTTAAGTCGTCTGGTATTTTGACAGCCAAGTACCCGAGAACAATTGATTAAGGATTCAAAATAGTAATAATAACTGTGGAAAAGTTTTCATAGAATTTCCGGTGTCCTACAATTTAGTCAATGTGAAATTCTTAAATACAGAGGAAAGAAGGGACGCAGATGTACCCACATTTACAGAGTTCTTAGGGACTTTTGTAACGATAAAAATTTCATCGAAACGAGCGAAATTGGATCAACATTGTCTGAGTATGAAATGGATTAATTCGTTTCCTAAGTAAACATCAACTGAAATTCACCGCCCAATCTACACTATACGATCCCTTAAATACGCAACACACTTTACCTTTTACCTTAAAATTTATCTGTTTTCACTGTTGTCACTCCCTGCGGCGTAGATACTTTGAATTTTCGCAATCAATTTGCTGGAAAAAGGAAAAAAACCTAAATTGTTCATACGCAATTCAATTACAGCGTCAATAGGCAGAAATAACGCCTGGGTTTTCAACAGGGAACAATATGTCCTTTTTTCTATCTCTCGTCCTCGACCCGTATTACATACACATTATCTAAGCTGTTCGAATCGACTGCGACATGAAAAAAGGATAATTCGTTTTTGATTCAAACATATTGCCAGGACTTGCTTGGTAATCCAATGAAATGAAATTCGATCAAGAAAAGGAGGTTGTACCTTTATTACACTTTTTTCCAGGTGCAGTCTCTTTATCCTAGTCCTTCCTATTCAAAGATATACGATTAAGAGAAGTGATGAATTCTTTGTTGTTGTCGCTCTAATCTAAATGGTTGCGTCCTTTAAATGCACGCGGAACGTTTTCTATTGTGACTATTATTTGACGATTAAAAGAAGGTAAAGTACGCACAAGTGAGAACGAACAATGTTTAAACGTTTTATTCGAGCAGCTTTGTCGGCATATTACAATTATATTCGACAAATGGAACAGATATGACGACGAAAAAGGATCAGGTTTCATGTTTGTTTTCATTTGTAGATTATAAAATGTAGAACGACACCTCAAGAGGTTTTTCAATTAATTTAGGCTAAGCTTTAGCTGATTTTAAAGTGTGAACACTTAGTCAAAACCTTTATAGGTTCTATAATTATATATACAAGGATTTGATGAAGAGAAATTTTTTTTAGAAATTGATCACACAATTAGGCGCGAGAATATCATCCTACAAAGGAAGCAGGCAAGTTGTGCTATACCAAAAAAAAAACTAGAATTAAATTTAGCAAAATTTCCATTACTGAAAATAAGCAGCATTTGTCTTTCGCCACATAAGGGAAATGTTTGAGTACATAGCACTTTCCCTTCAATTTAGGTGTTTTCCGATTCAAATCGGTTATTTTTTGAACCTAATTAGTAATTTTCTAAACCAAAGTCGTGCTTTTCCCAATCAAATTGGCGTTTTTCAATATTAATTGTGTTGCGAAAATTCTAATTTGATTCGGGAAATCATCAATTTGATGTGAAATATCGTCAATTTGATTCGGAAAACACCCAAAATAAAAGAGAAATTCTATATATAAGCAAGAAATGGAAGAAATAACCACCGAAAACTCTACAAAACAATTCAATAAAATACTATTTTGAGTAACAAATTTTTCTAAAATATAAACCTCAAATTGATTCGTCGATATTATTAAATTTTTTAACACAGAATCTAATAAAATTTATCATGTATTTATTTTAATTGAAAGTTATTTTCGAATCGTAGAACATTTCTGTCACATTGCAATGTTAGCTTTACGATCGATGTGACGTTTCATAGAGCGCCTGCCTCACAGACATAGTAGCCAAGGTTCAAATCTCAGCGATGAGATGCTCATTCACATCACCTGTTGCAAACGGATTATGAGTTCCAGAAAAATTGATTCTTTTTGAGTTTTCGAGAAATGCTGAGGTTCTTTAGTAGAACAGGAAGCCTAACAAAATATACAGAATGGAGATTGTCACGAGAGGTTTCTTGGCGAATGCTTTGATTTAAAAACAAGATTATTAAAATAAACAGAATTTTTTTTGGAGATTTTTTGTAAACCATTGCCGCCAATTGCGAAGCTTATGAGACTGTTCGCTCTCACGCCCTCGAAATACAAAGGGTAAAAAGGCCTTTTGCTAGCAGGAGTAGCAACTGTAGCATTCCAGGAGGATGTGAGCCCTACCCCAGGGATATTATAGGTACCACGGGGTCGAGGAACCCATGATAGGTTACTATCATCCACGGCAGGGTGAGGCTCCCTAGTGGGAGGCTCGTGGTGGTTGTTGGTAAAGTCCGCTAGAAAGCCACGAAGTTCACCATCCCTGCACGTCCCACTCCCCCTGGAGATTGCTTGCAATGCTTTGCAAGTAGTGCCCAAGGGTAGAGGTGATATTCGACACTCAATTCGAATCAGCTTTGAGAGGGTAGCATCTTAAGGATTGAATTCAGGGAAAATGTGCGAAAACTTCTTAATCTAAAAGCCAATAAAATTAAATTAAAAATCTCAAGTGAAAAGTTTCCCTCAACATATCTTTCCAAATAACTTTTACGTCTACCTTCAGTTTATATTAGTCAAGATTCAAATCCTTAGTCTGATCAAATTTGGCAGACCTGCAATTATCCAAACTAAGCGAACGGAGCGAATCGGAGCAAATCGGATCGAAACGGAAACAATAGAAACAGATCAGAACGAAAAGGGTTGCATTGAATCGGAACGAATTGGAACCAATCAAAACAAACCAAAGAGTAACAAACCGAAGCAAAATAAACAGAATAGGATCGGACAGGATCGAAGTGGCAAGTATATAATCGGATCAGAATGAATCTGAACAGAACGAAGATGATCGGGCCTAATTGAACCGGATTAGAACCGATTGTACGGACAGACTAGAAACAATCTGCTTCAATGGCATTACGCAAAATATCAGTTTGAGATTAGAGGATAGAAGGTGTTGCTTGTGATCCAGGCTGTGATATCACGCATGTGAATTTTTTCAACTCAGGTAAATTTGCACTAGATAAAAGAATAGAGTAAAATAAAAAAGCATTTACAATTACTTTCAAAGCTTAAGGTCACTCGTCAGATCTGAGAGATTTCTGTAGAAGTGATAAATCAAACATATTCCGAAATTTTTTTTTCCTGTAAGATTTTCACAAATGGTGCCATCAAAAATTGATGGAAATTTCTAAAAACGCACGGAAAGGCTTTTAATTTTTTTAAACATTACAATTTCTTGAAAAATTTAACCATTTTTTAAAAATTTGAACAATTTTTGAAAACCCTAAATATGAATGAAAAGAAGCACTTTTTTGAAACAAATTGTCTCAAAAATATTTATTGTAGGAAAATATTTTGAATAGCTAGTTTAAATTGTCCAGTATGAATGTTATGAAAGGGATTCAATTGAAATGCATGAAGGAATATTTTATGAAGATCAATTGGGCCAAGAAATAATGCCAAAAGAAAATATTTACATTTCTCAAAAAAAGTCTATGACAAAATTTCACAGATCTGTGCTTCTGGGTTTTTTGACTGTGGAAAATCAACTTTTGAAGAAAAATATTCACCAAAAAGAAGTGTTTGAATCAAATTACATCGAAATTTGATTGAAGGTCAAAATTTAGATTGAAAATTTTACAGAAAATCTTATTTTGTGATTTTTTCTGAGTTTTGTTTGAAAAAACAGAAGAATTGGTAAAAAAAAAATCTGGCAGAACTTTTGGTTATTTTCGAGTTTTGTTTAAAAAAATCAACAGTATTGGCCAAAACCTGGAAAACTGAAAGACCTATCTATGTTTTAAATGGCTTAAAAGTAAATGGGAAGTGTGGTTTCGGCGTGACGGATGGCATCCTCTTCAGGTGCTGGCATTTGCCATCCGCCACGAGACAGCACGACCACGGTTAGGCTTGTTGATGGGTTAAGCTCGTTATATTTCAACTATTTTATTATTTGTATCCGCGAAGTATAATGACTGTCAATTTGTTCCCATGATAAACTTACTAATAGCTTAAAAGTAGTTTCAGAAAGTTAATTCCAAACGAACAGTGTTTTTGCGAATTTTATTAGGATTTAAAATTCCATGCTTAAGATTGAATGCAGTTAAAGAATTTTAAGTGCCTATTAGTCTAAAAACATGGTATTAATAATAGTATTAAGATTGAAACTTAAATTATAAAAGAAAATGGCATGAAGTGAGTGAGATGCAATTTTTCAAATTATGTATCAGATAAACTTTTAGTAAATTCTAGTAATTTACTGCCAAAAACTGATTGAAATCTCTCAAATTATAGCCTAAATAAGTTACTATTAAATTTGTCAAATTTCGTAGAAACTGGACCATATTTGCCAGATATTTTGATATCAAATTCGTTTACTTGCTTTGCTGGATTAAATATCAGACCATTATTAATGTATCATCCTTTTTTAGATAGTAAATAAGTTAGATAAAATTTTACGTTTTCTTGGGCCATGGTTCACACTTTAAACTTTCAACTATATCGTTTCAACTGAAAATATTATATGATCCAAATGTTTCCAGGATTAATAATTAGAAATTAATAGGCTTGATTTCAAGTTCTCATTTTATGCCTCCACTTTTTCTCATAAAAATATAATAAGTCCATTCAACCACGAAAGACGATAAACACGGAAGAACTTCTACTTTTCAACAAAAATCAGCAATTTTTCCTACATTTGTTCACAAACTCAGCAATTTATGAATAGTACATACATATATGTGTCGGTGAGCTGCATAAAACCTTCTAACAAAAAAACAACAACCAAGAGTCATCCTGAAATGCGCCACTGCATTTGTAGGATGAATTCAAGAACTATTTGTTCTGCTATAGTCCACTTCTCGTCTAGTGGCACAACCATTGCTTTTATAGGCTCATCTATAGACTTGTCCGTTTGTTAAAAGGGACCAAGAATAGGAGTCACTAACCTCCGCGCCAAGACTTCTCTAATAGCAATATATACTAGTGATGATGACTACTTGAAAATTTATAGCGACGAATGAACCGAAAGCCGAACAGCACATTATGGTGCTTTCTTTTAAAAAGTGTCCTCGTAGATGCAAAAAAACATAAGAGCATAATAGTACATATAGTGCAGGCTTTTCAAACCAATATCGTTTTTCCACTTTTATGATTTCCTGATTGTTTTTTGCTCTCTTTCCAAGTCATCAATGCGATTCTGATCAAAATCATTGTCGTCATTAAATTCTTTGATATTATGGTCTTCGATTTCAGGAAAACGTTTTTTCCCCGTATTTTTATCGAACAAAAGGTTAAATTTTTGTGAACTATGATGGAAAGGGGTCAAATTGCATGCACCTTGTTCATAGTGTTGCTGTAGCATACGTTTTTCGTGGAAATCTTTATCGAAACGTGTCAAGTTTCCATATGGTTTTGAGTATCTTAAAGATACTCCTTATAGTGTTTAGTGCTTGAAGTGTGATTGGTGTTAATCACCTTCCGTTTAAGGCTCACCAAAGACCTATTTTCGTATAGATAATTGGAACTCATGCTAAAGATTTGACAAGACCTTTAGTGATCTTGAAGTGCTTTGTTGACAAAACGGGAAAGATTTGATGGTATCGAATTTCAAGTATCTAAAGATTTTTCCAGGAAGCGAATATGGAAGTAGATGTGTGGATACGCAGGAAATGTGACAAAATTGATTCAAAGAAGACAAAAACATGTGAACTGAAAATAATTATTATTCAAACATTTTGTGGGAAGAGGTATTGTATTAAATTCTTATAGGACAAAAAGTCTACAAAATTCAAGCTCGTCCAATTTAATTCAAATTACGAACTCCAATTTTAATTGAAATCCACTCGACTAATGTGACATTCCGGGCAAGTAGGCACTATTATCCTTCCGCTCTACATATGCTACACAATCTGCAACCATTGAGGGTGCTCCACAAAACGTATTGTTTCATTCTTGTCCAACAGCAAAAAGACAATTTATTATCACAGTTTCAATGGAGCCAAATTGAAAATAGTCTCGAACAGAGTCCTCCTATTCAATGTAGAAGAAACATTGCTAGCGAACATTTAGTCCTATATGACCATTAAAAAAATTCCCTTGGTAATTTATATTTATTTTCTGCCAACACTCATAATAACCATACTGTGTGTCCCCGGAATATTTTGTTTGGGGTCATTTTCTCTTTATTTCATTGGTGAGTTATCATGGGTTTTTATTAGTGTGTTAGGAGTATCTTAATTGACTAGTGAAGGTCGTAATGCCTCGCCTCGTAAGTTTTTCAGATGTCCACTTTTAGATTTATCAGATTGTTAGGATATGTTTTCGCTACTCCAGGGACTTACTATCAAAACGCAAAGAAAATAAGATAAACTGTTTTTCGATAACATTCATTCGGTTGTGCGGTCGTAAATCAAGCTGCTATCGAATATCCTGGACGCGATAAATCCTAATATTTTTGTCATGACACATTATTACCGATGGCTGGAAGTTGTTCGCATCCCTGGAGGGATGTTTAGATTGAATGATATACATAGGAAGTTGGAAAACAAAAATGCAAGTTTTTATTTTGCTGAGAAGCACAATCTGGAATATACCTAAATCTGTGTGATAGAAGAAATGCTGCACTAACTGTGATCCTGTTGAATGCCTATCAAACTTCATATCGACCAAACATTTCCGACAAAAAGAGCAGCGGCTACAACTTCTTCTCCGGATACAAGAATTTATGACCATATTTAGAGTTCTTTTTTCTGGTTATTTTTGTCTTGAGTGTGTAAAGATGTTGAGAGCTTCTTCGGGACTATGTATTTCGTTGGAGGTGGGATAGCCATGGTGGAGCCGTAACTGTCTCAATATTCCCGGGTTGTGAACAACATGGAAGCAATTCTTGGTTGTGAACGACATGGAAGCAATTCCGTCAAATTTCCTCCGAAAAGCAATTAATCATTTGGTGGTGGCACGCAAACAAGGAAGCGTAGGATGAAACTCTTGAGGCTGCACCAGTGATGACTATAATGAACTTTATGTCAATGATCTTTTTTTGGCCAAAATGTCGTTCTCGATTAGATGAATTGGGAACGAGGATGATGATAAATTTATTGTGTTTTTCCTAGCTTCAATCGAGGTTCAGCCAAAAAATATGCAGGGTATTTTTTCGGTCCAATCCAATTAAGGAGGACAAAGCTTCTAAGCCAAGCCATCGAGTCCAATGTATCCTAGATATTGTGTGGAGTATTCTTCTACAAATCGGGTATCCATTGAATTCAATCAACCTCACCATCACGTACTCATTAGGCAGCTCTTATCCGATGAAACACCTTCGAACATAATTCAAATCACGCACAATTTTAATTTATATCCGTTGCTTTTCCATAATTAACATCACAGGTAGTAACATATTTCCTTCTTGTTGTCGGCAACATTCATAAATTTTAATTAGATGTTGTACGAATATGTTTGTTGCACACACGTCGCGATAGCTTGGTCTCCCCATACGTGGGTCACATATTATAAATTTATGCACACATTCAACTCACAGTTGGCTTATCTATAAAAGACAAAACACTTACAAGATACTCTCGAACTATATAGCGATTATGACACTCTGATTCATGTTTATTTTAAATTTAAAAGCCATGTCCAAGACATGGAATCGATGACAGGTTGTCTTGTTCAGATGTTAGAATGTGATTATTCCGTTTTTATCCAAGAGTAGTTCACAGAATAACCAAATGGGCACCTACACGAATTATAGACTAAATAAATAAATACTTAATAAACCTGAGTTGTTCTTGTCTGCTTGGCACACGGTTATAAAGATGCATCCAATTAAAATCAGTTTCTTGGACAGTAATTTAATTAGGCAGACCCTTAAGATTTGTGGATGAGATAAGATGTCGTCGTGGGTCAGGTTTCTTGGATAACACTGTTGCGTGCACTGCGGATTTCTTTGGGTGATTTCGGCCAGGTTTAATAGAATTCATGCATACATACACGCAACTAAGCCTACATAATAAATCGAGTTGTGCAAAGAAAAAGATAGCATCTTGGAAGGTGAGCATTATGCTTTACTAGAGGAGACGTCTGTAAGTCCGTAGGCTTGTTCTGTTAGGTGAAGATTTGTGAAAAGATACTTTTCGTTGGATGCGGGTTTTCGGGGAGAATGTGGGACGATCGTTATATTTTTGAAGTAATTATTTTGAGATAGAATATCTGTTATTTTTTTACCTAATTAACAAATATTCTTGGTAAAGACACATTTTCGTACTTGGTTATCTGGTCATCATTCATGTAAGGCACGTGATGCCAGATTACTTGAAGCTAGACAACTGTGACCATTTTTATGATAAATTTCATGTTTAAAGTGAAGACTTTACAGTATTTCATCACTCGAAACGTATTGAAAACGTCTTCAAGATCAGAATACTATGAAATTTGAGGCTGGTACGAAAATGTAACTAAACTTTCATGACGAAATACTGTTTGTTGCTGAGACGACTGTAATTATTTTTAATGCATTTTAAAGGCCGTTATTTTTTATTGCTATAATTACGCTTGGTTTTGAATATCGCCAACAGAATTAATAAAGTATTTAAGTACCAAAAAAATACTTAAAGTTTTGGTTACACTATTATTGCGTTCAGTTGCTTATGGAATAGCCGTTTCTATCTTGAAAATTCTTGTGGTTAGGATCTTATCCTCTAGCAATCTGGAATCCGCACATGTGGTAATTGCGGTAAAAAATAATATTTCGATGAGTTTAGATTACCAAGCAGAAAGTCGTTAATTTCTTCAGGAGTCATTGACTAGCTTGAATTGTTTAAAATTTAAAAATATATAGTTCCACATTTTTGTCTGTAAATCGGTGAATAATTCTGAATTAATTAAGTTGCGTATTTCAAACTATAAATTAAAAACAGTTTTATAGACCTTATACGTAACTTTTTATTGTAACGTTATATATTTTGGGATCCAGTTGATCCCTTTCTAAGTATTTGATACTGCATCAAATACTGAGGAAAAGATCAACTGGATCACGAAATATATATTTGTATCCGTTTATAGTTTTTCTTTCTTGTAGCGAGTGAAGACCTTACCAATTTAAGGGGGTAGTGCCAGTTAGAATGCTAAAAAACAGCCGAATTGTCAACATATTTTTCCTCAGCTCCTTTATTGTATATAAATTCTAAAATTTGCATGGGTAAAACACACATTTTCAGGATTACAAATTGTTTTTTTATTTTTTTCTTCATTTTTCTACTAATTTAAAGAGAACATTAATTTAGGTTCGTGCGAACATAACTTAGGTTCGCGCGAAGATTAACTCAGGTTCGCGCGAACATTACTTAGGTTCGCGCGAACATTACTTAGGTTCGCGCGAACATTACTTAGGTTCGCGCGAACATTACTCAGGTTCGCGCGAACATTACTCAGGTTCGCGCGAACATTAACTCAGGTTCGCGCGAACATTACTCAGGTTTGCGGGAACATTACTCAGGTTCGCGCGAACATTAACTTAAGTTCGTGCGAACATTACTCAGGTTCGCGCGAACATTACTCAGGTTCGCGCGAACAGTAACTCAGGTTCGCGCGAACATTACTCAGGTTCGCGCGAACATTAACTCATGTTCGTGCGAACATTACTCAGGTTCGCGCGAACAGTAACTCAGGTTCGCGCGAACATTACTCAGGTTCGCGCGAACATTACTCAGGTTTGCGCGAACATTACTTAGGTTCGCGCGAACATTACTCAGGTTCGTGCGAACATTACTCAGGTTCGCGCGAACATTAACTCAGGTTCGCGCCAACATTACTTAGGTTCGCGCCAACTTTAACTCAGGTTCGCGCGAACATTAACTCAGGTTCGCGCGAACATAAACTCAGGTTCGCGCGAACATAAACTCAGGTTCGCGCGAACATAAACTCAGGTTCGCGCGATAATTAACTCAGGTTCGCGCGGCCATTACTTCAGGTTCGCGCGAACATTGACTCAGGTTCGCGCGAACATTAAATCAGGTTCGCGCGAACAATAACTCGGGTCCGCGCGAACATTGACTCAGGTTCGCGCGAACATTGACTCAGGTTCGCGCGAACATTGACTCAGGTTCGCGCGAACATAACTTAGGTTCGCGCGAACATTCCTAAGGTTCGATCAGTCGATACTTTCAAAATATATTTTAAAAACAACCTTTTTTAAAAAAAAATTAAACTAATAAAAGTATGAAATCATTCTGATTATATTCATGAAAACTTATTTTCAAAATTCATAGCTAAAGCTTTTCAAAATAATTGTGCGTACCGAAACAACTCGAATTTTTTAACCGTGCATCCACGAGGAAGAAACATTCAAAATTTCATTGAAATTTAATAGTTTATAATTTTAATTAATTCAAAATGTTTGCCATTATTTATGCTACAACGCAAATTGCCAAATAATAAATCGAATTCGCGAGGAAAATTTACGAAGTGATAAGCAATACTTGTCCATAAAGCGATGTATTTATTTGGTTAGAAATACATTACTTCAACGTTTGAAAGATGGATTTTTGTTCAGATGTTTATTTGGATACATCACAGTATGATTTTTACGAATACAAATCCAAAGATAATCAGCACTTAATTCTTTTATAAAACAGTTATGTTGTATAAAAAGAGAGTATCAATTGCATTTTAACTATCTTGTGGGATGAAGAAAAGATCTTTTTGAGTAAATAGTTCTTTGAAAATTTCAAGAAAACATTGAAAAACTACGAAAAAATTTGCAACAAGAAATGTTTACAACTACAAACTTGAATTATTTTGAGTAAATTTCAATTAAATGATTTAATTTAAATTTTTAATACATAACTTCATTTAATATTTAATAATTATTTTTTTGATTAAAATGTCTTCAAAATGAAAGTTTTCCAAAATCACACAAAATCAAACTAGAGTCATTTTTTTGTTGAAGCGAAAACATTGATACCATGATCCATATTTGCATGAGAATGTTCTGAACCAAACCTAAGATAATTATCTACAATTTTCAAATCATACATGAATGCTCCGACGATTACATCTGACTAGAAAATACCAAAGCTAAGTAATTTCTGGTTTTCTTGCTTGAATAAACATTTGTTCATGCATAGTCCATTCTTCTGGAGTATGTAATGATGCTGCTCGAAAAAGCCATTAATTTTTACTGTCAACTCATATTACACTTTCTCGATGATTTCAATTAACACTGTGCCATGTTTCCTATTGAATGTGACGCCACATGTCATATAAATCATACAATTACTATTGCCCGAAAAAAACTATAATTCTTATTCCAGACATTTTAATTACTTTACTATTCACTTTCATTTGAAATACAAATATTTACTTTTGGGTAACTGAGAACCACTGTCTCGCCTACTGATGAACGTGTCTTACGATACTTTTCCTTAGACAAATTCCCCACTCATCAATTAGTCGCGTATCTTCGATGCAACACTTCAAAACAATCAATTAACCTCTGACAGGACCAAGTCTTGAGACGAACAAGACTTGTCTTATATCCAGAAGCAAAAATATTAACAGAACGTAGTGTGGTTGTTGCACTTCACAGCAAATACTACAGACACTCGAATGACGGGCACAAATACCAAGTTTGGAAGGAGCCATCATCTTGAGACATTGGCGGATTGAATAATTGCTCCTCCTTGTTTTATTGGAACAGTAAAGTTACACACGACTACCATTTCTTAGGATGAGATGAGAGAATCAAAAGTGCTCCTCAACGAGTCATCGTTGAACGGTCCATTAATCTTTCCATTAAGCGGGATGTTGGTGGATGAGGTGGTGGCAAGATGACTCCCAGTAATGATTATAACCATCATGGTCCTCGTTGAGGGTTTGATGAGTGGACGTTTTGATAGGGGATCAATAGCGTCACAGTCGAGTGTCGTGTGACATTCAATTTCCCCGGTCGGTCTATATTTGTTAAGTCCATAAATCCATCGTCTCATTTATCAGGACCCTCGCGTGATCATAAAATTCAGCAAGAGGGTATGGGGAAGTTGCGTATAATCGTTGCTCGGTTCAACCAAATGGATTAAGCGGGATTTGATAAATAATCATCCTTTCAATATGTTTTTACCGAAAGAACTACGAAAAATAATCACAAAATAAACATTGGGCGAAAGATACATTTCTATAATTCCTGGCTGCAACGGATCACACGAGCCCCTAAAGCCTGCATAGTTTACAAACTGTGGGAAAACTACCAGGACATGTGCCGGGCACAATATTTCATTGTACATTACGAGCATCCTGCAGGATTAGTATTGGATATCGATGCAGCTTCGTCTAATCCAAAAACAACAGGAGAAGCATTCAAATTTCAAACGAAATAGTCCTAGAGTACTTTTTTCGGATGCATATAAAAATAATAACGTGGAAGTAATCAGACAAAACCACTAGATTATATTTGTTCTTTGCCAGAACAACTTTAATCTTGCATTTCTGGCTCAATTTTGCAAGGATGTCTGTTTGCATTCGGATACAATGTGCACGTGCCGTAAGCACCCATGATGTGCAAAATTTAATTTTAGAGGCGTTACTCCTTCAGCAGCATTATTTAGAAAGGAGGACGATTGAAGGACACGTGCCGAAATTGCATTATGTATCCCTGGGGCCGCCGAAGAGATACTGACATGACCCATGGAAAAGATTGTCATTGGAAAATTTCATTGGCATTTTTCCCCGGTCGCACTTCTGTAGCTGGCAATAAATCAAATCATTACACAGTCGTGTAAAGGGTGCAATGTCATACGCGGGTTAAGTGATTACGATTGCGGCTTAGCAACATCTGAATGCAAACCATCTTTTTATGTCGGTTTGTGGACTCACTTTTAATCTTCTTCGCTTGATTTGATTGCAGAACTTCAACTTTCTTACTGTTACGGTTTGTCGCTGGTACATGTTGTACATACAAGCGTTGGTGGATGATGATGGCGCATTGGTACTTTATGGCCTGTCCCATATATTCTTGTAAACTACGCAAACGAATTATTGTCCCGGGCGGTAGATGCTTTATCCGCCCAAAGACAGAATTATAGTAGAGTGAATGAATGTTAAATTGCGGTAACGTAATTAGATATTTTTTTTTCGGACGGAACAAGCAGATATAATCAGAGAGTATACAATTTTACAAGCGTGTAGGAGGCTAGAAAACATATATTCCTTCGTGTATAGTTTCAAGTGTTTGTCGCTGTTCAAACTGAAGATTTTGTGGAGATGTGTAAAGTGATTTGATTTTTCACTGAGCTGTAATAAATGTCCCATTGAAACCTATTATGGGGTCATAAACGATGAAACTTTTGATGGAATCAAGCAAATTCTATGGACTGTTTGGAGTGCAATTGAAGTCACTTGTTGCTAATGTTTATAGAATGTAGGAAGAGTGTCTGATTTATCTTCATGGAGTGCGATTAGCCTCATTTTATTTCCTCGGGATCCAAAAGTCAGATAATTCAAAGCAGGTGAATTTGCGATGATGGAAAATCTCTAAACATTATGGAATGAGCCTATTGTTTGTAATATATTATAATTTGCTTTATTTTGCTTAAGTGTTGCTTTCTATTTTTGGCTTTGCACTTAAATTAGTTTTCGAATGCCTATAAATTTTCAAAATCGATTTTTTAAAAAATTCATGAGCCTCGCACGGTTGTAGGCTGTTCAACGAGCACAATAGTTAATGTTTTTAATAACTTTTTCTATTTTTTTTTGATTTGAAAGCTTTGTGCAAAAGTGCAAATCTTAAACAATTTTGAAGTTTTTTTTAATATTAAATTGCTGAATATGCAACAAATTCAGCTATGAAATAAATTGGAAACAAAAATATGCTCCAAAATATTTTGAAAACAAAATTGAGCAAAATAAGCTTAACCCATCAACAAGCCTAACCGTGGTCGTGCTGTCTGGTGGCGGATGGTAAATGACAGCACCTGGAGAGGATGCCATCCGTCACCCCGAAACCACATTGAGCAAAATAAATTGAAAACAAAATGGTGGAAAGAAATTTAGTAAATTATATATGTATTCAAAAAAAATCATCCACCTTTTTCGTGTATTCATTTTAAAAAATATTCACCTATGAAATTATTATTTAATGAACACGGAAGATTGAAACTGCAGGAAGAAAACAATTTGCGTAAATTTTGGACATAATTATTTTTGGTAAAAATATATAAGAAGAACTTCGTCGTAAAATATTTTAGAATATGTTTTTTAAGGTACTAGTCCACTTGATAAATTTCAAAATTTGGATTTTTTTTTTGAATTTTTTAACTAGTTAGAACTTTAAAAATGACCTACAAAAATATCTTTTCGAAATTCAAAAGTTTAATATATAAATAGCGACTTTGAGTGTTTGAGTTTTCGGCTCTTTGTAGATATTCGATCAGCTGTCGGCACAGCGTAGCGTCTCTTTCATTCCCCTTCTCTAAAATACCGGTTTCTCCTATATACATTATATTTGCGGCTTTTCTACCTGTGTTTATTGCCATTTTAGACTTCTACATATTAATTGCGTGTTTTTGAAAAATGTTAAAATTTTCATTTTTCAAAAAAAAATATCAGCAAAATGGAACAAAAACTTCAAACACGTGTTTCGCAAAATAACGTTTTTTTACATGGCAGAGAGATAATCTTCGGATCTACTATACCGATTTTCAAAAACTTTGATGTGCTTTATTTGTTAGAGATTATTACACCGTAATCCACCAGAATATGAGCAAAAAATTGAAGAAGAAAAATTTTGGCGTTAAAAAACTACAAAAAAGGATCGATTTTTGACATTTTTTTGCACAAGTCAAGCCATTTTTTGTTAATTTAGTTTTTTAAACGGTGGCGGACTACGGAGTAAGAGAGCTTTTCAAAGCACCGTTAAAATTTTTTGTTTCGGATCTACCAATCCATAAATTATCTCTCTGCCGCGGAGTAACGATTTTTTTCTGAGCTTAATTTCAACGTCCTCTATAAAAGAAAATAATAAATTAAAAATAAAAATTATATATTTTTTGTATTACTCATAAATAAAATAATACTTTAAAAAAGATTCATGTCAATATATAATAAAGTATCTGAGGAAAAATGATCTTTTTTCGCCTTCTAAAGTGGACTGGTACCTTAAATAAAAAGTGCCATCACAAACAGTTTTATGGCTACAATAAGTATTCTCGGTTGAATGGAGTTTAACAAAAAAATATGCCGTGCTTTTGGCGGTTAATATTAATTTAGATGCAGCAAGAAGAAGAAGACCTCGAAGCAACATTTTATAGTAAATTTTCAATAGAACTACGAGAAATTTTTTTTCAGAAATTTTTTTTATTAATATATTAACGTGGTTTTTGTCATTTCACCGCTAATACTACATTTTTCTTGCAAACAATGTAACTATGCAGTAGAGACTATGTAGCAAGCTTTACTACGGTTAAAATTGAGTTGTTATATATTTAGTTTTTATTTCCCTTGAACAGAATTTTCATTGAAAGCACGAGATTCTTGGAATTTTATTGGGGAGAATTTAGGCCTCGAAAGTTTTTCTGAAAACATTTTTTCGAAATTTTTCCAAAAAAATTTTCTAGTGTCATTTATTTCAGAATTGTATGAAGAAAAAATTCTTTATAAGATATTTTGCAATTCATTTCATCTTAAGAACTGCTTATCTGCAGTAAACAGTTATGATGATGATTCTATTATTTTTGTGTGTCTTCAAAATATATTTTTTCAGTTGCATTTACTACAGAATCTTATAAAAAAATATTTATTAGTGAGTTTTCGCATTTTTTTTACTTCAGAAATTATTTTCCAGTCATAAACATTTACGATGCTAACACTATTATTTTTGTGCATATTTAGCGAATAATAGACGATTTTCGCTACTAATTTTGTGCTACAAAAAATTTCACTCTGCAGTAATAATTCTACAGCATCTATGACTTTCACTTTTCGGATAAAATTCAATATCTGTTATAAATGCTCCTGTTCAACGAATCACGAAAAAATTCCTGCAAAAAATTTACTTTTGAAATTCACTAGCTTTTCTGGATCTCTTTATTCGGGAAAAAATATTCTTGTTTTTAGCGAATTTCTAACTGCAATTAAAATGATATTATGCGCATATTAAAGAGTCAACACTCATTAGGCATGAATTCTATTCTATAGGTTTATTTAAATTGCAACGATTTGCTTGGGATTTTTCAAGTATGTATGTAGTTTACAATTTTAGTTATTTTGTGCAGTAAAAACATTGCAGAATGTAAAAATTGGCTCACTTTTTCACATGAATTAACATTTTTATATAGGAAGAATAAGTGTCGCATGTCTGCACAAGCGACGAAACATTGAGGCGCCAGTATAGCTCAGGACAAGGTAAGTATTTGCCACAGTACCGTGGCGAAAAATTGATAACAATCGATTGATTGCTAGAATGAATTTGACGGAAATAATGTTCAAATATGATTGTTTTTAAATAAGTAGGGATAGACATTCAACATAAACAAACAGAAGATAATAAGCATAAATAACTGAATATGATTTAGGAGCATCCTTGTTCTTAAGACAACCAAAAATATTAGCATTGCTATTCTATTTGCAAAAGCTAATAATATGATGCTATTTTTTCGTACTGGTCCAGCTGGAGATAATTTTGAATTCTAGAGGAGATGATGGGCTCCATTGCGATATTATCGACTACACATCATTACAATTTGCGTATGAAGTGTGATTTATATATAAAGCCAAAACGAAGAATCGTCAGCAAAACAAGTACAATTTTTTTTAGTCCCTAACAAGATAACATTCACACTTCCATAAAAAGCAATTTCAAAGTAACTCTACTATCAGTTTCCCAACAAATTGTGTGAACTTTAAATGGATGGTTCGTGACACCATTAATATATTCCAATCACTATAAAAAAGAACCGAATACTGATATTAAGTTGCATTTTCAATTGAACCCATCAATAATCACCGAAAGCAAAGTCTGAATACCATTCAAACCGAGTCTCTTCCATATAAAAGATGAAAGATAGATTGCATTCGAAACAATTAGGGTAGTGATGTCGTCTTGTCAATGCTATTTGTTACTTCGCCCTGCCAAGAAACGTCCAAGGATATTGATAGTAACTCTACGGTTAACAAATAACATACATGTCAAAGAATTCAAGTTAACTTCTGACGCTAAAGCTCGATCGGTTGGGAAATTATTAATGGTGATAAGGTTGTAATTTTTCATTTGTAGGTTGTTGTTTTCGTGTGTGTTATAAATGCCTCCTACTGTCGGAGACAAGTTGATGATGGCCAGAAATTTTTATCAGTCACGAGAATAGAAGCTAAGAATGGAAGCATACTGATGTTGATTAATTCAAAACAGGCGATGACCTATGATCTAGAACGTTACTTATGAAATCGACAATGTGTTGATAGAGACATTGATGAATTGGTTTGTTGTTACGTTGGATGTTAAAGAACTATTCTTTTGTTAAAGCAACTGGTTGTCAAGTGTGAATAAACAATAGAGAATGCAGGTTTACATGTCAGGTATCGATGTACACTCAAACTATAAGAAAATGAATAGTGATTCGTATAGCGCCAACATGAAAGCCTCATACAAATATATGAAATTTTTCTTTAAAAAATTTAAGCTAGAATTTGTGCAGATTTGAAAGTCATACGAACGTCTTTTAAGGTCACAGTTTAAACACACAAAATACTTCCCTTTTATTTACGAATGAGAGAATAAACGCGCAAAAAAGAACCCCTTATTCCAGGGCAGAAGAAAGTCTTAAAGAAATTACATGGAATCTGCTGAAATGCTTCTACCATCTTTGCACATTCACTTTAGACGTATCGAAAACTTTGTTAAAGAAAAGGGGTGAAACCCCCAAGATTTTTATACTTAAAACATAAATCAAAAATCAGTGATGTTAAGATCAATGAAAGGATATTTTTCGGTCCCTGAATAAGTTATAAGAATTTTGTCTCAATGAAATGTCTCCGTCTTGTGCAATTTGCGTGGTCAGATTTTGAAAACTGTATCTGATTTTTCGTTGAGAAATCACAGATTATACTACAAAATCTTCTTAATTATTCAATCAATTTTGTAACATATGTTTTCTGTATGATTCAAGGGTCACACAGAAAATAATTTGTAGACTTGTGAAGAATCAAACAAAGATACTTAATATTTTCGCTCCAATGAATGATTTTCCCAACAAAGTTGACGCATCAGTTTGGAAGATTTGGCGTGTAGTAAATAGATGCAGATTTTGCAGGATTCACATTTATTTACCACCGAAAGTAAAACTGTTACAGCAAATTTAGTTCACTTGCCAGGAATCAAAAACTTTGTAAAAGAAAAGGGGCGAAATGGTCCAAGATTTTTATACTTAAAACATAAATGAAAAATCAGCAATGTTAAGATCAATGAAAGGATATTTTTCGGTCCGCAAATAAGTTATCAGAGACAAAATATTAGAATTACTTGCTTTGGAGTAAACATATACATATATCATTTGCGAAGGCTGCAAGAAGTGGTGCGTCTTTATGATTCACTATATACAATTGGAAAGCTAGTGCCTGTTTCAAATTATGCTAATATGCTCGCCAAAACGATTGACGATTTTTTCTTCTCTTGTAGGCTCAGCTAAAAAAGGCAAATCCTTGTGAAAAATCTATTTCGATGACTCATCGCGATGATATTCTGAAATGAGTCTGGAAATGTATGGCACGTGCACCGTTTGATGTTATTCGGCGCGCTGTAAATCGGAAACTATTAATCATACATCAAAATAGGCGTAGTAAGTTTGGAACACAATTTAACGTTCTACAATTTTGACTCAAGTTTTTTTTCCCCAGTAAAATTATAGTAAAAATCATGGCTAAAAAAACTTTAAAGCCTCGTACTTCAAAAACTAAAATGTTTACAGAGCAATATAATCACTCATAAAGGATAAGAAATTTCGTTTTGAATGAAAACGTTAGACATATCTTTTTCGTAGGATGAACGTTTTTGAGACAATAGGAAAAAAACTTTAATGCAAAATGGCGCATTAAGTAGATCTCTTACACTGTACACTCTTCTAGTAATTCTACGAGGTATATTCAAAAAATAAAGGTTACGGGCAATTCCGTGGGCTTCGCACATTCGATTTGCGATTTTTTTTTGTTTGTCATGGGTTAGAACCTCCTAGTCTAGTCAACAACATTGTTTTCTAGTTTGTGCTTTGGGTTAGCAAGAGGATGCCACCCGACACGCCGAAAGCACACTTTCCATTAAATTAACGATGAACCAGCATAACCTGGAAGCTAAGAACTCCCATTAATGTGTGACAATAGTGTTAGTAAGTTGCTAACCAAAAGCTTAAACTAGAAAACAATGTGGTTGACTAGACTAAGAGGTTCTAACCCATGACAAACTAAACTTAGCAACGTAGCATATATACGAACCAGTTTGACAGTCGATATACTTCGCGGATACAAATAATAAAATAGTTGAAATATAACGAGCTTAACCCATCAACAAGCCTAACCGTGGTCGTGCTGTCTCGTGACGGATAGCAAATGACAGCACCTGAAGAGGATGACATCCGACACGCCCAAACCACACTTTCCATTAGATTTTTTTTGTTACGTTGGTACACATGTCCCCAACATATGATGACACTAACAGTCATTTTGCATTTTTAGTTTGTTTTTGAAAGATATAAAGGTTAGACGTGTTTTGGTGTGTTTGTGGCGATTTATTGCTTTCGAAAAAATGGATCAAAAACTCTGTATTAAATTTTGTGTGAAGAATAAAATCAAGTGCTCCGACGCACGTAAAATGCTGACTGCGGCGTTTGGCGAGTCTATTTTGAGCACAAAAAAATATTGATAAGTAGTACGAGCTCTTTACAGAAGGGCTGGAAGATGTTAAAGATGATGCTCACCCTGAATGCTCCAGAGCATCAATAACCGATGAAAACGTTAAAACAGCGAAGAAAATTATTGTGGGAAATTGTCGAATTACTACTAGAAAAGTTGGGGAGGATGTCGGTATATCAGTTGGCTGATGTCCTGCAATTTCGCTGGGTGTTCTAGGCATGAATCGTGTGGCTAAATTTTGACCAAAAGAACCGTTGCAATGGCATCGTTCAGAATATGTTAGGTGACGTCACAATGACGATTCAGATATGTTCAAAAGGATCATAGCTGGTGGGTATATGGTGATGACATCAAAAGCAAAGCCCAATCATCCCAATGAAAGCGGCCAGAAGAGCCATGAAAGATCAAAGCACGCGAGGTTCGGTCAAATGTGAAGGTTGTGCTCATTTTTTTGTTCGCATACAATGTCGTGCTGCATCGTGAGTTCTTGACAAAAGTTTGTACGGTAAATAAAGGATATTACGTTGGAGTTATGCCCCCTTTTTGAGGAGCAATACGGGGAAAATACGCCTGGAATTGTAGAACAATCAGTCTTGGATATTGCACCACGAAAATGCGCCAGTTCATACGTGATTGTTTGTCCATAACTTTTCGACCTAAAACAACAACATAGTCATGGCTCAGCCACCGTATTCACCGGATTTAGCCTTCTGCAACCTTTTCTTATTCCACAACTTAAAAAGACCCATTGAAGGACGACGTTTTGCCACGACTGAAGAGGTAAAGACCGCATCGCTGGGAGTGCTCAAGACTATACCAAAACGAGCATATCAGAAGTGGTTCGAGGATTGGGAAAATCGTTGGCGCAAGTACATTATATTTGAGGGAGATTACTTTGAAGGGGACGAAATAGATATTGGCTTGATAAATATTTTTCGAGAAAAATAAAGTCGCCTTGTTTGAACAGACATCGTACATGCAAAATTCGAGAGTAGTATACTTGGCGCAGTTTACCATATTTTGGGCTGAAACTTGGGGAATCTTCGTGGCTCTACATACAAAACAAGTGCGTAAATTTTCAGCCAAATCAAAAGGGGTCAAGTTCCGAAGTTGTTTCACTTAACATGGAATCGCTCTGATATCATTTGAAGCAACAGAAGGCGACAAAAATATCTTCGAAATAATGACATCAAATCTCACATATCAAAAACAAATTTGCGCCAATTGTGCAAAATCAGTAACCAATCATCATTATCATTATTGCCAACATGTCTTTAACATTACACGTATGTACGTTCGTAGGTACATGCGATACGATACCAACATACCAATCTGTTGATATCTGAAACTCCGACAAGAATTTCCCGAACAGAAGCCCAAGAAATAAAACTATTTCATTGCAAGCCACATTTCAATTATATTTCAGTTGTATTTTACGAATGTGTTTTTGCTGTCTGTTTGTTTCATGCCCAGAACTTGAAACACAATCAAAATGATGAGGTCGAGCATGATTTTGATGACTACGGAAGATTATGGTGAAGATGAAGATGTTGATGAAGACAACGAGATACGGCCACGAAAAGTGTCACATTGCATCTTGAAGTACTTACTACACACGTTGTGCTTGCACTTGAGAATTTATCATATGTGTAATAATTTGTGGTAACAACATCTCGTATGAGAGTTCCAACCCAGCCATGCAAAACTATGTAGCTATGTACATATGCATCCAATAATAATTAATAATTCTTATCGTAACAGATAGCGCTTGTGTCTAGCGCTGTATCTTGTCCAACGTGTTGTCATCGTGGCGACAACCAAGATATAAGATATTAATGTCTTAAAATTGCACGGAAAGCTGGTGATGTATATCCAAGCGACATGATGTTGCCTGGCTTGTTCACTTTCCTGCGCTTGCTTTCGTGGAATGTTGTTATTTTCAATTGGTACATGCTTTCGTAGTATCTAAGATGATTTTAATAAGCATGTGAGACATGAAATTCACTTCAATCGTGTGGGCAAATACAATTTATGACGGTTTGAAGAGAAGTGTTTTGCATAAAGATTAGTCGACACAAACTGGATCCCTGTGGCAAGCGCACTCCTTGTTTATTTTGCATGCTTAACAAAATCTTTTTTAACTTCCCACTATATGGGCAGGGCAGTTCTTGTAATCGCCTCGAATATCGAAACTGAAATTTTGAACATATCTTTACGTTTTGAGGTTTTGAGAGTATATTTTAAGTGTTTTTTGAAAGAGAGATGTATATTTATGAGCAACTGGTTAGGTACATCCAAATATTTTGAGTTTCCTAGATGTTGGGGAAGTATAGCAAAACAAATCGATAATGGGTTTATTGCCTATGGAAATCCCAATCATAAAATGCAATGTCTAGAATGATCACACACACGAGCATTAACCTGGGTGCATTTATCTAAAATTGTGCATATAAAAGCGGAGCAACTGATTAGGTACATTGCGGAAAAACGTGAAATTTCGTGGAATTGCGCACAGTGAACTAAGTAAATTGAACACATGTGTATTGCGACAATTCATTTTATTAATCAACTGTACCATTATTCCTAATGATTTCAAATAATCAATTTTCTATAGATTCATATAAATTTGTATAAATACGCGGAAGAATATTAGCCTAAGCTTTTTTTATTGCTTCTTCTAGTATTGCAACATCCTCATATTGCTTGCCATTATCATAAATTTTCCTGGACAACTATCCCCAGAGATTTTCTATGATGTTAAGGTCAGGCGAAAGTGATGGCCAATTCAAAACTGTGATGTCTTCTGCATCGAGCCAGCCTTTAACCCTACGAGCAGTATGAATGGGCGTCAGATCTTGTTGAAAAATCCAATCCACTTCTCGGAAGATTTCATTAAAATCGGCTGCTGCCGTGCGTAGTAGATCTACGTAAGTTTGTGCTGTCTGTCTTCCTCTTAAAATTCTGATCTCCACAGGCTCCATATAGGATATGGCACCCCATATCATAATTGAATCCGTTTGACTGTGGTGGCGTGATGAATATTTTCTCTTCTTCCGAATGTTATGAAATTAATATGAGAAGCCATGAGGACCATCCAAACAGAATTTTTTTTTCATCGGGAAAGATTACTCTCTTCCACTCTTCATCCCAGCTGATATGGTTTCGAGCAAACTGCAACCGTGCTTGCTGATGTCTGGTTGGTTTTTTATTCAAACGGAGCCGTTTTATTGCTGGGCTTTCTTTTATTACCCTTCGTACTCTCCAGACACTTGCAGAAGTTCCTGCTTGTTCACCAATTTTCCGTGCACTTAGCGTAGAGTTTGACGCTATCCTCAAAATTTGGCGCCGTTCTCTATCAGTGATTGCAGTTTTGATCCCTCCTTGGTAATTTTTGCCGTAGTTTTCCGAATCTCGAAGAAAACGGCACCCTGCGTTGGCGCCACGACCGACTTTTTTGGTATTTTCCTTCCGGAGTGCCCATCCTCCTTTAAGACCTTTATTTTTCCCATTTCTACCCGGTTTGCTTTCATTTTCCCATTTTTTAAATGTTATGTTAACTTTATCAAAACAAATTCTCTCAGAAAAATAATAGCATACTCACTGTAGGCAGTCCAAAATAGAATAATCAGTTGCTTTTATATGCACAATCTTAGATAAATGCATCCAGAGGTAAACGCTCGTTTGTGCGATCATTCTAGAAATTGCATTTTATGATTGGGATTTCCATAGGCAATAAAACCATTATCAATTTGTTTTGCTATACCTCCCCGACCTCTAGGATACTCAAAATATTTGGGTGTACCTAACCAGTTGCTCGTCAGTGTATTTGTGTGTGTACGTACGTACGTGCGTTCGGGGACAGTTTTTTCTACGAGCATAACTCACGTAAACAAAGTCAAAGATGTCAATCGAAGCGTCTTTGCAATCTTAAGAGCTGATTAGTTGTCGGGACACTTCGGTCAGGGGGGGGGAGTTGTTGTTTTGACCCTTTGAAGGCCATTTCTGTCATGTGCTATATCTCTCGAACTAAACATACGATTTCCATTGTAAAGTGTCAATCGACCCGTATTTGTATTTTTGTGATGTTTTTAAATTTATAAAAATAAATCGTTGGAGCCGTTTTTTAATTTAATAAAACAAAATTGCAAAAAATTTGGAGTTTTTCAGACAAAATACATTTTCAACCTGATTTGCACAGCTCAGTAACAAATGTTTATAAAATTTATACATTTCTATCAGTTTTTGAAGAGAAACCAGCAATCTTTTTTTCCATGATTCTGGAGAAAAAAACTAAATTAAAAATAAAAAAACCATTCAAAAATGGTTCATTCGAATGATATTACCTTATATCTTTTATTCTAAAAACTTTGTTGCAAAGTCAATCAAAGTTTTCTAATATTTGCATAATTTGCGCAGATTTTAAATAATTTTCACAGTGTTTTAATATCAACAAAGAAAAATGGCTTCCATTTTGAAAATCAACTAAATTTCAATCAGATTTGCATTTGTGGTAATCAATGCTTTGAATGGTAAAATGTTTTGTAGTCAATACTTTGCAAGATCATATGCTTTAAAAAGCTTTCATCAAATGAAAAATTGTAATTTTTAGTAGATTCATTCTTTAGTAATTGTAAGATTCCAATTACTTCCTCTATCATCATTTGTAAAACATTTTACTTTTTACATGCAATTGAACCTATTTTTGACTGCATATTCAAAATTTACCAATAGAATGTATAAAGTAATTATTAATCTCATTGATGTAAAATCGTAAAAAAAACTTAATTATTATGCCGAAGTCATGGCAATTTTGAAAAAAATTATTTAAAATGGCTACCTCGCGAGAAAATCTCTTCAGGGGGCGTAATAACAAAAACTGCATACATTTTTGTTAGCTCATTTGTCCTTCAAGCATCGATATAAAATTAACAAATAACGTAAAAAAGGCTTTGCAGCCTGCTCCCCTCCGATTGATCCGCATGAATATTTAATCAATCCACCAAAATCCTTACGTAATCAATGGACGCTCCCGTAGATGATACAAATTATATTAAGGAGTAACACTACTCTAGGATTATCAAAAAATCGATTTTTTTATTGGCTTAAATTGTACTTTAGGGTCATAAAAATAACATGTCGGTAGTTTTATAGCATGGAAAAAATTTTAAAGGACTAACTGAGCGACTTTGCTGCACCACGTCCCAGAGCCCCGCGCACGTTGTCGGTGAATCACGCGCCACTGGGGGCAGCTGCTCCGATATACCTCTCGGGATAATAAGTAGTCTTGTTACCTACATCACGTGAGGTACTTATAGTTTCAAAGAAGGCCAATAGATGTCGCTCATAAGACGCTTATGTTTTTGACTACTTAACAGCTACAAAAACTTTAAACGCGTTTTTCTCAAAATCACTTTTTTCAAGCTGACCGGTAAAATTATTTTGGAACGGGTGCATCGATCCATTTGAAACATTTGACAGTAACTTTGAAATACCAAAATCTAGTGAAGTACGTAGGGATTTTTTTGATAAATTGTTTATTTTTAATTTTATAAACAATTTACGGCTAAATTTTTTGTCAAAAATCGTTAGCACCATTTTGTTAAAAATTAGTTTTGAAAAAATCTCCTGCGTACTTCACTAGCTATTAGTATGCACTTCAAGAAAACATTTAGTTTTTTGTTCTAGGAGCGACCGTTCGAGAGAAAAGTTGCCGGTAACTTTTTAAAGGTGGATCACACAATAGCCGAATACGGGGTCCCGTGGCCGCCATTTTGGAAAAATAATAATTTTTTTTTGTACTTTTTGAGTTATACCATATACTACCATAAGCGGATTTGGTATTTTTTAATTTATTTACTTACGAAAAATCACGAAAAAAGGGAGTCTCTAGAGTAATGTTACCCCTTAACCACTCTACCTGGAGTCTCAAAAAATGGTCGTTTTTCTGAATGTTTTTTTAACAATAAAGCAATGTGACAGCTTTGTGATGATTAATGTATATCTAGATACATGTCTGAACTACAATTATAGATTATTCATGTTCGATAAATTTTCAAAATGGCGGCTATCTTCCGAAGGTCCCCCGAAAAATCGATTTTTGCGGTAATCATTCTGCAGCCTGAACCAATCATCTGAAACACATGCAATTTTTGTTTTGTTTTAAAGATGAGGCATGCCTCAAGTGCATGAACCTCTGAAATGTTACAAAATATTTAATTCTAGTAATAATATCAAATGATAAAAAAAAAGTCCAATTTTGCTTGTTTTGTTAATGTTGTGAGTGACTGAGAAATTGTTTAAACAATTTTTTAATATAGATTTTAGAGGTTCACGCACTTGTGTAAATTATCATCTACGCAATGAGGGTTTACTGAGGTTTCTACGTGCAGTAGTCTACTGGCAACCGTGATTACCGACTATAAAAAAGTGGTTTCAGAAAACGCGCTTCAAAGTAAGTCATTCCAATTACTGTTATGAGAGGTACATTATTATTATTATTTAAAGTAGTAGTATTTTCATAATTATTATTGTGTTTGATATTTTTAATATTTATGTAAATATTACTGGGAAGTTGACCGTGTGGACCTCAAGGGTCGCACCTCGCGGCTTGATTTTGATTGTATTCGCCATGTGAATAAGAAAAGGTACATAACATACAGAACAGGTATTCAGGATTCGGTTGATGGAAATTATCATCTCGTATTGCTGATGATGGATTGAATTCAATCATTTCAGCACACTAACGAGAATATCAATCTAAATCTCTCTATCTTATTAAGAAACCACATTCTCTATTGCCGCCGTGTCTTCAAAAGAACGTTATTTTCGCATCATAGTTAAATTAAAAACATCAATTATCTTTAGATCTTTTCGTCGAAATTCACATGGCAGCAGAACACATCGCGCCAGCAAGCAACATACCATATTACAATGAACTCTCGTCGTTAGCAACATGGATTTATTATTTGCCTCTACCTGTATATGTATTGTATCTTTTCAATCTGAATCGCATAAAAAAACTATATCTTAAACGAAATTCAATTTGAAAAGTCTTCGCACCATCAACCCCGTTCATTTCGGTTGCAAGTCTTCAGCATTAAAAAAAAGAAGCAGCAATATTGAAAGTTTTGCGGCATCCTCTAATCTCTTGTATTTATCATTTTCCATATGTCAAATGTTTGTTACTTTCAATCCTACATGAATGTTGTCCATCAAACGTAACAGCAACAAAACAACAACAAAAAATAACAACATAAGAACACACATATTCCTCCCCATGAATTTAAGTGTTTTGTTGTTGTCTGCTGATTTTCATTTTGATTGATTTTCAAATTAATCATTTTGAAATTAAGTTCTACAACACAGGTACATATTTGTATGTATATATCTGTCGTTCAATCAGTATGTATCTTTTCTCTTTTTTTCCGTTTGATTACCAGAAGGCAAACGACGACTACAGATGAGATGTGATTGTAAGGCAACAAGACAGCAAAGTACCTACAAAACCTATTTAGTATCTTTAGATTGTTTCAAACATTTTCTACCGTGATTTGGTCGAATCGTTGGGAGGTCAACTGTTCAAAGGTTGTTTTATTTAAATCGTTTCTTCGATGGGTTCCAGTAGGCATAGATGGACTTTTTATTCATCATCCTTTCAGGTTGTAGATTTTTCAAAAGACTGGGATGGATCTGAACCCCGCTGAAAGATCAAAGGATTTTTTTTGTGGATTGAATGAAGATGGAATGGTAAAAAAAATCACGCTTGTTATGAAAAGATTCGAGAATTGTTCTGAAGTTATGCTAATGACTTGTTTGGAGACGAGTGACACGTTTTTGGCTTCATTCAGCTCGTCCAAATTCCTATTAAGACCTAATGTATCTTGTGCCCAGGACAGAGTACATATACATTCTCGATGTAAAATCGAAGATATTTTTTTTCATTATTGCCTTTGAAACAAAGAATATTTAACAATAATCAGTGGACCTCATCTTATGACCACCATAAAAGTGTTATAAAAGAAATTTTTATCTCTTACTTCTAATCATCGTTTGTCGGCAATATTTCACCTATCTTTTGTACGCACGATTCAAATTTCAATAAAATCGTGACCAGTTCGTACGATGCTGGCCTTTTGTATTCGACTGAATTTTTCTCGCTCTCTGGTTGTGTTATTCTTTGAAAAATGGGCATGACTTTCAAGTAGCACTTTACATGGAACAGGGTTTCGAATGGTATTGTACCTATAGCATCTGATACTACTACCTATTCTGAACTTTAACGTGTTGTTGCCGATTGACCTTTGGCTATTGTATGGTTTCTTGTTATCATGATATGCGCGAGAAAACATGAGAATAGTTTTGTGTTATCTAGTCGATAGTGATTACCTACTGGTTTTTTGGAATGCTATTTTGTAATGTTGAACTTTTGTGGTTGGTGAGCATTGTATTATGAAGATTATCGTAGGAGCAGCTACTGCAAATGTGAAATTTAAATTAACGAATTCGGAAGAAAGACAGAATATCGTCAACAATAAAATCGAACATGTTTTGTACACCGAAACAGCTCTAAAACTGTGATAAGCTCTAAACAAATTGTTATTTTAAAATAGCATTGCACGAGTTTCAGTTTTAATTGAAACGTTTTCTATTCCTTAAAAATAAAGATGGAATTTCAAAAATATACAAGTATAACAATAAAAAAGTAAAAATAATCATTTTTGGAACAAAGTTACGAAATATTTTTACAACTTTGATCAGCACAAATTCCGTGTGCATTCTTTTGGATAATTTGAAAATTTCCAAAAAATTCTATGAGTTTTTCAATTAAATAATTAATTATTTTTACCCCATAGTTTTTAGTAGATAAATGAAAAATTTTAATTTTCGGGTTGTTAATATAAAATTCTTTAAAAAAATTTGAGGAAAATTTTCTTTAGAAAAAATTCACCATAAATTTTTGTGCTTGAAAATAATATTTTCTTTCTTATCTAGAATTAAAAAAACATTTAGAGAATAGCTATGTTTGCGATAATATCTTCTTATCACAAAAATCCTATTACAATATTATCTAAGGATGAATTCCAGTTTCTAATTTTTTAAATCATTACAAAAAATTAAATTTTGCTTACAAATATTTGCATCACCAAAAAATAAATAAAATATTATCAGCACAAATTTCGGTTTTCAAAATTGCTTGGGAAATGCCTTTAAGAGAATTTCTCCATCATTTTATGAATAAAAATATTGTCATCATAAAAAAATATTATTTCAAATGTGATTTTAGACACATTCAGCTTTAAACATCAAAATTTTTAGCATAAAAATCGATTAAAATAATTTTATTGGATCCAATATCGTTAGGCAAAACTCATTCATATTTCTCCAGAAATTAAATATCTTTCGAATTAATTTGTTAGATACAGTTCTCATTTTTTTAAGTCAATTACCAAGCAACAATTTATTATTTATTTTTCGAAGAAATTGCTTCTAATTGTATTATTGTTGTTTTTTTTTCACAACACAAAATCAATTTTTGGAAAAACTTTGTCTATATTTTCACAGAAATTTTTCTAGAAGATAGGAAAATAATCTTGCTTTTTCGGTTGTTTGAATAAAATTCATTAAAAGAAATTTTAGGAAATTTTCTAAAAGAAAAATTTGTTGATAAAATTTTGTATTTGAAAATGAGTATAGTATAAATTTATTGAAAAAGTTCATAAGTTTCATTAGTAATTTGTCTTTATTTTTAACAGTTAATTTTTTGAAAGATATATGAATATTTTTAACTTTTTGGTTGTTTATATAAACTTCTTTATAAGAAATTTAAGGAAATTTTCTTAAAGAAAAACTTCGTGATAAAATTTTATATTTGAAATTAAGTATAGTAAAAATTTATTGAAATAATTCATTAGTTTCATTATTTTTTTTGTCTCTATTTATACAGAAAGTTTTTTAGAACATTTTTAATTTGTTGATTGTTTATATAAAAACATTCATAAGAAATTATGTTACAGAAAAAATGCTTGATAAAATTTTGCATTTGAAAATGGATATAGTAAAAAATTTATTGAACTAGTTCATTAAAAGTAGTCTTTTTTGTTCTAGAACTAAAAAAAAACATCGAGAAAAAAGCTTTCAAATATGCTTGCAATATCATCAGTCCTAGCTTATTTCAATATCATTCTGGGAAAAAATTATGTTCCTACTTTTTTTAAATCGTTAGAACAAATTTTATCGAAAAATTTAACATCAATTTTTGATTACAAATATCTGCATCGCTAAACAATTTTTTGAAATACCAACAGAATAAATATTCCAATTAATTAATATGATTGTACAAATTTTTGAAGGAGAATTTCAAGAACATTTTTTGACTAGAATTATTTTCTACATAAAAAATATTATTCCGAATTTGGTTTAAGACACAATTGAATTGAAAGAATTTTTTTAAAAAAAATGAAAAAATCTGCAAATATATATTATTATCAGAAAAATCGATTGAAACATTTTTATTAGATGCAATATCATAAACAAAAACTTCATACAACAATTTAAATATCTTTCGAATACATTTATTTCAGCGATTTTCGACCAACAATTTTTCAATTATTTTCCTTAGAAATTGCTTGCAAATGCTTTTATTGTTTTTTTAACGAAACAAATTTTATTCTTGGAAATTTTTATTTTTATTCGTGAAAGATACTTTTATTTAAAAAAAATACACCATAAATTTTTGGGACAAACGATATTCATAAGTATTTCAGGGAAAATGTAAATGAGGGTACAGCTGGAAACCACAAAATCACTCGTTTACATATTTTTCTTATACAAAATCAAATACGTATTGCGTAGATGCTATCAGGACTTATATTTTCAAACGTCACTCAATCTAAATTTAGGCAAGACAATATGATTGTATCTTCAGTTGAAAAAGAACACGCAAACAGATACGCAACTTGAATAAATTTCAAATAATATCAGAATGTCCTTGCGACTTGCTTGTCGTCATTCCACCGAATGATAAAACAACAGGCCAGAAATATATTCGGCAAAAGAATACATTCCGAAAAAACAAACGGTAGTAGCAAATGTGACAATTTCATGCCCGAAAAAAAGGACTATTGATAGTATCTGCACAATTGCGTACAGTTGAAATTGTTACAGAGCGCGACCTACATCGAGCTGAAAACTTCTTACTGCCAGGACATTGTTGCCGAATAAAATCATTTATTTTCCCGGGTGGGATTGGCTTTCATAAATGACAGGAAAATTTACATCCATCGTCCAGGGTTCAACATGTTCATATATACTTAGTATGCGTGCAATGAGAAAGACATCATGATTCATGCTCTATGAAAATCAATTAATCAAAAGTTATGGGTTCGGCCCTTCTTTACAAATGATGGCGGTCCCTTTTCATGGGACCTGTATGCAATTAGTAGATCTCTTCTTGAATGTTCTTTTCGAATCTCTGAAAGTGATAAAAGTCAGTCGTTATCCTTTCCGTTTGGGAAGAAGGCACCCCAAACGTGTAGGATGGGACGAAATGCGACAAAAATTCATAAAACCATTAGAAGGTTTCTTGTCTGTGGACTCAATCGCGTTCTGAAACATTCAAAAAAAAATATTTATGCGCCTTGGAATGGAAGTGTCGTATTACATCCTCGATGCAACTGTCGCGATAATCGCTATCCAAACAGTTGGGAATTAAATGCTGGAACGATATACATGAACAGAGGAGGCAGGAAAGTAAAAATCCAAGCCAGACAACTGTTGTAGTGAAAAGGTCGTCCTACTTATATCTTAATCCAATAAATTAAAATAAAATCCCCAGCCAATGTACGGATTTATTCGAGTTGTGCACAGACAAATTGCAGGCGCACCTATTGTCGCATATTGTGGGTAATTACAAGCGGATTAAGTCCAAGATTTCTAGTCGACTTTCGACCATGCACAGACAAACCACATATGTATGTACTTGAATTAATCTCCAGAAACGCACATATCTTTCACATATCCACTATGGATGGACAGAAAGTGTTAGGAGATACTTCACATCGAATTGGAGGAGATTATCTATTGACGTGTTGCTGGCTTTTTTCTTAAGATTGTTAAACTAACGGCCTTTCATGTTGCGCGGACACACTTATTGATTGCATACTTATACTGTAAAAATCCACTATGCATATTTATCGCTAGATGGATGGACAGACAGACGGACAGACATACAAGGATGGATGATGGGGATTAAAAGGATTTAGCGATAAAGTTAATCGACAAAACAGGAGGGACCGCAATGTTGTCTTTTCGAGTGTTGTTCCAAGTGGTGCTTTAATGTCTCCGGCGACTTCGGTTCGAGATTATAATCCATTATTAATTATGATCGGACATTAGCAAGATATAGAAGATAATGAAGATCTTAACGTGCTGGAAAACTTAAGAGGGAGATTATATTTTAAGACGTTTTGTCGGCTAAGCAAATGAGCAAGCAGTCGTTTTTTCGTTGATATAATTTTTATTGAAGTCAATTTTTCACCACAATCTTTTCAACAGTAAATATCTACTCATCTTTCTATATAATATTTATTAAAAATGTTTCTGAATGCTAGACGCAATTAAATTAATGCGAAACCACCACTGTATGCCTATTTGTTGGCACTTGGAATTGCAATCAATTAAACTACAATTTGACTGCAATATGCAAAACCACTGAATAAACGCAAACATAATTATGATCATTGTGAGAGAGAGAGATGTATTAATTGAAAAGTGGCTGGACCATTCACGGAGCATTGTTGCCCTGTGACCACATCCCTGCACTGAAATCGAACATTTCTCAATCAATTAGTCGACTGGGAACATGAAATAGCCTAAGTGCAACCCCGAAAAGCACCCTTATTTGTTGGTTAATCAGCAAATAAATGGTAATTTGATGATATTTATTGCCATTTAATGAACAGATAATGCATTTTGAAGCGATGGAGGAATTATGAAATGATATTTAGGAGGATAATTCATGGAAAGACAAATGCAGCAATGTTTGCAGATAGATAAATATTGAGCGCGATTAAAATTAGTTATGCTGGCTATGAGAAGGTCCACAAAAACAACGAAACATTTCCACTTAATGTGATATTTATTTTTCTGAATAGAAATTTTTTGACTTTCATTTAATCTCTTGCGAAATGATTGTGTGCAACGCCTCAATATTTTTTTGTGGATTAAAGAATGGTTGGTTGGTTGTAGTGGCAGCCCCCTTTTATCAACAGGTGGCTCACTTAAGCCACGATAGGCCCATTGTGATACCACAAAAATATAGGGTACGGCACTAGAATCTGTGGAATGACGAGAACTTATGAACTTATGAACTATGCACCTAATGTGTGGATTAAATAATATTTCACGTTTAATAATTTTATCCAGAAAAAGAAACCTCTTATTCAAATAAACATTTTTTTTTCAACTATTGTAAAATACATTCTGTCAAGAAAGTACCAAGAATCGATCATCTAAAAAGTTCCCTTAAAGGGATTTTCGAAATTCTTTCCGTCGCAAAGTTGGCACAACTGTCCTGTATACTCACGTGTAGTTTGAGCGTCACTTGCAATTTGGTTTATTTCCAATGTTCAATTTTGTCAGTTCATCTCAAGTGTATTTTGAGATTTTTACAATGGATAAAAATTTCGAACAAGTCTTAAATTTTGCATTCCAAATGGAATTGCTTGTGCCGAAGCATTCAAAATGTTACATGCGGCTTCAGACTTTATCAAAAAACGGCCAAAAACGGTAAAAAAACAGCATGTTTTTTTCGTAAGTTTTCGAAAAATGTCCGCCATTTTGTCAATTTTGCAAAAATCAAAAATCGCTCCATTCGCGCTATAGCTATTATATAGCTGAACCTAAAACAATTTGATTTTTTTGTTTCAGGCCAACCACCTCGAAAATTTCATCAACAGCGCACACCTCTCTCGTTTTTTCGACATTTTTTCAATCAGCATTTTCATGGATAAAAACTCACATAAATGAATAAAAAATATTTCTTTTGTGAATTTATTGAGTGTAACCCCTACCTTATGAATATTTATAATTTAAACCTATCGAAAAAATTATTGAAAATGACCCGTTTTTACACCACTTAAAGAGGGTAGACCCCTTAAGGTCGCTTGAGACATGATACCCGCCCCCCACATTCATAAAACTCATTGTAACTGGTGAAGAGACATGAGTTCACGAATTTGACATACAATCCAGTCAATAAGCTAAGGAAGGACACCTTCCAACTGAGCTGACACCGAAAAAGCACGTCAAAATTGATCAAAAGTGATCAAAGGTGATGTTGATAGTTTTTTTTCGATTACAGCGGTCTTGTGGACTCCGAATCCTTGCGAGAAGGTGAGCCAATAAATAAAGAATATTATCTGAACGTTGTACGGCGTTTGAGAAAGCGAATTCGTCGAAAAACACAAGATTTTTCGGAAGAAATCTCATAGATTTCGCACCACTATAACGCACACTCTCACAGTGATATTATTGTGAACGAATTTTTTACCAAAAACTCAACAAATCTTATCGAACAGTCACCTTATTCCCCTGATATATGGCTCCGTCTGTCTTGTTTTTTCTCTCTAAAACTTAAATTACAACTTTGAGACACCAGAATTCAGTCAATGGATAACTTAAAAAAGGATTCGCGCAAAGTACTGAAATCGATTCCAAAAAAATGCGATAGAATTTTTTTTTGATGACTGGGTTATTTGTTGGCGTAAGTGTATTATTTCGAAAGGGGCCTACTTTGAAGGCGATACAATAAATTTGTATAATACGAGGGTCATTCAATTTAGAAACGAGACAAATTGTTGTAGTTTAAAAACCGTTTATTCAATCAGTACAAAATTTTGGCTACTTTTCAACAGAATCCCTCCCCCTTAACACTTATACACTTGTCCCATCGTTCCTCTAAATTTCTTATCCCACTGGCATAAAATTCTTTTGGTAGCTGTTGGAGCCAAGTTTGCACGTGAATCTTGACTTCTTCGTTAGAGTCAAAAAATTTGCCACATAGCGCCTCCTTAAGAGGACCAAACATATGGCAATTTGATGGACCAAGATCTGGACTATAAGGAGATTGTGAAAGAATCTCCCAGCCAAGTTTTTGAATGCATTCTTGAGTTATATGTGCTTTATGCGGCCGTGTATTGTCGTGAAGAAAATTCACACCTTTCGTCAAAAGTGAATGATTTTATGGACAGTTCCAACAATTGCATTCACTTTTTCTGCTATCAGCTAAACTGTGATACCTCTGTTACTTTGGATTATCACGTCCATGCGAGATTCAAGAAAAGAAGTTGCAACTTCGACCGGTCATCTAGTTCGCTGCCCATCTCCAACACTTTCGCGGCCACATTTAAACTGTTCCATCCACTTGTAAATGTTCGAACGGTTTAAACAATTGTTCACATACACTTTCAACATCCTTGCATGGATTTCCCGACCTTTAACACATTCTGCTACTAAAAATTTAATCACAGCACGTTGGTCTTCCACGATGCAATTTTCAATCGGACTTAACATCTTGAATGGTTTGTACTTTTTCTCAAAACTTATAACCTTTCCACTAGAAGATTTAAGCGTATGGTTTACTTTCAGTATGTTGGCAACCGTAAGCTTTTAGGGATGTTTATAAGTTTTGGGAAAAATTACAGAGCATTTGGCAAAAGTTTAAATGATTTGGGAAAAAGTCTCAATCCATTTGGGGGAGAGACAAGCCATTTTGGAAAAGGTCTAAACGAAATGGGAAATCCTAATTCATATTGAAACGTAATGTAAATTGTGTTGTACAGAAGCACTTTTCAAAATATATTTAGGAAAATCCAACAGCAAAAGGTTGAAATGTTTTGGGAAAAAGTTTTAATCAATTGGGAGGAAGATCAAGCCATTTTGAAAAAGGTTTAAACCAAATGAGAAGTCCTAATTCATACTGAAACGTAATGTGAATTGTGGTGTGCAGAAGTACCTTTTCAGAATAAATTTAGGAAAACTCAATGGCAAAAGGTTGAACTATTTTGAGAAAAAGTCTTAATCAATTGGGAAAAACACTAAGCCATTTAGGAGAAGGTTTAAACCAAATAGGAAATTCTAGTTCATATTGAAACGTAATATAAATTGTGTTATACAGGAGTGCTTTTCAGAAAAAAATCAGGAAAACCCAATAAAAAATCTGGTTTGTTTGGATTTTTTTCAAAATCAAAGTCTAATTTTAGTTGACTACGAAAAAACTGAAAACATATTTTTTTAGTTTGGCTGCACTGGCAATCGAGATCAATTGATTTTCGATAAGTTTCAAACACTCTACTTCTTCTTTCCACTATAATTTTCGAAATCACACAACATACGAAGCGTGTTCTCTGACCATCGAACAGCCCATCCAATTTCCAACCGAGAAAACAAGGCCTCAATTTTAATAATAATAATTCAACTGACCAAGAAAATATGCATTTATCTAAATATCTGCAGCACTCTCGTCCTCCGTCTTCACTTTACTTCCTCAGACCCATCGTTGAACACTAATAATTTTTAATACAAACAACCCCATCCAATCATGCGTGCCGCTACCCACCTTCTTAAATCAACAACATCATATATTTTCGCTTGCTCACGCCACTCGTAAAAACATTTCGGATAACTAATCATACCCCTGCGGTGCTCCACTAAAAACTGTTATTAAATGTTAAATTGTTTGTTTTTCCGAATCGTAACGATGTCTGAAAGCCTATTGAAAAATCCACATATGAACAAAAACAGCAAAAAACACACAATGAATGGAGGTGATTCGCGCATCGTGATTGCGTTCAAGACCGTCAGGTAAAATTTCTTTTAAGAAAAACATCTTCGCGTTCGCGTAACGTAAAACGAAAAGAAATAGAAAACAAGTTTCAATTTCAAGAGTGAATTCGGCGAAAAGCACCTGCTTCGATAAACTCGTCGCCGATGGTGGATTTGCATTCAGAATCTGCCTAAAGAATTATCTACAATGTCAAGAGAGGAGGCACAACAGGGAAAAAAATGTATAAAAGAATCAAAGTAAGATATATTTATGCACACCCGAAAGAACGAGGCACCCATCCAGCACCCCCAAAAATCCCGTCCATGCTGCTGATGAGGACGACTATAATGAATCCAAAATAGACCCCGCGGATTTACTTCGCGGGATCACATTGTCTACTGAATATATAATGAAATGTACGGTTAAATAGCGTTTCGAGGACCATGTTCGAATTGGAGATCCCAACAAAAGACAACCTGGAAAGAAAAGGAGAATTCGGATACCGGTGTTAGATTAGGTCGACACGATAATCAATTTCTTCAGGACTCCCTGCTGGCACAACACCAGCATCGCAGCGACGAATTCTTTATACAAATGCAAACCAACATGACCATGGTCAGTGGTAGATCTCGAAGAAAAATTGTTTTGTCTTAGGTTTCCTTGGAGGACTTGTGCAGTTGTGCACACGAGTTGCGTTGCAATCTGTTGATATTGATTTTTGTTGTAAATGAATGTGGGCAAAAAAGGATCAAGCTTGGACATTATGGCATGCGATATAAACAGCATGAGGACATGTGGTCGAGACAAATGGCCATAACTTTAATTATGTCACGTTGTGGATAATTCCAATGAGGTTTGAATGGTCACTGTTTGGAATGCTGGTGGGCAGCGGCAGTCGTAACAGTGCGCACCCAAGAAAAAATTACCTCAAAGCCTTTAAACAATTTTCTTTTAAAAGAAAAAGAATTAGAATATTCAAGAGTAAAGACCCCAAAAAAATCTGAATAAGCACAGAAGCTCGGCCACTGCCTGCTTTTCTACGACTTCCACTTGCCATCATAGGAACTCAATTTCGTGTTCTATTTTCTATTTTCGAATTTCAATTCAAATTCAAATCCACTAAAACTTTTTGAATTAGTCGATTTTGTGACTGGAATAAGGAATTTAAATCAAAACCCCAAAATATCTAATTTACATTCGATGCATAAGAATCATTTCGGGATCCAACAGTAGTAGGTACACCATCGTAGTCATCACCGTCGCATCAACATCTTTACCTTCCAGCAATGTGTACACAGATTTGAAAGTTTTTCTTCAACATGAAAACAATACCAACAAATCAACAATATTCATGTTTTCTAGTGTGGTGCGTAACAAAGCAAAAGTTTTGGATGTTTAATTCAAAGTCCTCTTCAACACGTAACGGGAGCTACAAGAAAGACGGCAAGATGAAGAGGACCAACCAGTCTAATTTAAATCGTCACTATCAACAATTTTAAAGGGAACACGGAAAGTGTGTGTGTGTGTCATTGTTGGAAAAATGATTTTGATGAATATGTGAGGGAGGGAGGCTCTTGAAAAGTTTTTATTTAGTAATTTATGCGAAACATGCTTCAGGACGGATGGCACATGTGAAAACTATATGGGAACATCATTTTGACGAGGTCAATAGGAGAGTAAGAGTGGTGAATTGAATTTTTAAAGTTTTCGGTATGCTTATTTAAACATTTGATAGTGTCGAAACTTTGGATGAAGTGTGCAAAATAAATACAATTTTGCAACACCATAATAATGTTTGAATGGTAATAAGGTATAGGTTAAGATTATGGCCCCACCCCCTTCGGGAATGGGAGTAGGGTGATCGAAAGACAGGGGTCTCCCTATTACTATGGCATAAAAAGTTCGCGGCGGTCACGGCCCCATGAGAAGTTATGGGGGTTCCCCGACTAAAAAATGGTTATGTTGTCTATTTTTAGAAATCATATGAAACCGTAAAAATGATCTGGGAAGTGATTTTTAGACTTGTTTGGAAGTGGGAAAAATTTAAAAAAATAAAAGATTTTTTTTTGTAAAAAATAAAAAACAAATAAAAAAAATTAATGACTGCTATTTTTACCGTAAATGTAATATAAATAGTGGTAACACTTTGGAGACACGTTTTGCACCCCCGGTCCTCTGACCCTCCCGGACGGGTGGGTGAGGGGACTTTATTTGTTCTATTTTTTTTACAAAAAAAACCTTTTGTTTTATTTTTCCACTTCCAAAACAGTCTAAAAATCACTTGCCAGATCATTTTTACGGTTTGGTAAGATTTCTAAAAATTGGTAAAAAAACATTTTTTTATTCGGGGAGCCCCCATAACTTCTCATGGGGCCGTGATCGCCGTGAACTTTTTATGCCATAGTAATAGGGGAATCCCCCTCTTTCAATCCCTTCTACCTGCCATAATCTTAACCTTTACCGGGATTAATTTTTTAAAACATGACCGATTTTGCTGATTAACTTGGCCGCTCACTCACTACTCGAATTTATTATAATTTCAATACTAAATTTCTACCTAATAAATTTTTGCAAATTTTTGACTTTTGCATCGTACTTGCTCTGTATGTTCGAATTCAAAAAGAATTATGAATATTTCTGATGCAAGAAAAGTTGTCTGAGCACTGAAGAAGTCTGGGTGTGCCAGACGAAAAAACGACGTATCTGTATTAATCAAAATTAAATGAACGATAGAAATATTCGCTTTTTTATAAGAAAAATGTTAATTTTTTTATTTAAATACACTCCACCATGTCCCCATAAAGCAGCCAAGAAATTTGAACGGAAACAGTTATACTTCATGAAAAATTCTATGGAAAAAACTTTTTATCTTTTTATATGTCAAAAACCTTGGAAAATCGACTTAAAAGCATCCTGATGATATAGATAGATAGGGGGGGGGGGTATTGCGATCTAATATTTTAAGGATCGAATACCCTTGACATCTTCTACTTATGTGCCAAATTTCATCCAGATCTGAGAGAACGATGCCGTGCCTTCTCCTTGTCAGCCCTATTGCACTTTGGACATGTAGTGGTATAGCTTGTCCCTATCGGAAAAAGTGCAATCTTGTATGAAAATGCTAGTTTTACTACTGTATCCTGTTGGAAGCGAATATGGTTTATCCGCAGCAACATGCAGGAATTGTTTCTGATGATTAAAAAGTGGTGATTTAGACATAGAGTGATATGCAAAACCAAACAAAAATTCATATATTTATTTTAAATGCTTCATTATTTGGCAGAACTTTTGAATGACACTGTGGTATCTTTCAACGATTGTTTGCAGAGACTGAGAATGATTCAAATGCAATGAAACTCCTTGTCACAAGAGTTTGAATCGAAAGATCTGTGGACAGTAGTTTCAACGATGAACAGGAAGGAAGTTTTTTATCGTATCTAAATTAGCGATGAAAAGAAGAAACACCAACAACAAATGAACTAGTTTGAAAATACCCATCTACTCAATAAAATGGGGTCTTTTCTCGCACTAACTACTGCTAAACCTGAACTCATGATAGACTCGTACTCTCATCGATCTATGGAATAGGACCAGGAAGTTAAAACCATGTTACCAAGATCCCAGAAACGTTCTTTCCGATTACCATTTATTTCGTTTGAAGAAGTTCCTCTTGTCTGAGTGTTACAAAAAAAGCTATTCTTCCGCCAGAACATTGGTTTATTGTTCAAATGATGGGCCAAACGATGAACAATCTTTAAGGTTAAATGGTGGACAATACATTAATTACTAAATACATTCATTTTTAAATTGAAAATAAAACAAATAGCGAAAGGGGCAACATTTTCCCATTCATTAAATCTAAATTTTTTAAAGTCTTTAATACTCTTTGCTGCGGAAGTGATTTTTCCTGCTTTCCTCAACCAGAAAATGCTCAATATACTTACAAAACTTTTTGCAACAACCCATTTTTTTATCCTCGGTTTCAAGCTATGATCCGAATAGTTCGTCATGGCCTTTTTTATCTACAAAATAGTGCACACCATGTCCTGATTACATCTATTGGACCCGTCCAATCTTTTAAGATAGTCAACAAGAAGCTCTAAAACCAAATTGAACGAAGACTTTTTTTTACAAAATTACGTCCTATAGAATATTTCAACAAAAGTGTCCTTACAATCCTGATATTTCGTCTTCTAAAAAAAATTCAAATAAAATGATTTTTATTCAATCACAGCCCACTAACCTTAAAAGCAATACTTTACAAACTTCTTAACAGTTCTCGACATTTTTATTCGCCTACCAGAAATTTAGGTCAAATATATAATAATCAACTGTACATGATCCTTTCTGTCAGCATTTAGAATTCATGCTGTGATATAAAAGACTGCAACAAATCTCTGAATGGAATATTATACAGAGAAACTATTCATTTCTTAGTGCGTTCTTCCATAAAAACAAAGTATCTACTTTGTGAATGAAAAGGATATTCTTTTTCATATTACGTTAATGTGTGCTCCTTGCGGTTGGCTTTATGTTCAACGTGTTCACTTATTCCAATCTAAATACGATTTTAAATGCAATTTTTCGCATACAAGTAGAAGCCAGCTTTCAACTTTATTTTTTTCTGTAAATAGTTTAATTATACCTTCTTTGAATAGTTTCCGGATGAACAAGTTCATGCACCTCGTTTTCATCCATTCCTTTATAAATAAGTAGTCTTAGTGCTACCAGGCATGATACCATTTCCCTTCAGAACCAACAAATGCTCAAAACGGAAACACAGTCTAGCATGTAACTAGGCCAACTAGGAATCCTGCTGATAGACACAGGACACGATGCTTTGATGTCTGGTCTAGACTAGCCTGATTTTCCGAACCAGGCCATTTGTCTCTGGATAGAAAACGGACGAAATGAGAAACTTTCTTGTAGTCAGCTATGAATATTCTTTTTTTTTTTGAATTTTCTACTATATTTACAGCTTTTGAAAACTTTCCGAGATGGCAATGAATAAAAATTCGTTTTCAACTGATTGTAGTATTGTTTCTTCTAAACTATCTAAACAAGGATAAAGATGATTACGGTTGATGGTTTTCAGACGTGATGACTTTGCGGGAGCCGACAATAAACAATAGTCATTGCACGACAATAGTTTCAGGCTTATGGCTATCAAGGACGAAAAATTTATTGTTTGATGAGTGCAAACAAGAAAAAAATCCTGACTACGGACGACTTTTTTTCGGGATTTTATTTATGTAAATGACGAAGAAGAGCCAGGAATTTTTTTTTGGATGATGAAAGATTTATATGGTAATGTGTCAATAGAGATTGAAGCTTGGGCAAAAATGGAAGAGAACTAAATTTGGTTATGTGTTTTAGGCGTCAGAGCTTGCGAATGGATTCTATAAAAAGGATATGCATAGTGTGAATTGTGTTGCTGGGTATGTTGAATGATTTTTGATCAATTTAGGGAATATATTTATGAATGCGATGGAAAAATAAAGGATATTCTAAGAGTAGTACAGCAAATTATTTTTATATACATATTTTGAGGATGTGGTCTAACAAATCAACAATTTGTAATGAGGTTTTTACAGTCATTTTCATTTGATTCAAAACAACATCGTCTATATATAATTAGCAATACTAACAGTCCCTTGATGCCACAATATTTTCCGTACTTTTTCATGGCCAATTCGTGAAAAAATCATAAAAAGAAAAAAAAAGGAAAAATCATTTCTCCGTATAAACACAGCAAATAAAGACTACAATGTTTACCTTATGAAAATTCTATACATTTGACACAGAAGCGTGCAGAATCCTCCATAATTCTATTCGTCTTTTTGCCCACTTGCGAACCAAGTCATTGAATGCCACACACATAGAGCTATATATATATATACGAAACACAGGCAGCAACAAGGATTCAATGAGGCGCCCATCTCTACCTTTCTGGGCTGGAATCAAGGTACCTGAAGTCTTCCACTAAATCTACCGTTTATAAGTCACATGTCCTCCTCGGGTGACTATATCGTGGTTAGATGTTCACGGTTTCGTGACTATGGGACGTCTCGCCCTCAACGTTAACACCAACCAGGCGGAAAGAAAATCAAAGAACTGAAATCCAGGTGATAAGACGCAAGGAAAAAAAATGAAAGAACAGCAAAATCGAGCGGGAAGAGGCTAAGATGTTTGAATGGAAATGTGAGGATGTGTACAGCGGAACTGTCGCCAATATATTTGTTGAGTGGCTGGAAGCGCTTACTTTGTTGCCAAACGAGGAGATTTTAATCCTGCATTGCATGTGGACTACATCGGATTATTGGTTTTGAATGGCTTCAATTCATGGTGTATTTATTTAGTTAATACACGTCATTCTACTTACGAATAAAAGAGGATCAAAAAATATTTTGCTTAACGAATTTTTTGGCCTCAAACCTACTGCTTATGTAGTTAAGGAGATAATCAAATACAATGTATGGTTAACATTTCAAAACTCTTCATAGTAGTCAAGTATCTTAGCTACCTTGAAGTGGTCACAGAATCAAAAACGAAAACGTGCCATCGGAAGCTTCATCTTTACCGGCTACCACCAATTCAAAGCAAGGACAAGAAAAAATCGTGAATGTTGATTAAATCACGCACTCGGCAAATGGCAATTTCACACAGACTACACATGCTGATTTTTTGTTGTAGTTGTAAAGTTAAGCTAAGATAAGAATCTTGTGGAGGTACCATTTACGTTTTTCGAAAAACTTGCACGATGGTTCTTCTCTTTTTTTTAGGTGGATATATCCTTTCAGGTGAGTCAAGCGTGTATAGTTAATCAGCACGATTGGATTTATCGGGAACGTGAGTCATGATGTCTCACGATCTTTAGTGTTTTTTCAAAGAAAAAGGACATTCTTTGAAGAAGAAAAAAGTATGAAGAATGAGCAAGATAATGATATCGATATTTGCAAGGATTTTACAAGAATCAAAGTGTAATTTCGATGCGTTTTAATAATAATTAGCAGATTTTCTCGCAATTGATATTACATATAATTTTTTTTGTAAAGTTTATAATTCCCTAATCTTTTTTTCATATGAGCTGGATACATTTTTTTTGTCTTTTCATCATTTGAGCTGGATACAACCATGGATCATTCTTCTCTTATCTGTGCGTCTGAATTCACATCAACTATTGTCATTTCTATCCAATTTACCCTCTAAGGATTATAAATTTTTGGATTCAAGTCATTGTACGCACTCGACCTTTCTTTCCTACTTCTTCCACAGAATAGTCAACAATTTCACCAGCATGTCCTTTTTCATTGTATTGCATCTACATATTTCAAGGTTGTCACCATCACTTTTTTGCTTTTCTACATTTCTGCTTAATTTCATTCTGAAGAACCATTCAAGATGACCTGAACAGATTATCTTTACGCCCGGCAAACCTTTTCTTTGTTGTTACCAATCCTTATGAATGTATGCAACCTTCCAATGTGTGGTCGTTATTGAACAACAAAGATAGAGTGTGACATGTTATTTTGCCGTTTATCTACCAATAGATAATCATATTATTGTGTAGCGTAAATATTTGGACAACCAGCATTTTTTACTATGTTTTTGCTGTTTTTTTTTCAACAACTCGGTTGTCTACATCAGATATTTGAGATGCACTGAACAAGTCATCCTGACCGGGTCAATATTCAATATATGTGCAATCCCAAAACAGTTGGGTGCCATCAGCCTATCAACTGTGGTCCTGATAGGAATGTTACTTCGTATAGGCACGCCAAAAAGGTTGACACTCTGCTGCTATCGGACCAATAGTCTCCTGGTACATTAGAAGAATCAAATCCAGAATGTCCTGAAATTTTGGCTCCATGCCATACAATGTTTGTATTTCGTTCTGGCTAATTACAACCAAATGCTAAGCATCTTAATTTTTTGTCGTAAAGAAAAGACAGATGAGAATCTTATTCAAGAAAATTCGGGATGACTGGATAAAGGCTTCCATATGACGAGAAGACGGAGGACAACATGTAAGGATTTTATTTATCAACGAGATAAACACATGACGATATTTGAAATGTAAATTTTATGGTTCGGGATAAGACAACATGCCCCCCTGTTGGGTGGAACTAAGCCTCAAGAGTATCTTTTGTATGTTTTTTTTCTCTTCCTTGAAATCATCTTGCAGACGATAGAACGACAAAAAAAAGATTTCTTCGTTGCTGAAACGCCAAGATAATTTAAAAGCCAAGGATATAGCAAGCAACTGGCAAAATGATTATTTGCTACAAATCTCTATATCCGTTTCGTCCCATCTCTATATATCGTTTTCATCCTTGCTAAACTTCGACAGGGGATACGATCCGAAATGAAAACAAATTAAAGCTATCATTATGTAGATCAAAAGTAAATTGGTGGGATGGGGAGCGAGAATTGAGAAGATTGCGTTCAATTTTAAGGACTAAGTATACAGGAGCGAAATTAACTTTGATTTTGTCAATTCAAGGAATGATGAAATCTCATCGCGAAAGGACGACGAAGAAAGTGTTGTAGGCAATACGAAATAATCGTCCTTGAAATTAGATTCAGACACCATTGTAGACTCAATTGGGTCTTGGTAAATTCTTGCCTTCGGAAAGGATAAGAAATGAAATTGTATAATCCTTGAGGTAGTTGAAACATGAATTAGAGGGGTTGTGCAAGATGTTTTTGGATTCATTTGTTTTATTGATGTGTACTTTGGCAGCTTTACTTTCAATGGAATGCTCAATTAATGTGCGATTTGTTCAGGGTAATTTGTACTAGAGTGTGTCTAAAATATTTATTGGAAATAAGTTTAATTTTTTTTACATTTATGATGAAATAAGACTGTCAGAAATTGTAATCCTTTTCGTCAAACATTTGTTGAAGTTTCAATTGAGCTATAGTGAAAAGAGAAGTCTAGGACACAAACATTGCACCAATAATGCATCCGTAACAATATTGCACATCTACAATGTAGGAGTATTTCTTAATAACAGCTTGAAATGGTGATATACTCTGTACTCTATAACATTGAATTTTATGAATTTTTTTTTGAATTTTTTCGACAAAATGGCGGCTACAACGGTGACACACAAAAAATTGTAATATTTCAGGACTGGAACGTCTGAAACAAAAACTCCAGATGGAATATTGAAATATAGCTGATTGACTATAGCCCGTAGCACAATTTTTGCATTTATTTTTATATTTTGAAAACGCTTAAATGCCAGAGAGTCCAAAAAATTAGCAAAATATTGTCAATGCCTTAACAATTTACTTACCAAGCAAACGTTTTCAACAGTTTAGAGGCGCCGGAAGGAGCAACTTCAAATATGTTTCGTTCTATGCTAACAAATGCATTGTATAAGACATCATGCTGTTCCCATTCCTACAAAACTTCGGTGTGTTTCAGCAGCATTATTTAAATAAATTTTCTGACAATAATTCTGACCGTACTGACGTGCGCTAAAAGATTTTCACAGCCATAAAGTGGGCATACACGTTTTGATTGCTTTCTGACCCAACTCGATCTGGGTATGAAAGCAGAACGTAACCTGCACACTTCCTCCCTTATTTTTATGTGATTAAAATAAAGTCGAATTCTCCGGCCGTACACATATTGATTGAACTCGTGAGACCTCATCGCACTCTTGCCCGATTTAATTTCTTACAAAATTCGGTTGGACGACCATCTGCGATCGGAAAGAACACTCCCGTCTTGCACGCTTCCACACGATTTTTAAGTATGCAAGTCGGTGGCTGTGTACGACTATCATTCTTACCAGCTTGCTTTCAAATCGTGTAGCTAAGAAATAAAATCGAGAAACGCATGTTCGTCTCTGCTTATAATCAGCTCTAAGTGTTGCAAAATACCTAGTCGTGCCATAAATATTGATACAACTGTAAATGCGGTCCTTGCGGATGATTGCTTCCAGGTAGCTAATTGCTAATTGTTGGTAGTCCTGATTATTGACATATACTCTAGAAACTTGCCAAATCTTGTCAGTGTAGCTTGAGTCGTTACGATGGAGTGGTCTAGCAAAGAGAACCGCATCGCTGTGATTGCTTTACACAAATGTAGAATGGAGAAAGGTCGAATTTTCGAAACACTAAAGCTATTAAAAATCACGCGTGTTTTCGTGTATCGAACTTCAACTTTATTCATTGATACTGGAGATGTAACAGACCGTAAAAGATCCGACAGACTTCGCTCGGCTCGTAAACAACAAGCCATCAAAGCTGTAAGGTCTAGAATCGCAAGAAATCCTGCATGCAATCAGAAAATCACGTCTCGTGAAATGAATATTGCGCCGAGAACCATGAGTCGTATCATCAAAGAAGACAAACAGAACACAGACTCAATGCCACTTTCAAACGAAATAGGGTGGAAAAGTCAAAGCAGCTGTTATCGAGATATGATAAAGGGCAGTATAAAAGAATACTTTTTACCGACGAGAAAATCTTTACCGTGGAGGAATCCTTCAACAAACAAAATGATAGAATATATGCACAGTCTTCTAAGAAGGCTACAGAAAAGATCTCGAGGGTTGAACGAGAAAATTATCCAGCATCAGTGATGGTTTGGTGAGGAGTGTCCTACGAAGGTGCCACTTCTATCCATTCCTGTGAAAAGGGTGTCAAAATAGCTACCAAAAACTATCAGTCGGATATCTTAATGAAGGTAGTGGAACCCCTAAGCCGAACCATGTTTGAAAATATAGAATGGGTTTTCCAACAAGACTCTGCGCCAGCCCACAAGGCGAAAACCACACAAGTGAGTGGCTGGGGAAAAATGTGCCGGAGTTTATCAGCGTTAATTTGTGGCCATCAGCCAGTCCAGACCTTAGTCCCTTCGACTAAAAATTGTGGTCAGTATTAGAGAGTATGGTCTGTAAAAAACGTCACCACAACCAGGAGTCGTTAAAAAAGGCGTTGAAAAACAACTGCGGACAATCTCCCGATGGAAGTCGTGCGAGAATCAAAAGACTAGTGGCCAGACAGACTTCGGCGCTGTAATCGGCCATTTTGAATCATTTCTTTTTTATTATGTAGTGTATTAATTTTACAATAAATGATAAAAAAAAATTAAAATCCAACTAGTAGTTTCATTATTATAGTTAAAACATATTGTACCAATATTTATGGCACAACTAGGTACAATGTTTAAAAATGAAGAAGAAAATATACAAACGTAAAGACCACACAAGTGCACTATGACTAATCAGAATTCAACAAAGCAAAGATTTAAATCGGAATCTTTTAAGATTTCCTCCACGCACATTTGTGGTGAGAATAAATTCTTAATCTGCAAATTTTTCGAAATAATACTGTCCGTTGTTAGTCATACATAATTCCTAGATGTCTGCTAAATTTAAATAACCTAATCGTACAGGCAAACAGATTTGTTGAATACTAAATTATAAGATACGATTACAGCCAAGATCCATAATCACTCGCTTATAAATCATTTCCATACCATAAGGAGTTGTTGCGTCAACGATAATCCACCTCAAATTCAGCTAGGGTCTGTCCAAATTCAATTTTTCATTGACTTTCCCGCCAACAACAGTCTTACAATCAATTCCATCTGCTGCAAATAGTTGGTCGTTCAACAAAAATCGTTTGCACGATGTATGCAAAGTATCTTTTTTAAAGCGATGAAACCGTCTGTGCGAAAAGATACTGAGAACTGGCGGGAAAAAAGTGGAAAAGCAAATAACATGCAAACGTTAGCGGTAACGAGGATATTATGCAGGCAAGCAGGCAAGGATGAAAAACAGGCTAAACAGATAGCTTCTTTCGTCTTTTACTTTGCTCCTTGTTTTGCTTGGGCATCCCGCAAGAAGAGAAAAAATAAATTGGTATCCGTTGCAGCAACAACCGACGTCTTGCAGACCATAGCTGGCTGGCACAGCCTAGGCTAATTGTTTCTTCCAACTTACATAGCCCCGGGAAGAAAAATTGATGCTTTGCTCGGCACCAACAGCAAAGGGATCATCATCGTCATCTTGGCCATACCATCCGACGACGACCACATCTTTGCGGTTAACAATTGCAACCTGGCGGAGGATGCAAAGTGAAGACGTGATGGGCACTTTGTGCACTCGACACGACTTCTTACACTCTCCTTGCGAGACGAGGCAGCATTTTATTCAAGTATCTTGTATAGGCAGATACGCTGGACTCCATAATTAGGTGGAGCCTTTTGTTTACTTTTCCACTTCATCAGAAAGGAAATCAGGTTGCAAATAAGATTTATCCACAAAGGATGCTCGTGGCTACCTCCACACTGTTTTCCTTCAGTGATAAATGAGGAGGGTTCTCGGTTTTATGGTGAGGTCAGAATATCGTACCATTCATCTGATCTGTAGAACGTTACGGATTCATTTTCACCTCGTCGGAATGTCCAGTAGTTTACGGTCGCGACCTTGCCAAAACATCTTGAAATTTAAGCAGCTAACGTACAAAAAGAAGGTAGCCCATTCTGCAGAAGAACAAAGCATGTCCAATCTGAATAATTAGCGACTTTCTGCGGATGGAGGCGAAAGCACAAGTCATTCACGGAATCCACCTTTAGTAGTCTGGCTGCTGGATTTGGCAGCACAAATTTTGCTTGTTTGCGCTAAATACCACTTTCTTGCAATGAGGACTCAGGCCAGGCCGCGCAGTATGAAGTGATCGAACCATGACGATTACCAAATGGTGGAAGACCATTTTTTCAAGCACTTCTTTGCCTCCTTGCGACGGTTATGATTGCTTTGTGGTTTTTGTTTGCCTTCGTGTGCCGATTATGCTGATGGTTTGGCGAGGCAATGTTGCGGTGGTTATGATTGTTCAGAAAGAAGAACCTCCTCTTCCTCGACTGGCCCGGCCAGTGATTCACTTCAATCGTTCGTCTTAGGCCACTCTTTGGTTGGTTCTGATGATTGGCTCGGGTACAGGTTGATGACTCTTTCATAACAATCGCAACTACAAGAAGAGTTTCTGTATTGTGTTCTTATCGTTTGGCTTTCGCCGCATGCAAAGGAGGACAAGAAGAAAAAGAGTTTCGCCAGACGAACAATAAGAACACATCTTAGCTAGAAGTAAGCTAGCTTAGGCTAGCTAGAACCGAGCTCCAGCGCTCGCTAATGGGGTGATGAATTCGAATTTGTTCCGGCGACTTGTTAGCATGTTTGCCGACTAACTGAATCCATGACGAGGCATAGTTTTGATTGCTATCATCGGTTTATTGCGCGCGAGGTACATCGTGGTGATGTTGATGGTGCTTGCTGATGATGATGGCGATGGTGTGGTGAGCTCGCGTTATTGTTGCCGAAGCTTTTCGGAGTTCTGTTGTAAATCCATTTGTGAGGTGATGTGTTAATTGGATTCGCGCAGCGCTTCTTCTTTTCAGACCATCGATGAAGCATTTATTGGGAAGCGTAGCCAACAATGCATGTACTTAATTCCGGGTGGAATGGTATAACCCAGTCAGAGCGAAAAAATCCAAAGAGGAATTCTAACAATATTTTGACTACTTTCAACTCGCAATAGAATGGCTTTTTACCAGTTCGATTAAATACCGCTTAGCCGGGCCTTTATGCGAGAACAATTAATCATTAGGTAATAATCTATTTTTTTTTGTTTGTGCGCTGAGTGAGGAGAATTGGCTAATGCTTTCCTTTCTGGAAATGATTGTGGACTGGGTTGCGTGGATTTGTGTGGTTCTTTTACTTTTTTAATTTCAAGGTCCATAAATTTGAATTTGATAACCGACTGGGAAATGTTCGATTTTGAATGAGGCTATTATTAAAGATTTATTGGATACACTGAGAAGTACACTACAAGGTTGCAAGCTGAAGTATACTACATGGGAAAAATCTTGAAAAGATCAGGGAGCGAGGATGGAAAAAAATGCTACCTAATAACTTTGACTTCGAGCAGAAAGGCGTAGAAAATCGATTGATGTCTAACAACGCGAAACGGGCCTACTCTTCGTTTATTACATTCTAATCGCAGTCAATCTCCATATTCACAATAAAAAATTGCAAGTGTTCCACTGAAAAAAAATTATCCTGGGTTTTATCATCACAAAATCGTTTTCGATATTTACCATAGAATTTTTTTAATTTGTAAATAAATGGTACAGATGGTGCGAAAAGAGCTGAGTTATTAAACTTACGAAGACACAGCAGCGTTTTTCATGGTTTTATCTTATTTTACGGCATTGAAAGTCATAGTAGAAAACAAAGAAAAATAATAAAACAAATTAACGTGTTTGCCAAGAAAAACTGTCAAACTGAATACTTTAAAAAATTACTAAGTCAATTTTTACACCCAATAACTCGTCTCTTCCTTTCGGCACCATCAGCAAGAAAAGTCATCGTAAGAGTTCCACGTTCAATTCAATTTTTGGAAGACTAAAGATTGGAAATATATTTTTTTAAATTTTTTTTGGTAGAAATTTTTTCATAAAAATTGAATCGAATTTGTCGATATTTTAATAGACATACTATTCTATTCGAAAAATATTTATTTCATGAGTTTCCGAAGCAAAAAATATGGGAAGTGTGGTTCCGGGGTGACGGATGGCATCCTCTTCAGGTGCATGTCAATAATAGTGTTAGTGAGTTGCTAACCAAAAGCACACTAGAAGACGAAGTTGTTGACTAGATTAGGAGGTTCTAACCCACGATAAACTGACTTATACCAAAAAATATATTTTATTTTTTTTCCCTTAAAATAGTTTTCATTAAAATTTTCTCCTAAAAAACTTTTCATATATTTTTTTTTTGAAGAATTTCGAATACAAATTTTATCACAAAAATATTTATGACACGAGTTTTTGTAAAAATTATTAGCCATTAGTATTTCTATTTGAATATTTTCCCGAAAAATTTTATCACATAGAATGTGTTCAAAAAATGTTGTTTCCTATAGAAATGTATTTATTAATTTTTTTTTTGGAATTTTCGATGGAATTTCCATTTCAATAATTTTCTAGAAACTTGTTCTTACATTTTTCGAATTCATAAACTCAATTTTATACGTTGCAAAGTTTGTTTTCAAATTTATTTTGCCGCTTTGATTGCTACAGATTATTTTTGACAAGAAATTTTCCAATTATTTAAAACTTTCTGATGATATTTCATTTTAACAGAATTTTGTGGTAATTGGTTTAAAAACAATTCTTATAACATTAGAGAAAAAATTGCGGGGGGAATTTTTTGGAGATATTTTATGGTTTTTATCAAAAAATTTTGGAATGATAAAGTCACTAAATTTTACAATTTTTTCGGGAGACATTGAAGAATGTTTACCTGTTTTTTTGGAAAGCTTGATTTTACACAATACTGTGGTGATTGGGAAATTTAAGGGTACATTTTCCAGTAATTAAAACAAAATATTATCGTCAAGAAATCACACTTTCTAGTTCTGCTGAACGTTATCTATATTTTGTGGTATTTTTTCAAATAATTTCTAAAGAGTTTGAAGGAAAATTCATTCATAACACAATGTTTATAATGCTAGTTATTTTTGCTATATTTGTCAATAAGAAAACCGATTAATTTGGGATTTTTTGCGAAATGATTTTTTCGTAAAGCTTAACTTTAAGGTATTTAAGATTTCTTTATGTTCTCTTGCAGAATAAATATTACATTATATTTTACCAGGTTGTATGACGCGAAATATTTTCGTAAGGAAATCAGTTGTTGCAGTTTTACTTAACAATTTTTAAACCTTACTCTAAAGTATGTTGTGGTAATTTAATTAAGAAAATCTAAAATATTTCATGAATTTTTGATGTCATTTTTAACTTTCATTTTTTTCATAAAATAATCGCGGAATTAAAAATTGTATTGAATTTTTTTTCACTAATTATTGTGTATTCTGCAATTTTCTTCCTTTCCATCAAATTTTTGTCGGTTGATTCTTGAACAAAAACCTAATCGAAATAAGTTTGTGTGTTTGTGTTTGGAAACTTTTCCTCCAAAATGTCGAGACAAAAAGAAATCATTTCGACGGTATGTTTGGAATAAAAAAATTATTTTGAAAATATTTGGCTGACAGCCAATGGTTTTCGTCATAGTAGTTTTCCTCGTAAATTTTTCTCAAAGCTTTTTGGGCATTTGATTTTTTTATAGAATTTTTACTATTTTTCTGGTTTTTACTAGAATTATTTATATTGGACTTTGTTTTGCAGAAACGTTTCTATCAATATTTGCCAAAAGATTTGTTCCAGAATATGTTTAAATGAAATATTTTTCTGCATTTTATTTATTTTTAAATAAATTATCATGAAATTTTTGATCAATAAATAAATCGGATGATTTTCGTAGTTTTTGCACAATTTCTTGAGATGGAATTAATTGATAAAGTTTCTCAAAACCTGAATGGAAGCGGACTGGGCGGTTTGATTTCAATTTTGGACGTACTTTGAGCTTTGTCAAATTTCATGCAAATCGATGCACATTTGCAGATCTTATCGCAGAGTAATTTTTCCTCGTATAGAATTCACTTTCAAGTGTTAACTTCATCGGAAAATTTTATTCGATGAATCAGTCATCGTTTTCAGCAACGAAAACACATTTTAAGCATAAAACAATTTCGATTCAGATCCATTTAATTTTCAGTCAAACCGAGCAAAAGTTTTCTACCATCAATTTTATTATGATCGCGCGAGATTCAGAATTCAAACAAATCAAATCTAAAAATACAACAATTTATATTGAACAGCAAACCGAATTTTTATGGCTTTCTCGGTAATTCGAGAAACAAGAAAACATACTCCTCCTCCTTCTACTTACTAGCAAAGTTAACAAATCATTCAAACATAAAGTCGACCATTGTAAGTAATTCATTTCTATTTTTGCACTTTTTTAACTTTCTCTTTTTTTTTGTATTTATTCGATTGCCAATCAATAAATTCTTCGTGGAGATGCCATAACACTTAGGCATACTATTCTTCTGACCACTTCGCTATACCACACTACATATCCTCCGAAATCAATTCCTACCCCTACTGCGACTTACAAACTTTTACCGGGGCGAAAAAGATTGATTTGGAGCGTGTAAAACGTGGTTGGGTTCATGTTGTACCTACACGGAGCTACAAGCCTTAAATTGGATTATCCGGGAATAACAATTGTTTGAATAAAAATTTGAAGACATGCAAACAAAGCTCATTGGATCGCAATGATGTGTTCATGGTGTATTTGTTGGGTAGACAATCGTCGAGGGTTGTTTACTTGATTTTCCGAATAGGACGACGACAACTTGGAATTGTTTACTGATAATCTGAATTTATTCAAAAATTACTCAATACTATGAAGAAGGCGACCAAAAAAATGCTGCTTTTTGATACTCAGTACGATAATAAAAAACATAATTCAAAAACGCTTTTACCCAGTCAAAATGCTTAATTTTGAAGTGGTTTCTCCGGCGGCACTTCTTCTTTATTATACTAACATACAAGAGTGTCACTACTAAATCATGAGGAAATAACATGCAGAAATTATGTCCACACAAGCCTAAGACACTTTCATAGAACTTTATAACAAGATTAATTCATTTCAAAATTCAGAGCAAACATGTTTGTCTTTCAAGGACACACAAGAGGAGGATCATTTAGACTATGTATGCATGCATACTAGCTGTGATGTTGTTCCTTCTGACAGCACTTTATCCAATTTGCCATGCAAACTAGAACGGTCCTGCATGTGTTCCTCCCGCCAAAGATTAAGATGCATCTTTTCATATATGGATGTAGGCGCGTTGTTGCACAAGAGCATTAAGCAAACAAAATTAAAATTGTCAAGAATGAATATAAATGATTCCTTGGCAAAAGGAGTGGAAGAAGTAATTTAAAATCGTCCGCATCTTCGTCATCATCATGGGGTTGTGTCCTAGTTGATATTCAACGTCTTGGCGTGTTGACATTACAGAGTATTTAAGAAATAGCTCACAAGCAAGGAGTTTTGCGAGTGCATATTTTAGTGGATTCTGTTGGAAATAAGAATCTCGTAAGTGAAAAAGGAAAATGCTAGAAATGATGTTTTGCATAGGCAAACGTTGCAGATTTAGAGTAGCTTGGGCAATGACAAATGACTATACAAGGTGTCTTTTGGAAATGTGAAATATTGCAGTTTGTTCTACTTTTTTTTTTTGATTCTTGAGAGTCCTTGCCTGACTGGGCCATGTGTGGTGCAGGTATTTTTTCTTCATTTATGAATGGAATATGTTATTTTTCATATTAAAGTAAACATAATTTGTTACCAAATGAATTTTGCTACCACATGAGATGAAGGGGTTTAATGGAAAAAAATTTAATCAGGTTTACTTACTATTAATTGATGAATATATTTGCACTTCAGAAATGTACATACCTGAAAAGATAATAAAAAGAACGATTATTTAGTTTATGGTGATGACAGAAGGCAAATTTACAATAAAATATAAAATGTTATAACTAAATTTATTAAATACAAAACCAAATTCTCGCTAAGTAGACCAGTAACTTTGTTCTTCTTTCCGTCCATCATTGAAATAAGAAAATACGACTTTTGAACTTCAAAACCAAAAAATTTACGGAGTTTATATTTCTTTATTAATGAAAAAATTGACTTTTGTTTTTTTTGTTGCATGCTGTTAAATTAAAGTAGCGATTGAAACTTAAAATAGTTTCTATTGAAAGTTAAAATATTTTTTTAGTTCAAAATTACAAAAAGGTAGTACCCAAAGGTTCAATTGAATTATTTTTTGAAGAAACTTGTAAAGTATTATTCCACAATTTCCTGCTCAATTTGACTAAAAAATTCTAACACATATTTTTTTCTAAAAAGAACTACTTGTTATTCATATGACTTTTTGCAGGAAAATTATTTTGTCCAAGAAATGTTAATTAAATTGAATGGAATGAGTGTTCGCATACATATCGTAGCTAAAATATGTTTTTTACAAGGGGGAAATTTTTGAAGAATGGTGAATAATTATCGCCATTTTTGTGTGAATTTTGAAATTAAATTTTGCAGTTTTACCGAATTTTTCAAAATAAACATTGCATTATTTTCTCTTCTTTTTCAAATTTTACCGACTTTTCGATCAAATTTAATAATATAAATTTTTGAATTAATAAATTTTTTGAAATTTTTTTAAGAAAATTTAAAACACTTCCACATAAATTAATATTATTAATAAGTAAGAACAAAACATCATTCAACAAAATTTCGTGATAGAATATATTCGTGGTTTTTTATGAAGCTAATTTCTCGTAGGAAAGAAGCATGAAAAACTTGAAATTTTTGTTTTTGGATAAAATTATTTCAAAATTTTATGAACATATTTTGAATGAAATGATTTGCTGATTGCTAGTATTTTTCCACAACTTTGAGATAATCGACATGGTATTTCATATATATTTTAGATTATATTTTGACATTTTAATAGAAAGCTCGAAGCAGAATGTTTGTGTCAAATTTCCAAAAACAAGTATGGTGAATGATTTTTTTTGAAAACATGTGGTGATTAATTTTTTTACTACGAATATATTGGTTTTGATTTAGTGCAGAATTTTTGTCAGTATTTTCTTTTTCAATAATTGTTTGTAAAAAATATTCACAAATTGTTTCAAAAATAAAGCTTTGTGATAGAAAATGTTGATAATTCTTTGTCTCAAAATAATTTTTTCCAGCGATAAGAGTAGAAAAATTTTGAATACAATTTCGAAAAAAATATGAAAATTTTCCATAACTTTTGTTTTAACATTTCAAATAGAATTTTTCGGTAAGTTTCAACACAATTCGTCTTAAATTAATTCATTGATATTGAATTTTCTGTTTTACGTACTTAATTTTATGGAATTTTTTGAATGGATTTTTTCCGATTAATTTCAAAATATTCAACAATTCATTTGATTAAAAAATCATTCGTTTGAAAACAAAGAATCAGTTTGTCATAATAGAATTTTATAGCAGAAGTTTTGTTTATGTGTGCTTGGGGAAATTGAAATTTTTCAAAGAAAATATTCTAAAAACACTGAACGAAAATTTCAGTGGAATTTCGTTCTCTTTTATATAAGAAATCGTGGCAGTTTAAAGCATATTTACTATTTTCGAATATTTGTTTTTGATACACATCCATAACATTTTGAATCATAGAATCATTTGAATCGTCATTTCATTTTGAATATTTTCTACAGTTGTTTTTTAAAAATAATTTAAATATATACTTACATATTTTTTTTCTTAAAACTTTTATAACGGTATATTTTGATATATTCGTTTTTGTTTTTATTTTTAAACGATTTTTTTAATAGTGTAGATTTGCAATGATTGTTTTATGTATTTTCAAAAAAAAAATTAAGAATTATTTAAGTAATTGTGTCCAACAAATAGGGCCAAAAAAATTTCATGCAAAACGTACATAGAACTTGTTCCATTCAAAAAATTATTCAACGTATTTATCATACATTTTTTTTAATAAAGTTTTTGTTTTAAGGAGGAAGAGGTAGTTTGGTATTTACGTATATGCTCATGTGGTTTGAAAGGGTTTTCTCCATAATGTTTTTATCAAACACTCAATTAAATTGTTCAGTAAATTCAGTCTTGAAAACGGCATTTAAATTAATTTTTTAATCAGATTGAAAAGATTTTTTCATTGAAATTCTTTCTATTTTCCAATTTTGTTAACCGAATATTTTTCGAAATCAAATTTTTTGAAAAAGATTTTATAGTAGAACATTAACATGGTTTTTCAGTAAAAATCAACTCTTTTCTAAGGAAAATGATAACACGATTTTGCGTTTGTTTATGGCAACATTTGTCAACAACAAATCGGAATTGATTCTAATTTCATTTATGATAATTTTTTGAAAACAAAATAATTTTTGCAACGAATCTCATTCACTTTTTTATGGCAAATTTTACATTAATTTTTAAAATTTACTATTCAAGTAAAAGCGTTGGAATAGTTTTTAAATTACTGTTTACGGAAAGAAAAAATTGTATTTAGGAAAAATAAATTAAATAAACTTGATGTGAGAATTTGGGGAATTTTTCATTCTAAAAATTCAACCTGAATATTTTTCATGCATATTTTTTTTAACGAAATAGTTTTGCAGCATTGTTTTTGTACAAATATGGAAAAGGTGTTTTAATTTTAACATGACAAAAATGTTTATGACATAGAATTGCGCCTTTTTTCCTAAAAAAATTGTATGGTGTTGTACTCGCCTACTTATTTTTTTAATGGATTTTATTCCCAATAATTTTTTCATGTATCAAATGGTAAATTTTTGTAACGATCTTTGCATCGATTTTGTTGCAATAATTTCACAATTTTTTCAAAAATTTAATACAATATTTTTCGAAATTATGAATAGAAAAATTATGATGTGGTTCATTCAAGAAATTTATGCAAGTAAAGTCGGAATCAATTTTATGTCAAACATAAAAAGATTCACTTCATCTTTTCTGTAACGTAAGCTATAAAATATTTTCAAAACGTCCAATAATATTATTTCAAATATGTCTGAAATTTACAGTCTTCTTCAAAATCTTCAGAAAAAATTATTTCTTCATTCTCTAGTATCGTGATTTGTCACCATCAAATCGAAGAAAGGTTGAAATTGTTCACTATATCTTATCTTAACTGAAAATAATCTATCAGTGTTCCACAGACATGAACACTCGCAAGCAGTATCTCACTTCAACATTTCGTTTAAAACTCTTCTTGGATTACCATTCCAGCAAAGTGGATGACTTTGGAATGGATTTTCGACAATTCCCTGCCTGACATGTACCAACTTCGCCGAATACCTATTTTAAGGCATTATTTTAAAAATCCAATTGACACTAATGAAATTCTTTGGAATTTGGCTTTCTTGTGCATCTGACAATCAATTCATGCTCAGATAAATTCTTTCCACTTCTTTTTCAGTTGTCACTAGTTCATGTGATATTCTGAGCTTCCAAGTATTTTTCTGTAGATAAATAATTTCAAAAGTCAATTGGGAAAGGTTTTTTTAGGCTAGTCTAGTCTCTAGTGGCTATAGTCTGTAGAATAGATAATCTGCCATCATCACAATAAACACACATCGAAGTCAATGACATTGAAATTTTTAAGTTATTTGAGTTATTTGAAATTCACAAGCAAATTTATCTACGCAATCCAAAGTGATGTTTTCGAAAATAAATTATTATTAATCATCATCGTAAGAACTTGATTTATTGCTGAGATTCCATTCAAAGGGGCATTAAGTGAATAGAATGTCTGAAGAGATTCGGTGAGAAATTTTTTGGCAATATTCTAAAGTGAATAATGATTTTTATGGATCATAAGTTATTTGTGTATTTGCCGAACTGAAGTTTCCGATATATTATTTTTGTTATATGATAAATATTCAAATGTACGTAACCGATTTCGTTTTGAAGGTGATTTGTTTGAAAAAGAAAGGGTGATTGTGATGGATAGTAAATATTGACGATTGGAACATGAATGCTTCATCATTGTTTCGTTAATGGCTTAAAAATATGCTGCGGTTTTCAAAACGCAATAAATTTTGTTGAAATATGTTAAGAAGTTTTGGCAAAATTTATAAACAGGGAATTAAAGTGCAAAATTACACTGAAATCTAAGGAAACCGCACATTTTTTTCCTTTGATTTTCTCTCGTTGTTTTGCAACGATAATACACCTAGCGAAGAAAAAATAGAACGAATTGGTTTTCGTAACATATTCTGAGAACCACTGCTGCATTTCCCCTTTTACGTTAAAATTTTGGAAAATTTACTGTAAGGTTTAGGAAAAGCGGATTATGGAGTACTTTAAATATAAGTGAGTATCAAATTGTTGCGATATTGTTGTGTAAACAAAGAAGATTTAGGCGCTAACTTTATAAAAATGGTTTCGCGTAACCAAATGCCAATTGAAGTTAAGTGTATCACAATTAATTTCCCTGAGCTAAAAGTTTCTTAAAGTGAAATTGCGAGAAGAGTGAAGCATTTTGAAGCTGCTATAAGAATTTTTTAAATAAATATGAGATTTTTGGTTCAATATCTCGAAAAATTGGAAGCGGCAAGCCAAGGAAGACAACAAAACGGGAAGATAATACTTTGAAAAATCTGCTTGGAAGCGCTGCAGAAACAAGGCTGAGATGATGTCCAACTCCTTCGAACGCGTCAGCATCCAAACTGTTGAGAGGAGACTAAACGAACAAGGGTTTGCTCCCCAGAAGGCTTGCAAAAAATCCCCTTGACTTTGGAAAAAGGTCTGAAAATTGGACTTCAGAAGTCTGGTCGAAAATATTTTCTTTAGACGAGTCTAAGTTCAATTTGTACGGACAAGATGGGAGGAAAAATTTAAACAATGCTGCACGTTGCCCACATTCAAGCATTCTACGTAATGGTATGTGGACCGATAACAACTCAAAGGGAAGATCACATGAAGTTTTTAGAAGGATGCCAGAATGCTGCCGATTACAAGGAAATCATCGAAGACTGTGTAAATCCTCCTAAAGAAGAGTTATCTCAGTACACATTGGATCCCATTTTTTAGATCGATTCTGCTCCCTGCTACCCAGCAAAATTGTTAGGTTGCCTCAGCAAGGAATGTAATATTCGATCAGGACGTAACGGTTTTCAGTTGGCCGTTGAGAGGAGGCACACTAATTTTTGCCGAAAAAAATTGTGGAATAACTCGTATAACAATTATTGACTTATCCTCCTTCTCAAAAAGTCGAGGACATTAATAAAAAAATCGAAATTTTTCAAAATTATAATAAAAACTCGACCTTTTTTCCTACTTTTCTCATTTCTAAATTTAAAGGGTCTTTTACGTTACAACTTTTCAAAAAATCAAAACAGTTCGTAGATATGCACAATGAGCTAGTTAGGAGCTGTATGAAAAAAAGAAATTTTATATTGCGCAGGCATAGCAGAGTAGATGTATATGGCGTTTTTAAAAAATAAATCGTAAAAAAAGTAAACGAGATTTTCTCGAATTCATGTTATTTAAGCTGGCGGACACGATTTAAAAAAAATACTCAATCGATTACTCTGACTTTTTAATATGTTTTTGTACACATATATGGCTTCAACTGATAACGAAATCATTATGATCGGTATCAAATTTTTCGATTTTCACTCAATTTTCCACCCTTAAAAATAGGTTTTTTGAAAATGACCGCCATTTCGTTATTTTTTAATTAAAAAATCCATTCGGGTACCTGGCATAGGCACTTTAACAAGGATTAATTTGACGTCTCCCCCAACCCTCCTTAAATGATCCAACCGTCTGAAATCATGTCGTCGTCATTTTTTGATGTTTTTTTAAAAAAATATTATGGGTAAAAAAACAATAAAAAATCTATAAAAAAATATTTTTGTACACCCTAAGTATCAATTAACATATGTACAAAATTTCAAAATGACACCTCTCTTCTTTCTATTGAAAAAAATGGTAATTTTTTTTTGAAATGCGTAATCTAAAAGACCCTTTAAAACGATTCATTTTAGAAGTACAATGTGTGGGAGTAAAAGTTGCGCACTTAGCACCGTCATAGTATGGTTTGACTAGGCTTCCACTGACTGAATCCGCAGCCGCCCAGCACTGTTTTAAAGTCAGCAAAAACTCCTGAGGTCGCTCTAATAGTCCGATTTTATTTTTATAAAATGTATTTGATAGCTGAAATGCTCTTTTATATGTAATATGTATTAAATTTGACCTGTAAGATTTTGAATTTTGTTAAATAAATCCAGATTGCAAAATTATTATGAGAAATTTACTGAATCGAATTTGATGAAAATTTGAAAACAGCATAGTTTTATATTATTATAAAGATTTTCCAGGCGAACTATGAAGGTCCAAAGTGCATTCTAAGAGGTAAAAAAATTAAATAGAAAGGATTTTTTACCTTTTTTATTTATTGGTATTGTGCGGCAAGGGTAAAATGTTTTAAATTTTTTTACTAATCATATCTTATGGACAATTTAATCACGCAACTTTTATTTCCTACCAACTTTACTTTAAAATGAACCGTTGTGAGAAAAGTAGGAAAAAGTCGATCTTTTTTATAATTTTTAAACATTTCGATTTTTTTATTAATGATTGATTGATGAATTGGGAGGGAGGATAGTTCAATTATTGTTATACGAGTTACTCTACAACTTTTCTGCGAAAATTTATGTGCCCTCTCTCAACAGCCATATGTAGTAGTATTTTGTAGATTCGCCCTAGTCTATATTGCTTACCACCAGGGTCCTTAATTTCTAGGTTACAGAACTGAAGAAATATTTAGGGATAAAGTCATAAGTGGTCAGGAAACAGCCTTGATCTCAATCTAATTGAGAATTTTTGGGCTGTGGTGAAACAAGAATGAAAAAAACAAACCTTCTTTACTTCAGGATCTGAAAAATATAATTGTGAAGATATCGTTTGGGGAAATATCTAATGACATAATAAAATCTAATGAATCAATGCCTAGAAGAATGAAAGTGTTTAAAAAATCTAAAGGAGGTGCTTCCAAATATTGAAAACCAAAAAAATTTGATAAATAATAGTAACTGAATGAAACAAAAAAAAATGACTTCACCCTTTTTCTACGATTTTAGTGCTAGAAAACTTGGTCCAATATTTGCATAAAAATTTGGGATTAGGCTCATTTCACCTTCTAGTTCATTTTCTATATCGTGCCATTGTAAGCTTTTTGTTTTTTAAGGGTGAAAACTACCCCTAATTGTAAAAAATTATAAAATAACATTTTAAACCTTAATATCAGTAAAATTTGGTTTGGATTGGTTAAATAAGGATTATTTTATGCTTTAGGATATAATATCATAATATTTCAACTCTTGTTAGAGCTTAATGAAAAAATAATTCCCAATCTGTTGCTCGCATGTTTTCATTTCGAAGCCACTTTTGAATTTGGTAGTAGCATCTTTTTGTGTGCTCGTCTAAGGTATCAACAGTGGGTAGAAGGGAAGAGGTTTTTTCAAAAACGATTTTATAGGGTTTTCCAAGATCTATAAGACTATGTGAATTAAACTCCTTAAGATCCTTTAGTTTTTAAATGGGGTGCGTTTAAAGGGCTCCAATAAGGTGGTGTTCGCTCGTAAATAAAGGGTTTAAACGGCTACATCTCGCCAAATTATTACTGTAAAAAAAATCTACGCACAGAGAAATTTTTATCATTAAAAAAGCTACACTTTGGTACTCTAGCATTTTTTTCGTATCTCCAGTATTTTCGGAGATACTTTGAAAGCAAGGGTGAAAAATACAAAACCGCAAAAAATCGTTTTAAACTCCAATTTTTCTAAAATTTGGCATTTTAAATTGATCAAACTTCTTGGATGTATTGATAATACATATATAAAGAGAATCACAGAAGAGTGAAGATCAATTGTTATTTTCACTGATTTTTTTGCAGAAAAAAGTAGATACCGACCATATTTTGATAATACGTCGCTCAATTTCCATGCTAGATACTAGAAAGAAAGGTCTAATTATAAACTTAAAAAAAAATCTATAAATTTTCCTCGAGAAATGCTGTTTTCTCGTTTTTTGACTTGGAATCTTTCAAATTTAGCATTTGACGAAAAAAGCTAACCATGTAACATGCCATACCTCGATTCGTATTAGTCATAAATTTTTTTTAATAAAAGCATTGTTTTATTGTTTTAAAAGCTACAATTTTGCTCTCAATTTTTTATTGATAAAATGCATATTTTTTGAGTTATTCACGAAAAACCCATTAAAAACGTCGATTTTTTCGTCGAAAAAACTGTTACTTTCAACCGCGAATAGCTCGAAAAAATATTAGTTTTACGAAAAAAATGTACAGAATGTTTTTTACTTAGAATTACTTTTTCCATCGATTTCTGTAGTTAAAATGTAATAAAAAATTTCCACCCCCAAGATGGGGTGACCATCCCAAGGTTTTTTTCACTATCTTTCGATTGTTCGCGTGGAATTCGATTTTTGCTGGCGCTAATGTAACTGTAAACAGTTAGCAAACATTGCATCCTTTCTTTTCAGACCAATTTTGCAAGGATCGAACCGGTAATTGTGCAGAAAAATCATTTGAACACCTTTTATATTCACTTTCTAGTATGGGGGATCTGCGCTCGATCTCCCGGATTTGATTTTTTCAGTATTTTTCGATTGTTCGCAAGGAATCGATTTTTGCTGGCGCTGATGTAGTGGCAACGTACTGCGACATGATATAGAAAATGATCCTTGGGCTATCTTCTGTGAAAATGTCAAGTAAATCCATGCTGGACGAAAAAATGGTGAGCTAAAATGCTTCATTTGCTGTACTATACATGCAATGCCTTTTTATGTATTTTTCATCAAATAATTGATTGACAGCATGATAATATCTTGAAATAGTAATGATTTTGTACACAACTAACAAATGCACAATATAGAATAACATTCGTCACCGTTAAGCAAAAGAGATTTTGAATTGACCAAAAAAAAAAAGATCTACTCGTACTTTTTTGTCGCTAGGTCCATCAAAAATCATTTAAGACATTCTCTTATTAAGCAATTAATTTAATATATTTGCAAAACCTAACGAATTCTACGCTAGAATAACAACTTGAACATCTACGGTCATTAAAATTGCATCTATTATTTAATTTCTCGTCGTTCCGTTGTCAGAACAGTAGCTAACAAGCATCTTTCACGAAATCACTTCGATTCTGTTTCTAATTCTTTCAGACCAAAAAAATATCGAAATATATTTAATTTAGAGTAGAAGTTTCCTCCACTTAAAGAACATGTGAAAAATCGCTGGATTGTCGAAAACCTGAAAAGATACTCCGCCAAGCCAGCATTTATCTAGAACATATATATGTATGTACATATCTTCAACTGGTGTCAACTTACGATCCGGATTTTTCAAAAGAAAACCCGTTTACGTTCAATATATACTATACTATAAAAATAATTCGTTTCTCTATAAAAGCTTATAACGATGAATACTCAATTTAATGCCCACAAGCTGATATTGTCCATAAGAATGTATCTAGCCATACAAATATTGGCGGCCAAAAAAAGATACACAAAAGAACAAACCAACAGTTGGAGGAATCATCTTCAGTGTCGCCGCTGATCAAGAGGTGTTGGAAAGAATGTCCGATAAATTGCCCGAAACACGCCCCGATTGCCAATAATTTATGTTTAATTGATTGCCATCTTGCATTGATGTAGATACATGTGTGTATCTTTTATACAAGATGCTTGGTGTATGCAAGGTTGATGGAGATCTGCAATTTTTTTTTATTTTTTTAAGATTTTGGGTGAATCGAAAACGACGAAAAAGAATTTTTTTTGGAATAAAAGTTATGGCAAGAAAATCAAATGAAAGTTGTCACAACAATTTTAAAAGTTGACTCGTTTTTGAAGCTTGAGCTATAAAAAAAATTCCAAAAATCATTTCTTGTTTTGTAAAATATTCGTGGCTACGCATAATCGGAAATTGATTGTGAAGTATGTATATATCGTTTGGCTTGAATTCGGTTCGTGCGGTTATTTTACAATTTGGATTATTTTTGAACAAATAACCAAGAAGCTTAGGGTAGAATTTGGCGGCTTTGATCTTTTTTTCTTTGGTTTGGTCGATGAAAAGTGAGAATTTTAATCAAGACGGCCTATATATTATCGGGCCTAATCACTACTGGTCCAAAAAAAATATGTGCTCCGAACCGAAACAGATTTGTAGAGCTCGACATGCTTACAATAGATTTCAATAATTCATTGGGATCAAGTTGAAATGCGGCGTCGTAGATACACAAATATCCAACACACAGTAACAATAGGAGAGACCATTAAAACGTTCATCCATTAACGAAGATTTTTCAGCTGAATGTATAGTAAACTTCAAGATTGAGCCGTGAAGTGGCCCGATCTCCACAAAATTTCAGTTTTATGGTCCAAAAAATCTGAACGAACCAACAGGGAGACGATGAGGACACATGATCTTTATTAGGATACTCGTTAAAATCGTGCAGTCGTTAAGTTTTGCGGCAGTTTTAAACGATGAAAACATCCACACATGATCAGTGAGAAGAGATTTTATGATGGGGCTTTAAAAAGATTGTATTGTGAGAAACAAATTATTCTGAAATTGGATAGTTTTGAATTTATTTTATGGTGCGAATCTATTAGTGTGTGCTCTTATAGCGTTGGAGATTTTTAAATCGATTTGGATTGTACATATATCAGGATCTATGACACTTGAAGATAATTCGTTTCGCACCCAGAATTTGCCAGTTTTGATCTTTGATTTTAATTTTTATTGGACATTAACGTTTCACTTTTTTTTTGGCCCGTGAAAAGATACCGCTTAAGCATCTGGTGGTAAATCACCAGTCTATATGTAGAAAGCAAGTCTTTTGGGATTTTAGAAGCCATTTGGGTGATTTTATACGATCAAAGATTAAATGTAATTTTATTTAACATTTAATCTTATTTAAGAGCTAATTTTAATTGGTCTGTTTCCAAGAAAAACAAGCCGCGAAGTGCGACCCTTGAGGTCCACACGGTCAACTTCCCAGCTATATCTAGATAAACATTAAAAATATTAAACAAAATAATAATTTTAAAAATGTGGTCTACGTGCGATCCTTGAGGCCCACACGACTAACTTCCCAGTGGGGTAAATAAAAAGCTATAATTTGCTTTTATTATTAATGACTATTATTGATAATTACTATTATTAAACATTATTATTCTAAATTAATATAATTGCTTTTATTATTTTTATCAATTTTTTATCTAACCATAAAAGCTTTGGTAGAGGAAGACGTCTTCACCACCTAGTCATCGTCTACCAAAGCCTCGGCAACCTCGTCCTCTTTGTCCTCGTCATCTTTCTTGTCCTCCACTTCGTCCTCAACTTCGTTCTCCATCTCCGCCTCGGAATCCACAACTATTATTGAGGGTATTTAATTATTATTTACAATAATCATTCGTTATAAAGAATGTTTGACCGTTACTGAATAATTATAATTGACTTTATATACAATATCAAATTATAACTAATATTATTTGATTGTTATTAACAATATTAATGTATTTATAACAATATCCAATTATTAACTGCATTAGCGTCTCTACTCCCATTCACCCAAACCTGATAATATAAGTTTGGAATTTCATAAATTAATCTTAATTTTTTTTTTAAATAACATTTTTTACAAATTTGATCACAATTTTGCTAAAATGCACAATAATAACAACATTACTATGAAGGCATTTGGTATCTGCACGAATTAATAGTGCGTATCAACAGTTTAAAAATAAGCAATTTTTAGTCGTTTTTTCAGTTTTTTCATCCTAAATAAAAAACGGCTAAACAGATTTTGCTGAAAAGTCATTCAGTTTTAAGTTACGTGATTACGCGTCAAATGAAACCGGTAACACGCCAATCCAATCTTTGGTTCTTGAGATAATCGAGACGAAAAATTATTCCGAACGCACATACGTACATACGCACATCCGCACATACGTACATACACACGCACAGACATCTCTCTAAAAACGATGGATTTGGATTCTAGAGACCTTAAAACGTGGAGATATGTCAAAATTTGGGATTCGCAAAATCGACCCCATTACAATAACTTCCCATAGGGAACTGGGAAGTTAAAAATATTACTACTTTAAATAATAATAATGAGAGGTATTCATAGCAGCAACAGGAATGAGTTGATATTAATCATATCATCTACGGAAGGTTTTTTTTGGACTTCTATCATTTAAGCAGTTTTTTTATTAACACTAAAACACTGTAAAAACTATTAAAAATCTGCTCAAATTATGCAAATATTATAAAACTTCGATTGAATTTACAACAATTTCCTTAGAATAAAAGATATAAATTAATGTCATTCGTATGAACCCTCTATACATAATAACTTTGAATGATTTTATATTTTTTATTTAGTTTTTTTTTTATAATCATGTATTATGGTTTTGCTGGTTTCTCTTCAAAAACTGATAAGAATGTATAAATTTTATAAAAATTTATTTCTGTGCTGTGCAAATCAAGTTAAAAAATTATTTTTTATGAAAAAACCTTTAAACCCTAAAAGCCTCGTTTTTTGCATTTCTTTTATTAAATTAAAAAGCTGCTGAAACAATTTTTATGTAATGTTAAAAAAATTGTAGCAATGTTAATAAACGTTTATTGACACCTTAATGATGCAAATATTATATCTGGTTCGTGAGATATAGTGAATGATAAAAATGACCTTGGAAATCATGATGACTTTTAATTATTTTTTATTTGTAATTTAATTTTTTACGTAATCATGAGAAAAAGTTTTGAAATTGTTTCTACAAATATTGTTTGGAGTATATAAATTTTATAAACACTGATTACTATATTTCGCAAATCAGGTTATAAATTTATTGTTTATGAAAAAAAATCTAATTTTTTGCACTTTATTCTCTTAAATTAAAAAACGGCTCCAACAGTTTTTATAAAAATTTGATAGATTCACGAAAATGTTGATACGCGTCGATTGGCACCTTAACAATGCAAATCGTATGTTTGGTTCGTCAGATATAAAGCATGACAGAAATGGCCTTGAAGAACATGATGACTGTTAATGATTTTTTTATTTTTTATTTGATTTTTTTTGTAATCATTAGTAAAAACTTTGATGTCATTTTCAATACAACTGTTTGAAGTATATAAATTTTATAAACATTGGTTAGTGCGACTTGGAAATAAGGTTAAAAGTTTATTGTTTTTGAAAAAACCGTTATTTTTTGCACTTTTTTTTAAAAAATTAAAAAACGGCTCCAAGAATTTTTTTAAAAACTTGACAGAATCACATAAATGTAAATACGCGTCGATTGACACCTTATTCAAGAAAATCGTACGTTAGGTTCGCGAGATATAACGCATGACAGAAATGACCTTCAAACGGGCAAAACAGCAAACCCCCCCGACCGAAGTTTCCTAAAAACTAATCAGCTCTTAAGATTGCAAAGACGCTTCGATTGACACCTCAACGAAGTCGATACGACTTTGTTTACGTGAGTTATCGTCGTAGAAAAAAGTGTCCACGAACGTACATAGGTACGTACGTACGTACGTACATACACACACACACACACACATATATATCTCCCTTTCTAAAAACACTTTATATATACTCTATAGGCCTCAAAACGTAAAGAAATGTTGAAAATTTCAATTTCGATTTTCGAGGCGATTACAAGAACTTCCCATATACTGGGAAGTTAAAAAACGGTGCACAAACATGCAAATAAGACACAATTACCTTTTTCATCGTATCGAAAAGTCATCAAATTTGTGGTAGATATAATCTTTTATTTATTGTTATTCATTTTATATCTATTCTATAAAATTAATTTGTTTTCACACTATTAAAATGTTTTGATATTGCGATTAATCGCGAAGAAAAAAAATTCAGAAACTCATTTCTACGTTTTGCATTTTGTGAATGTTTTTTTTGGATGAGAAACTTTGCCTACAGTTTTGGAAATAATGAAACATGAACGAATTGTATTCAAACCTACTTAACTTTGTGTTTACCGAATCGTATTTTCCAACAGAAAAATTGGATTCGGATTAATTTTTGCGAGTAAAAATTTTATGTGAGCAAGAACATTTTCGAGGATAACATTTTAAGAGAACACTCTGTGATATGATGCACTTATAGTTTACTGGAAAAAAGGGTGGTTCTGCTTGATTTTCTTTTATTTGAAGGAAGTAGTTTACTCATAGCTATGCTTTTTCCTACAAGATAAAATAGTTGTGAAAAGTATTCTGCCAAAAATATTTAAACAACGAGAAGTTAAGGGGTTACATAGGTCCTGTATTTTCAAAAAAATTGATGGAAATTTTTAACTTCCAAATAAAAGTATAGTACTTCAAGAGTACTCACACCAAATTTGAAGTAAATTCGAGTAATATTACCGGAGTTATAGAGATTTGAATACCGCGTGGTCGGTACGTGCGCTCTGCCTTATCTAGCGTATTATACGCATGCAGCGCGGTTCTACCGCGTAAAATCCGCTCCTTTCTTTTTCATCAAACATCACAACATCAAAAGGATGCTCTGGACATCGCGAACGAACTGCTGTATGGACCTGGAATCGATGACTCAATGTAAGTCGCTAAAAAATAACTTTAATTCATTAAATCGCGGTAAAAAAAACCTTAAACGCGTATTTCTCGAAACTTTGTTTTTCCGCGCGGTAGACACGATTTCTCGAGAACGAATCGGCCGATTTCGCACAGTTCCTCTTTATACTATTGACTCGTGCTTGAACGAAGAAATTTTCATTAGGTCGACTCGTTTTTGTTTTATACGAAAAAAAAAATGTTTTAAAAACGACGAGAATCGGAAAAATGCTAAAATATATGAGACGAAAGCCAAGCCATTTCAAAACTTTAAATCTCATGTTTTTTTTCAATTCCTTCGTTAAAACACGAGCCAAAGGCATAACCTATAAGAACATTTTCGAATTTTCGATTTGGAATGAACCTGCACCGAAATATTCTACCTACCGCAAAAAAAAGTTGGACGAGAAAAACTGCAGAATAATTGACAATTTTTAATATTTTTAGCTGATATTTTGTACAAATTTTTGAAATTCTAAACTTTTATGTGTGTTGAAATTTTAAATAAAATAGATTTTTGGTTTTGAAAATACAATTTTTTGAAAAAGTTTTTTCTATTCAAGACCTATGTAACCCCTTAAATTTTTCTAGGAAATGCTTGCATAAAAACAACAGTTTTTTGCGGTTTTTTCATCCAAAATATTTAACGAGATGCGACTGATAAATCCGCGGTCCAAGATACTTAGCGATGATTTATTATCTCACTTGTGTTAACACTTATTTTCACACTCTTTGGTAGTATAAAATTTAACTTCTTTTCGATACTGAGGTCATTAGAAAATTATCTATCGAAGGAAAAACGTTATCATGCCAGGCGATTCGACTTATTTTAGTAATTTATTAAAGTACTTCGTAAAGAAAGGAAAAACGCGGAATCAAATTTTTGAAGACATGTCATAAGTTCTTCAAGAATCTGCGCCTTCGTAAACTATGATCAAAAAATGGGCCCGCTTATTTCAATAAGGACGAGAAAGCTGTGAAGATGGTCGTCGCCCGGGGCGTCATTCTACGGTAGTGACGAAGAAAAATGTCGAAAAATTAAAATTGGCCGAAGAATAAAATTTTTGCAGACAGCCCAAGAGTTGCAAATTAAAACAGAAGGGATTGGAGAAACTATGCACCAGCATTTGAATATGAGAAAAATCAGTGCGCGTTGGGAACCAAAGACTAGAAAAGGATTTATTGGAGTTAGTCGGGGAAAATTTAGACGAAATTTGCGACCGAAGAGAAGAAACCTAGACTGAAAAAAAAGATCTGGAATCCAAACAGGATCTGTTGAATGGATGAAAAAAGGAGAAAGGTCACCGGAGATATTCAAGGTTCAAATGTTGGCATCAAAGCTTATGAAGACTGTTTTCTGTGACAGCGAAGATGTTTTGCTGCTTGATTATCTGCCAAAAAGGACTACTATGAATGGTCAATATTACGCAAATTTATAAACTCAGACACGACAGACAATCGTACAAATGAGCCGTGGGAAGTTAGCGCGCGGAGTACTGTTTTTGCAAGACAATGCACCTGTTCACACGGCGCAAATTTTCAGGCAAGCCCTGAAGCAAACGAGCTTCTCAGAAATAGACCACCCACCCTACAGTCCAGGACTGGCTCCCAGCGACTATTTCTTTTCTTCCAATTTGAAAAAGGAGTTGGGATGTCGTAGATTTTCCGGTGTATAATGATAATAAAATGAAGGAGGCTGTAGAAAGCCATTTTGAGGGCAAATAAAAGGAATATTTTTTGGCGGTTTAAAAGCGTTATACGCCAGATGGGAAAAATGCACACTGTTTGAAGGAAGGAGGAAGGAGGCAATATTGAAAAATAAAAATAAAATACTCATACGTTTCTTTCATTCAATGCACTAGGACGCGGACTTATCAGCCATCTATCGTATGAAAAACAAGTGCTGTGAGAGGCATATTTCAGCGATTTTTTTTAACCGTAGAAATATTGTTTAGTATTTTTTTTTGCAATTCAATTTTTAAATTTTGTAAGTTTTAGATTATAAATAGCTTAGTTATTGTCAATATTTCATTTCTTGAGCTTTGAAAAAGATTTTACGTCCGTCCGCTTACATATCCTGGACTGCTCAAGTCTAGGAAGTTTCGTTATATGCCACTCGACAATAAATGTCGCCACTGGTACCTTTCTCGCACTGTTTTTAGTTTTGCGCACGAAATTCGATTTTTGAGTTACTTTCAGGATACAAAAATATCCTGAGATAAACTTTGTTACGTTAATTTTTAAGTCGGCCGCCGTCCTTTTTCACGGTTCGGGCAATTTTACGTGCCATTCATTTGCGAAGAGGAGCGTATAAAGAAGGAATTTATGAGGCTTCACCAATTTTTGTGCCGGAATAAACATTCTTTTGACATCTCAAATTTTTTAAATTTAATCATAAATATTGAATGTAGATAAAATTAAGATGACTTCAATTCAAAGAATATTAAACAAATTCTTATCTTGTATTTCTTTGATTATGAATTTTTTTATTGCACAACACATCCTTTACTGCATTCGATTTTTTCGTTTAGATTTTTTTAAGGAAATTATATGAATATGCAGTTCATTATTCCATTAATTGAATTGATTCGATATTTTAATTTTTACAGGTCCATATCTGTTGATTTACTGAGTTTAGGTATTGAATATATGCTCTAACTCAGAATATCGACGAAAGGAACCTAATTTTACTCGACTTAACTGCATGTGCGTCTCTTAAAAGCATATTTTCAAATTAAACTGAGGCAAAATGATAGCAAGCTTTCCTTAATCCTCAATTAATATTTATTTCTACCATAAATACTACTAATATTCTAAAATTACCGTTCAACATCAACATAACCATTCCACCCGGAAAATATATTACACCATAAAAATTTATCATTTTCCAAAAAACCTCTCCATTTTGTGCTAATGAAATTCTATCCGAAAAAAGGGACCACAGCAGGCAATAATCATGCTAGGCTATTGCTAAAAATCTCATTTTGCCAGCTCGTCCATTAAACAATTATCTTTTAAAGTCCATTCTTATAGCGACCAAAAATATTGTTAGGTCTTTGTGATGTGATCAAATATTAAACATTGACCTCGCATTTCAATCATTTGCTAGCAGGTCCTTTTATCAATTCAGTCGACTCACTGCCATTTCCGTTTCTTTTGTCTGTATATCCTTTTTATTATATGTTTGCTAATATCATCTAGATTCCGAACATTTTCTTTTAATTAGATTTCACCGAAATGTACATTTGCCGACGTGAAATATTTCAGCGGAAAATGTTTTTTGTACATTTTTTCAGTTGTATTTTTTTTTTAAATGTAGCCTAATTTATGTGCCTAGCCATATCCTTGACTTGATTCTTGTGAAATTTCCATGGATATCATCAGCATTGAATTTGTTTTTTTTTTCGGGAGGATGGTGGTAAGATTCTGCTATTATATCTTGGACCAAATTATTAATTCTTTCGTTTTGCCAGCCTCTCATTTTTTTCTGTTTTGTTTTCATGAAAGCTATTTAAAAATTCGTTATGTTTCTTGATTGTTCAGTTATTTTTTCGTTTATCCTTGGCTGGTTGAAATTTCACAAAGGTAGAATTGTTGAGGATGGAAGTGATGATGGTGGTTTCTTTTTGTGGTAGGGCAGCACGATGAGATTTTCTTGGATTTTCATAAAGCATTATGATTTTCATTGGAAATGTGAATTGTGAAAGAAATTTTCAGCTTCAGGTTTGAACATTGTTAGGGTTTCGTAGCAATGGTGTTCGTAATTAGATACACTTCAATATACATATATACCAAATAATGTTGGCAGAGTCCTAGATTTTCCCTGGATTGAGTCGCTTTCCACTGCAGTGAATCTTATAAGCAAATGCTCTTGAGCTGTTGTCAATGAGGTTGGGATGTCGAGACATTTTCAAGTATGCAGTAGTTTGCATAGCTGTTGATGCAGTGAAAGAATTACTATTGTTGATTTTCCAGACAACGATAGTATGTTGTCTTCGTACAAATTTGCTGTTCGTATCTTTCGAGGGCTTTAGATGTCGTTATATGTAGTGGGTGAGAATGTGACAACACTTTTATGCAGGAATCTTGATTTATGTCGAAGTTACTGTACTATAATACATCACTTGAAGGTTGACTTGATTGAAAGGAATTTTGAAGAAGATTATGACTATGGAATTCAACGTGCCAAGATCTGGACTTCGATTCAAAAATAGACTAAGGCGAACCATTTAAAGGCTATGACTAGGAAAAACGATGTGTGACCACATTTCCGCCAAACTACGTCAACCTACAAGATTTCATCAGCCACATAAGAGGGTGGGGTGAGAAGTTTTAGGATTGATCCAGAGATGGCACTGGCAGATCTAATTTTTTGCTGGTATTCTATAACAATATCCGTGACTAGATGGTAAATTTCGATGTCGATTGCTAGTATACGAGTATACGTCTGATAGCTTATTAAAAATGTCGTACCGAGTGCTTACGCGAAAATGGAAAAATCTGAAAAACGTACGGTTATCGAATATTTCTATTAGAAAGGCACACAAAAACAACACTTCAAAGTAAATATGAAATGGTTTCAACACTGAAAGATTTTTTTCCATTCAGTCCAGTCAAATGGGAGTTTGACCATGCATTTTGGGTAGGCAGAGAAATTTTTATTGCAATGCGTTGGTAATCCAATTCAATTTTCCGGGCTCCATCTTGAAACAAATAAAAATGGGACACACCCATATCTCCGAAACCATGGTTCCCACAGGAAAGTTGTGTATGCCAAGCTTGCGTAGAATATAGTAAATGTTCCCCCTACTTGGATGTCGTTTTGGGCTTGTAACTATGTATAAATAAAAGTATAAAACCACGTAAAATTTATTTATGCACGACTTGCTGCAAATTTTACACGAGTTTGCCATACTAGACTTTTTTGTGAGATATGGAGCCGTCCCCCGTTTGTGAGATATGGAGCCGTCCCACTTTTTTTCGTTTCCAAGATGGAGCCCAGAGGATTGGGGCTGCGACCCCAGAAACTTGGATTTAAACTCACAGTAAGACATATTACACATTGCGCCAAAAATCTGCCTGCTTATCAAAATGCTCAGCGAGTTTGGAGTTTGTCATCAAAAGCCGATTATTTGGCCTAAAAACGCGTTTTCCACGCGACTTTCTCCCGTTTAGGATGGGATAACTCCCGCTAATGTACAGTGATTGAAACAATGAATACCGCAAACGATTTGTGACAAAATTGTTTTAGAAAAACATTCGAACGTGTTTCGTGTTAAGTTGTGGCGCCCAAAAGTTGTTCCCACACTTTTTGGGTGTGGTTTTTGAGTTGTAACTTTTTTATTATTGACACCACGTAAAAGTGATGTATGGACGATTTGCTAAAAAAAAATTCTACGCAAGTTTTACATACACAACTTTCATGTGGGAGCCATGGTTCCGGAGATATGGGTGTGTCCCGCTTTCTTCCGCTTTTCAGTAGGGTTTTGAATTTAAAAAAAAGGTCGCACTAGCATTGATGCCCCACCACGTTCAGCACGCCCTATTGAGGTCACTACTGCCGAAATAATAGAAAAAAAAACATAAAATCGTGGTACAGGATCGCAGATTCAAATTAAGTGAGATAGCTGCGACTAATGGGATACCAACTGAAATGTGTACATAATATTTTACATGAGCAATTGCGCATGAAGGAGCTCTCTGCTAGGTGGGTGCTGTGTTTGTTTATGCTTGATTAAAAATTGCGCCGAAAAACTGGATTGGCCACGAATTTGGCACTCTACAAGCGAAATTTCAGCAAATTTTTGCATAGATTTATAAATGTGGATAAATCTTGGGTTCACCATTACACTCCTGAAACTAAACAACAGTGAACAGAATGGACTAGACCAGGTGATCCAACCCTAAGGACAGCAAAAACAATTTTTTTCGGTGAATAAAGTTATGGCAACTGTTTTTTCTTTGGGACGCGAAAGGAATTATTTTCATTGGTTACCTTCAGAAGGGTGAAACTATCACTGGTGAATACTAAGCAGGATTATTACAAAATTTGAAGGACATAATAAAAAATGACCTCATTTAGTAAAGAAAAAAATCTTGTTTCAGCACGACAACGCACCCTCTCATACGATGATCGTTGCGATGGCTAAAATCAACGAATTGAAGTTCGAATTGTCCCCTCACCCCATCTAGCATATTCTGAATTTAGCTCCTAGTGAATATCATTTGTTTCGTAACGTCAAAAAATCGATCAGAGGTAAACAATTTAAGAATAACAAGGAAGTTATTAATGCTGTAAATGCGTATTTTGAAGAACTTGACGAATCGCACTACAAAATAATATCGTTTCTTCCTTTTCGAAAGTAATCTGTGATCGTTTTGCTGACTATTTTCAAGAAGTTTTTCACGCCAAATATTTTGGTAGATGCTGAGTCCTCTGCAGTTAATCAAATGTTACTGATTATGGACATGTATCTCTCAAGGAAAGATGTTGTTCAAGCTATTAACAATCTTGACGTTAATAAGAATCCTGGCCCAGATTTACTTTCCCCATTTTTTGTGGTGAAGTGTATGGACCAGCTTGAAGTACCTCTGCACTTTCTTTTTAATAAATCTTTGACAAATGGGAGTTTCCCAACTTATTGGAAATTTTCCCATATAATTACTATCTTTAAAAGTGGTGACAAGCGCTCTCTCCTGAACGATAGAGGCATTGTTATACAATTTAAAATCCCAAAATTATTCGAAAAAATCGTTTGCCAAATAACAACAACGTGGTTTCCGCAAGGGCCGATCAACTACAACCAATCTCATGGTTTTAATTTCTGATGTCGTATTTGAAATGGAGATGGGTTACCAAACTGACGCAATCTACACAGATTATAGTAAAGCATTTGACCGAGTCGATCACACCATACTGATTTCCAAATTGCAGAAAATAGGTATCATCGGCTCTATGTTCAATTGGCAAAATCAATTAGTAAAATTTCAGGGATATTTGTCCAAACCAATTCTCGTACATTCTGGTGTACCTCAAGGCAGTCACTTCGGCCCTCTTCTTTTTAATGTTTTTATATCAGATTTATCTATAAAAAAAACCTCTCGGACGTATCACATCTTTTTTATGCTGACGATCTGAAGATATATCACACCATTAAGTCTCAATTTGATGCTATTTTCTTTCAATTGAAATTAACTTCCCTACAGCAATGATGTGATGTAAACAAACTTTATTTAAACGTTGGGAAATGTCATGTAATGACTTTTCCCGCAAAATCACAACGTTGAACGATGCATACGTTCGCAACATTACTGTATTGGATAGGAAAGAAAACATTGTTGATCTTGGAGTTGTCCTAGACAAGAAACTATGCTTCAATTTGCACTACGATAATATTCTCTCCAAAGCTAATAAACAGCTTGGCTTTATTGAAAGACGTGCCAAAGAGTTTAAAAATTTGTGGGTAACTAAATCATTATTTACCTCACTGGTTCGCCCGTTACTAGAATATGCCAGTAATGTATGAAACCCAATTTTTCGAGTTCATGATGCTAGAATAGAATCAGTCCAAAAACAATTATTGTTGTTTGCTTTAAGAGATCTCTATAGCCCTGGTGACTTTCAAATCTTGCCTCTTTATGTAGTTAGATTGGAAGTTCTGAATTTGTCGACTCTTAAATCCAGAAGAACAGTATTGTCCTGTTGTCTCGCCTTTGACGTGATTAAGGACCACATTAATTGTTAATAGGTGTAAGATCTTTAACACTTTGAGCAACCACTACTCTCCTAACATCTCCAAGTTCAATTTCAAATCCTGCGTGTATAAAGACCTCTGATTCTAGACTTCATTATCCATGCCTAAACTTGTGACGTGCTTACAAAAAATTTATGTCTTCATCTCCATGAAGGATCTTCTAGGATTCAAACCAATTCGTCAGTTAGACACTAACCGATCGTTTCCTCATCTCTGGACGAAATATCCTCAAAGCTTCTAAGATTTATTGTCATGTTCCTAGGAACTTTAGTAACCAATTCATTATAGAATATCTGAACTGTTCGACAGGATTAAATTGATCAGACTTTTAACAAACGCTAGACAAACTGACTGTGTTGAACTCTCCCTCCCCCCGAGATCATTCCCATCCCAAAGTGCTTCGCGTCGTCCCATCGATCGCTACACCTCAACAATATTCATAATTTCTTATTTGATTTTCAGCTTCATTTACACAACTCCTACTTACCAGCAAATATGTACACATGTAAATATTAAGACCTAGTTTATTTACAAAATGCTTCGAACTGTCTAAACATCACCTGCACACTTCATTGGAATTCGTTCACGGCATGAGTGCGCGATGTGATCTTTACGGAGCTTCTTTTTCAACAAGGGTGGCTTCTTGGCCCTCCCCATTTGATTGAAATACGCCGACCCATGTATACCGTAACACACGAAGAAATATCCAATATTTTAGATACTTTCATCAAGTGGCCGCAACCACTTGACAATCTTGCACGTAATCATATTCAACACGAGAGGAGTCACCATCCTTAAAATAACAAAATGCAATGGTTCACATGCATTCAAAGTGTCAGACACTTTTTCTCAAAACAAAATGGAATGCATCACATAAAATTATGTCGATTATGAGAATGAACATTTTGAATTTAATGACAGTACATTATTGATCGCATACCACGTACTCAAACAGTTTGGATGTCTTATCAGAAATCAGTATACGAACAAGATAGATAAGTATCTATTCATTTCGAATTCAACAGCACTTCTTGTTCTTCCGTGCTCTAACATCGAATTCGTTGCTTTCATTTACGCACCGGGACCAGCAACAAAAATTTTGTTCTTATAAAAACAGTGGACCATCGTCTGTTTAAACAAACCCACACACAATTTTCAAACGAAATGACGCTGCACATGATGAGGAAAAATAATATTGGGACCCCTTCTGGGTTTAGGTCATTTCTTCAGATGCAATGAGATAAAGAGCACAGGGACCAAGACGGAACCCTGTGGGATTCCACTATACGTTTTTTCTACGTTCGTCTTGGAATCATCTCAAATTAAGAAATATGGTTAAACGACCATATGCACCATACGAAAGGTTGTCTCTTGAATTTTGTATAGTCTTATCGGACGTGGTCTCATCCTAAATGTTTAGACACGTCCCGAAATATTATTTGATAGTGGATCTTGATAAAATTCGATGTCACATTATGCCCACGATCGTTGATCATGGGAATCATGGATTGAATAATGGATCGAAATGCGACGATGGTGGTTGAAATAATAACGAAAATGTTTGGGTAGCTTTGTCACACTTGTTCCAATGTTCTTTGGGTATTTTTTTTAATTAGTCAACTGGATGGATCTCTTGGATTTGAAACGTCCGATTCAGAAATGTTGAACGCCACCCTGTTTGTTTAATCAAGATATGCCCTACTGAATGACAGCAAGGACATCTTACAAACTACATATATGCTTGCTGGTATGTGGATTTACAAGTATATTGTCTAGCATAAATATTTAAAAGACGTCAGTCGTAATAAATAATTGTCGTATAGGCAACCAATGAAAAAAAAAACATATATCACACTATCATAAATTTAAATGACTTAGCGCGGCTATTGTAAGGTTTTCGATGTCTAGATTATGGGCTATCATAAAAGGGCCTTGTGGGATTTGTTTGTGGTAGGAAAAGCAATCCATGGCGAGAGGATATTGGACTTGGGGAGTTTATGGCTTTTCTGTAGTGTCTAGGGATGAAGTGGAATTAAGTGGAAGTTGTCGCGAGTGATGAAAGTTCAGACTGGATGTAATAAGTGTGTGTGTGCTCATTCTGTCAATCATTGATTTGATAAAAATATAACTAAATTTATTGGGAATTGGGTTTGATCAAAGAAAATTTGATTCGGATCGATATGTTTTCAGACGGGTCAGATTATTTAGGACAGACTTCATTCGCGTAGACTTTAGGTTGTGCATACTGTAGTTATCATTATTATTTCATGTCCTTAATATCAAGACAAATTTATTCCCTGTTCAGAATGCATAAATATTGTTATCAAAACACTTGAACTCAAAAAAAGAGTTGGAAACGTTACGAAATATGGAGCAAATCACAAATAAATTAATAATAAAGCCTAAGGAGTTTTTCTACCTTCCATTTTTCGAAATAATGTCTGTTTTAAATATTCGTTTTATATAGAAAGAAAAAAGATATTAATATGAAATTTTGTATACTCATTTAATATTATTTAAAGAACATGAAAAAAAAATATTTTTTAAAAAAAAGGGGTTGACATGATTTCAGACGTCTGTTCGCTCTGAAAAAACCCATAACGGGATATTATTTTGTATTAAACATGGTATCGCATAAACAAGAATAAAAAAAATTGGTCAAAAAATAGCGAAATGGCGGCAGTTTTTTTGAACAAAAATTCGGTTTTGAAGCTAGAAAATCGGTTAATTCACATCCGCGTTCTTAGATCCTAGTGCATGCGATAGTCGTATATGTATACTATAACATACCAAAAAATACAATCAGTTGAGGTTTTTTTTTAAATTTTGTCAACCAGTTTCAAAAACATGTTTTTGAGAAAAACGTGTTTAAAGTTTTCAAACCGTTTTTGTTGTTGTTACAATTACACTTAAAATTAATTAGCGATGCATGAATCATACAAAAGTCCTACCTCGTCCTCGAACATGCTTGATATCTCGTCTCTGCGAGCTGTTTTTCCTCTTTTGACGCATCGGGGCTGCGTTTATTAGCGATCTTGATTTGTAATTGATCATGACTGTCCGCATGCTTTTCAGTAGCAAACCCTATTGTCCATTACTTGCATGATTTTTAAAAGGGTGCAAAAGCCTTCATTTTACAAACCAGCAGCTGTCCGTGAAGCAATTTTGACGATGTTTTTGCCGGCAAATATATTTTGTGGAACCATATTCCAGACATACGAGTTAAAACTGTCTTTAGTGTTTGGGTATTACTACCCAAGCAACTCTTGAATAAACCGTCTAACTTGAGATTTTCGTTTTGATTCTCCATTATTCAGACGATATTCACACTCGAGGATATACAAAAGATCATATCCAAGCAGCTGCTCAAAAATGGGGCGCGGGCTCAGTCTTCAGAGCGTAAAACTCTGAAAGTGCTATATCACTGTAACTCTCTATGTAGCTGTGTAACTAACGTTGAAATTTTAATTTTGTTTTAAAAACATTCAAACATATTTTGGTGAAATTTACAAATAAATCAAAAAAACAATTTTGAAAATTTCAAAATTTCTAGGTAGAAAGACCCCTTAAATCGCACTAACACTTGATATTGCTTTCACTGTTCTGCTTGAAATAAAAGGCAATTCAATCAAGAAATCGCAATCGCTTTTCGTCCCTTAGACCACTTGATCGTACTCAAAAACACGCGCCCTTGTTTGTCCGCTTACATATCCCCAGGCATTCAAGTCTAAACAATTCATTACATACCACTCGACGGCACAGTTTTCAGTTTTGTGCAAGAAATTGAGCTCTGAAAAAGTAGATTTTAGACTCTTACATGAAATATTCCATTTTTCTAAACAGGATACGAAGGTATCAATATGTCAACTTTGCTTAGTAGTTTTCGTGTGATGGTTGAACCTATAGACAAACGATTTTCAGACTAACCCTCATTAAATTTGTTACAGCAGTGTGTTCATGGCTGAACCTTTAATCCAAACTGAACTTTTAACCGAATTGATGATGTGCAACCTTAAGGGGACAGTCTGTGTCTTTTGGACCAAATTTCAATAATTTAAATGATACAAAACTTTTGTACATCAACAAGCAACTATTGAACTATAAGATTTTTTTCACTTTTATTTAAAAAATGGCGACTATCACGGAGACACCCACATACTGGTTGACATGATATCTCCTCACTGGAGCATCTGAAACAAAAAATCCGAATGGCATGTTGAATATAATTGGTTGGCTATAGCCCGTAGCAGAATTAAACATTTTGGACGAAAAAACAAACAAAATGGCTGATTTTTCAATTAAATTGTTCAATAAAATCGTTAAAAATTTATAAAAAATTGGAAATCTGGTAGGGGCTGAACCTACCCATGAGCTGAATACTCAGTAAAAATTTCAGCCCAATCTGTAACATAGATTTTTCGAAATCGTGTCAACCAGGTCAAAAAACGTTGTTTCAAGAACAACGCGTTTAAAGTTTAAGCACCTGCTGAGTGCGCTCACACACGCTCTATTGTATCGCTGTACATATATATTTCTTAGTTTTGCCGACCTAAATAAACATATTTAAACTAATTCTGCATATACTTAATACCTGTTTCATGTTATTAAAATTTTTTTTTTTTTTGAAAAACTAGACCTAGACTGCCCCTTTAAATATTTTTTTCTGGTGTTTCTTATGGTCACAAAAAAAAATTTGGAAACAACTTTGAATGCAGAAGACTTAAAATAATTTTTGAACAAGTAAAACAAACTGTTTTTTTCCATTTTTTTTAGGCTCATCCCTGAAAGGTTTACAGTCGCAACATATAAAGATTCGAGGCCACAATCAAAATACTGAATTTTTTGAGCGTTCACAATACATAATTTCATTTCGAGGACCAACTTGTCCTCACTTTGCAATTCAAATAAATTCACATTATTCCCTTCCGTCGTATCCAAAAATATATTCAAACATTTCCATGTCGAGCGATTTCAGTCAACAGTTTTCCAAAAAATACCAATCAACACTGCCTACTTTCAAGGTGACTTGACTTGAACGGTTCCCCGAGCCTATATCCATTGACATTTTAATTTATGATTTTATAGCGATCATAAATTACAATTTTAAGACCTTTCCGTACAAAAATCACAAAGAATTTCAAGTCAACCGACAATCACAGAAACGACAACAGTCCGAAATTCAAATAAACATTTTCTACAGCTCGACTTGAATTGAACGAGGGTAACAAAAAAAGCACACATTGAATAAACACACAAGGTACCAGACTTGAGTCCTGCGACACTCTTCCGATAAAGCAATAAACACTCGTGCAGACTACGACGAGGATGTCAATAAACCTGAACTTGAACCTGAAATTGAACAAAAATGGTCGAGGAACAATGCTGAAAAGGATGCAGTTTTAATTTTCATGAGCATGTCATAAAATTGACGACAGAATTATGATGAAAACACTTTTCTCATCCATATTTTTTTCTGGTCTTGTCTGGAAGACCTAACAGTTTTATTAGATGTTCATTTAATATATTCTGCGAAACATGTTGATTTTATGTTTGAAATTTTATGTCGCCGTGTACATTTGTGGTAAAATTTTGCAAAAAAAAATGATTCGGTGCAATTCTCAGAAATGTTTATAGGTTTTTTTAATAACTTGCTTACACCCATTTGGTGCCTTCTTTTTGGGCTTCATTTTCCCATAACATTGTGTTTTCGGTTGGACCATAATTGAATATGCTGTTTGCTGATTATATATTCTAAATTCGTTCGTTTGATGTGAACCGGAATACTTTTGCATGGATTTTTTAAGCATTCAAACATTGTTTCAAGTAGCATTGTAATATTTCTGTATTCAAATTGTATGGTTAGGAGGACAATAAATTATCTGCGACGGTTAAAATAAGACAAACAATTGTCTGGAACGATTAAAATGAAATTGTGGAAGATTTATAGGAATTTAATGACAGGATATGAAGCAATGCTATATTATTCGAGAATTTCCGAGCGATTGATATGTGATTGATGGTGATGTGGAACGTGAACAGAAAACTTGATTAGGTGTGTCACCAACTGGACAAAAAGATTTGCGCAAGAATGTTTAACGCAAAGGGTGGACCAGCATAGTTAGAATAAAATGATTACCATTTTTTACAGTCTATGACGTCTATTTTGGATAAGTAATATCTTTTTGGCATAGTTCCAATTTAAATTTCCTTTGGCGTTTGACTAGCAAAATAGATCCAAAAATTACTTCACTTGTGCAGGAATTTTTTGATGAACAGTTTTAATTTTTTTATACAGGTAATCCTACAACGCGGTTTTCTACAACACGTTGATTTTCAAGAAGTTATCTTTCAATACGTTATTCTTTAACACCCTATCCTTTGATGCGTTTTTTTAAAACATTATCTTACGATACGGTTTTGATCTTACACGCTAAGAAAATTACGGAGCTTCCGTTCAGCACGGTAGCCTACAACAAGATTTCATTATAAGAGTTATTTATTTTACTGTAAGCAAATTAAAGGAACGTTAGTCCAGCAGGACATCTGGAACCATTTTTTTATAGAAGAGAGAATTTAAAAGCAGGCTGGAAAATAGTGACCCTACATACATTGAATTTCACTATAAATTTGTAAGGGTCAGCAAAGAAATATTGAGTTTTTTTTAAAGAGGGTCGAAAATCCAAGAAAATTACGAAGAAATCGGTTCAAAAAGTGCTGTCATCATTCTACAAAAAAAAATTATCTCGTCTTATTGTGGTGAACAGTTGAACAAAAAATTTAATAAAACGAAAATGAATTAAATTATTCAAAAATTAAATAAAACGAGAATGAAATAAATTAATTTTTTTTAGCTACATTTTTGTTTTACAAGTGTTTATAATTTTTGTAAACACTGTTGTATACAGAGAAAAAAATTTAAGAAGTTTTTCGAACCAATCACTCTATTTTGTTTTGCCTTGTAATGTATTGTAATGCAAGGGACTAGTCGCGTTAGTGTTGCGTCCGCGCACGCGACGGGCCGCAGTAGGGTGGGCCCAGGCGGCATCTAACAGTGTCGGGCGAGCTTCAGTGACGTTATTTTTTCTAAAAATATACCACAAATGCGTTGAAATACGACAATGGCAAGCGTATATTATTGGTTTTTTGTTGCAGTTTGGCGAATTTCTTGCACCAGGTCACTGGTTTCGTTGCGCTTCACGCTTGCAATAGCACTTTTACTATTTTTTCTCAGCAATTTTTGTATTAAGTGCATGGAAGGCGTCTTCTAACTACGTAAGGATCATCTTGGAAATTTTAAGATTCATGAGATTTTAGTTATAGAAAGTTGTACTCATCAATATTGGAATAAAATCTTTATAAAATTAAACACTTGATTTTTTTGGCTCACAAATTTTTATTAATACGACGCGTTTATCTTCAGGTTACATACAGTTTACAAATATTTCCTGGTTTTATTCTTAAATAAATCATGTTTGAAGGAGTAATGATTGGAAGGGAAGGTTAATTTCATTCAGCAGGTTTTCCTTTCTCTTTGTGGCCCGCCTAATCTCATAGCATTCCAAGTAGTCCAACTTTTTCCTCTTGCTTGTTTTATGGAGGTTATTAAAATTGTTAACACTAAAATTATGACCTGTATCAAAAATGTGTTTAAGATGAGAGAGATTTCAGTTCCAGATTCAATAACCTTTCAATCTGGATACCTTTTTTTCTCCCATCCATTTAGTGCCACTTTCACCAGATCCTCAAATATCTCGACTAGCGGCAAAAGCGGGGTCTTTTTGAATTTTCAGTGGGACGAACAGCGCATGTTCGCGCTTCCAGTGGATTCATTACAAGATCTTAATCATGCATAACACGGTTTCTTATAACACGGTTTTTTCTTTCCTACCAGGGAAGAGTTATTGGTATTCAATTTGAACTTTTGGTGAAAAGTGGTTTCTCCGTGTACTCGTGGATGGTGATCAGTTCAGCATTTACGAGAGGACACAACCGAAGTGGCATTTTAAAGGGCCTCAAGTATCACGAAGACGTGTTGTAGAGAATTTCGAACTCGAGAAAGTGTCACTGTCGATACCGAACCATACAAGAGCGACTAGTAAGACGTATTTCGCGAGTTATACTCATCCAAAACTCTACCAAGTGTGACAGCACCAGAAGATCTCGCTACCATGCATTCCGATATCAGAAGAATCGCGCTTTTAACCCAAATGTCGTACCCACAGATGAGACAAGTATATAAGCCTAGAAATTCGCATGTAAGGTCTAACCCATTCACACCCATTGGTGTCATAAAAAAAAACAAAATTTTTTGCTTGAATCAATCACGCTTTCCCATCTATTTATACAGGGTCTGATTTCTGACTATACTTCCGTATTGCTTGTTCTTACGCACACCTGAATAAAAAAAATGGGAAAACATGGTCCTTACTACTTACTTACTCTGAGTAGTAAGGACCATGCTTTCCCAATTCAGGTGTGCGTGTGAAAAAATAGAAGCTGGACAAAATAAACGCGATAAATTTATCCAGAGATTATTCAATAATTAAATGGGTCTTGCTTTCACCCAATAGTACTACCAACCTGAGTGCTTACTAGCTGGCTTCTAGTACGAAAGGAGGTTGCTAGGTTTCCAATCGACAAATATATTCTCAAGACAATATACCAATAGATAAGTCAAGAAATAGATTCTCTTTTAGATGATCGAAAAACGCAGGGTTTGAAAATTTTGAACACAATTTTCCCGGACCTATCACATTTTGAGATATCATCTGGAATCAGTGGACTGATTATGTCTACCATACTTTTGATGATGGTGACCGTATTTTGACAAAATTTATTACTCTAGTCTGAGTTCTACTCCTCATAATAATGGAAGAAAACTTCTTTTACTTAAATGGTGTACGTTTATCCTATTCACAATATAAAAAAAACAAATAAAACAAACTCACACGTGCCACAATGCTTCGTGAACCAAAACGGCTGTGCCCTTCTATCTGATATTTCAATTAAGGCTTCATCCAACCGAATCACTTGATCTTTGATTGTTCTTTGTGGATTTTTACGAATAAATTTTCAAAACAGCATGAAAATTGCAAAATAAATTGCACAAACCCATATGGGTTCACCTGATTGCTGGCAAACTATGTAGCTGGCTTGCTTCCAACTCATCCTTACTTTCCGTACCTGTACATGTTCGCCATTCTTTCACCGTTTCAATTCTGGCTCAATTTCCTCATCATCCGATTGGGATTAGCAAAAAAAGCAAATACACTTCTATAAATTGGTTAACCGCCTGCCAAATAGGAAAAACAGTCCACCACCACTAAAAAGATGATTGACGTACTGCTGATTTTTATGATTTCTGCCATACGTTCCGAAAGATTTTTTTCTTCTTCTTTTTACCGAAGCAAGAAGGTTTCTAGACTCTCTAAGCTAGCACCTTTTTTAGTGCTGACCTTCAAGCCGATTGTGTTGTGCCCTCCGTAAGTGTGCGCGAGAAGAAGAGGAGCCACGAAAGCTACCAACCCGTCCATTGTCTATTGCCGACCGGCTGGGTCCAATATTGTTGTTACGGGGTGATTGATGAGCCTGGAAAAGGAAGCGTGTGTGACGCAAGATGCCACTTTGTATATGCGATATGGAGTCAATTCGTGCGGGCATCTCGCACTTCTTCTGGGGCTAACATGGTCCGCCACTTTTCGCGTGGTACAAAACCTGCCGAAGAAACGGCTGGACGACGAGGAGGATTCCAAGAGCTGCCACACGAAAACCTCGTTTCAATGGGCTCGTTGTGTTGTGAAGTCCAAGCGTTAAATGGATTTCTTTATCGATTTAGGCGTATCTGCCTGCTGTTGTTGGTTTTTTTTATTTCGGTGGAGTGCCTCCACTCACTTTGTGGATCTGATCCCAGTTGGAGCCTAACTCGTTACCATGCACAATCGTTTAAGTATGCTACGAATTTGATAGTTCGTTGCCTCTTCCATCATCCACAACTATTGACCATTTTTGCCTCTTTTCAGCTGGAGGATAGTTAAAAAGCCGCGACGGTATGTACTGTGGACGTGCACAGCACACGGCAGCCACAATAACCGATTACCATTATCGTGAACAGAACAGGAAAAATTCGTTTTGGCCCATTCCACGATTCGATTTTGATTTTGATTTTGTTTTTGTCCCGCGCCTGATGGAAGGATGCCCCCGGTATCTTGTATCTTTTCCATACACGACGACGGTGCATCATCATTTGTCGGCGTCCGCGGGGGCTTTTAAGATACTTCTCGTTACATTAGCTAGAAATTTATGTGTGAAAATTGAGTGAATGGAGCGAACGAGTGACAGGGCCTTCAGATTAAAAGATTTATCAATGGGTAATGGCGGTAGCGCGAAGGATTATGAGTGTTTGTTGAAAATGCAGAACCGGCCAGAAGAATGTATAAGCCCCCCATTATTGGTTGTGGGTGGATTGTCTTTGTGGTGTGGGATGAATGAATGGCTGTAATCAGAGGTGCGTGAGTGCTAGATATGATGGGGGAAATTTATATTTATTGATAGCTACTTATGCGGACATGAAGATTTATAGTGTGGCTATTGTTCGAAAGTGGTTGATATTTGTAGCTATCTCAGCCTAATTTGTTATCAGAAGTTAGGTACAATCGACAACAACAAAGTGCAGGAACTCACTATGAAACCCTAGGAAAATCGGGAAGGAAATTGTATACTAACAGTTAATTATATGGTCTTACAATCCTACTAGATCAGATACAAGATAATAAGCTGTCGACAAATATTATACATCGAAAACTAAGGAGTGTTTTAAGCTGATAATAAAGTTCTGCAATGAAATGCTTCTTCAAACAATCTTAGGAATATTAAAATTTTGACAAGTGAAACATAAATTTGCATTACTTTTGTAGCTATCACACAAAAAAGTTAACTGATTTATCCAAAAAAGACTCAAAAATCCAGGCTTTATGTTACTTTCACGCGAGTATGCGACTCATACATTTGGTAAAGGCAAGAATTATGGTCCCCACCCCCGAAGGAGGTGGGAGTATCTGGCATCGAAAGAGGGGGTTCCCCTACTACTATGGCATAAAAAGTTCACGGCGGTCATAGCCCCATGAGAAGTTATGGGGGTTCCTCCCAAAATCGTTATTCTGCCTATTTCCAAAGATCATATGAAACCATAAAATTAATCTGAAAAGTGATTTTCAGACTTGTTGAAAAGTCGAAAAAATTTAAAGAATAAAAGTTTTTTTGTAATAAATAAAAAAAAATATAAAAAAATTGATGAATGTCATTTTTACCATAAATGTAATATAAATAGAAGTTAAACTTTGGGCACACGTATTCCACCACTCAAACCACTCCCCCCCGCACACACCCGTGCGGGAGGAGCTTAACCTTTACCATACTTTTTAATGCAAAACATAACTCAATTGTTGATTGCGCTTGATACGTAGGTTTCGGCAAACTCTGCATAAAACTTTCCTCGAAAAAAATCATAGGTTCCTGTCATTTATTACACATTAAATCCTAATTTTCTAAAGTCCTTACTTAAAATGCCGAAAAAAGCATACACGTTTTATGTAATTTACAGAACTCATGTAATTTTTAGCATATTTGTTAAGCAGAACACACGTTAAGAAGCCAAGGATGAATCCGATCAACCTGCAAAAATCAATTCAGATTGAAATACAACAATGAAGAACCTAGCAGCCATGTTTCCACTGTAAAAAGAAGACAACACATAGCAACATTTGTTATGGTAAAGAAGCTTAAAAAATGAAATAATACGAACTAAAATTCTTCAGCCAGGATATCAGGACTAGATTTGCGCTTATACGCTTTTCACGATGGTGATTCAACGCTTTGAACTTGCAATATTCAACAAAAATAGGACCATGTACAATGGTTCATTTCTTTTGAAATAGGGTATTGGCATGATGATGGATGACACTGCAAGATCCAGCCACAGACAGCATTCCAGTTTGAGCACATCGCGCAGAAATTCTGAATTCTCGGCGATCACAGCAATAGCAAACAAACGTTGATGTGGAATGTCTATCCACTGCGATGGCATAATCAATATACGACATCGATAAACATCAAATGTTAAATCAACAAGAGTCGAACGGTGTCAGGTGGAACCATCAGTTGAAAGCGATCGGAAATCGCCACAATCCGAGGAACGGAACGCATGAACTCAAGATAAGGGGTCATAAGCCAGTTCACCTATCTCAATTCAAAATCTTTAAAAGTGGTCTAGGTACGACGCTTAAGGGGGGAAGTACCTTTAAACCACAAACTTTAAACAGCCTTTTCTCGAAACTGTGCTTTTTAAAATTGCGGAAGTGATAATAAAAAAACTAGTGAATCGATTTTCATCATCTAGCATTCATTTTAAAGAGCATAAAAAACTGTTTTATATAGACTAATGATTAAAAAAACAAATTATTTTGGGACTATTTTTGACAGGAAGTACAACGAAATTTTTTCATCAAAATCGTAATTTTTTTGAGCCTGTTTTATTTATTTAATTTTAATTTTTTTGAGCCTGTTTTGAAAGGCTAATTTTCGAATTTCGCAAATATTTTAGTCTATCTACTAAAAAAAACCTCTTGAGTAAGAAAATGTTTGCCTTGTTGATTTCAGATGAAAATTGCAGCCAGTATCGCTTACGGAATTTACGACGTCAGCGACGACATGACTTTCAAGATCCTTGAAAAATTTGTTAATTTTCAACTTTCACTTTTGTAGAATATGTTTTTTCCCAACCTCAAACATCGCCTAAAATAAATATTATACTGATTTAATAAGAACTGTCTTCATTTTCCCACAAATCGGTTGCAAAAAAGATTTTGTTTTCGGCATCTAAAGGTACTTTCCCCCTTAATGTCCACACGACTAACTTCCCAGTGGGGTGAATAAACAAAAAATGTCTAAACAATATTGATCAAAATTTTGCTAAAACACACAATAACAAAAATATTACCATGAAGGTATTTGAAATCTGCACGAATGAATAGTGCATTTCATCAATTTAAAAATTAAGTTAGTTTTTCTTTTTTTAGTTTTTTCATACTCAATGAAAATCGGCATGACCGATTTTGCTGAAAACCCACTTAATTTTATGTTACGTAATTACGCGTCGAATGACCGGTTCCTCGCCAATATTATCTTTGGTTCTTGAGATAATCAAAACAAAAGATAATTACGAACGAACATACGCACATACGTATATACATAAACACAGACATCTCTCTAAAAAAAACGATGGATTTGGATTCTAGGGACCTTAAAACGTTGAGCATATCAAAATTTGAGATTCACAAAATCGGGAAGTTAACAAAAACTTTATCGCTAAACTAACAAATGTAGGTTGATTTGAACCGCTCGTCCTCTTTGTGCAACGGCGACATCAAGAAGCAGGTAAGTCGTGGCTGAGAAGATAGATCGTTACCATAAAACTGAGAAGCCTTTGATTTTTTGTGGTTGGGGGCTATTTGTACAGCGACGGAAATAACGACCGGACCAAAACTTACATAGTGGAACGACGACCACAGTTCAGCGACATTTGGACGGCAAAAACGGGCTAAACTAATTTTTAGATTCGGAAAATTGCGAGCGCGAGGAGAAAAACCACAGATTTGGAGCCAAAATCACGTACGTCTTGGGAGTAGAGTAGCGAAAGCAGTGGAAACTCCACATGAAATAGGTAGTGACGTGAAAAAAGGTGTTTTTCTTTAAGAAGAGTGTACATGATGTTTCTCTCAATAAATAACAATATTTTTCGATAAATTTGTACATAAAAAAATTCGGTAATAAAATTAGTATAAACTCCAAAAATTGGACCAATTTTTTTTTAAATTGTCGCTCTTTCAAAAATTTTTTTAGAGGGCTATGTTTTCCACCGCAAACAAATATCATCGATTGTTCACAATGCAAATAATAAGATTTACAATACATTCAATCAAGAATTTCATTTAAATAAATGATCATAAAATTCAAATCGATCATATTTTACGATATCTACTTTCAACAAAAAGATGGTAGTCGACAGTCTTCTTGTTATTCGCATTGTATTTCGATACAAATGTGGTTTGCAAGATCCTTGAATGAACAAATCAATGCAAGAAACATAAGTCAACTCAAATTCCAATATTTGTTTCATGATCATAATTCAGTCAACATTCGATCATTGTATGTATTTCCATTTATTTTGCCATGAAAACATGACCGCATTACAATTCCCGAAAAGCCACAAAAGTAATAATCGTGTTGTTAAATATATGATTGTCAATGGTTGCAGTTCGCATTGGTGGAGTTACGAGTACCTCCTGATTGGATTTTAAATAAAAGTTGAAAATATTGTGGTAAAGTTTAGCTGATAATTTCGTCTGAACGGTTGAAGAGGATCTAATGATTGCCAGAAAGATGATGGTGATATAGAGACTAAAAATGGAGTACATAGATCTTTTGGTGGAGTCATTTTTTGAGATATATTATCTGTTTTGGTGTCACACTATATTAAGTAAGTCTTAAATTCATCTTCATTTCAGATAATTTGTACTAAATTAACAGTTGACCCCCACATGATGTCCTCCAGAAACATATTACTCTCCAGTTGCATAAACAAACCTACTCGTACGCTTCCTTTTTTCTCGTCGTTTTTCAACAGAATTTTCGTCGAATTCGTAACAGAAGAAATGAATATAAATTGGTATGTCTCAAATTTCCTTTACATTTGACTCACGATCTCTTTCACATATATTCGTTTGCGCCATACAAACACGGCCATTGCAAGCAAGGAAGAACATACATAATAATATCTTCATAGTCGTTGTCGGTTGGTCTTGCAGGCAGCACGGTTGCTTCGACTACTGAAGATTTTTTTGGTGTCCCTTTTGTTCGTCTGTTGACACTCATAATTGGATTTGGTGCTTGCTTGGCTCCCATGTATTTATTTAATCTTTTAGTCTTCATTTTTTCTCTTGAAAAAAAATTACAGACAGACACAACCTGTGAAAAGGCGCTAACAAGGTTTCTGCCTCCTTTCAGACACAACAGTTTGTCGATGTCGTGTCATTGCTAATGTTTTTCTCGTCACAAGTCATTTGGAGGAGGTTCATGTACTCATCCTTCTTTTACTACCTGTATTCATTGCAAACATCCTATGTACAGGAGGTATTCCATTCACTTCTTGTTTAGAGAATGTTTGAGGAGGTTGTGTTATGAAATTTCACTACATCAAAGTGATAATGTACCTACTTGCTGCTCTTCATCACATCACCACTCCACGTCAATAAAACGATGCGCATGTTGACATAATGTAATTTTATTATCGCTTAATTGAGCCTTCAAGTTGACGATAAGTTTATAATATCGAAAGCTCTTTCTCAAGGGGTGAAAATGTGTCGCGACATGTTTTAGATATGGATTAGAGAGTGGAAAAATTGAGTAGGATGGAATACGGAAAGAGACCCTTTTGCAATCTTGATCCTGTTTTCTACCCTATTTTTAATCAAATATTTCAAAACATGCTTACAAATTTTCTATGTTGATTGCACCTTGAGATGTGAAGCAACTCAAAAAAAGACATTGCAATTCAAATCGATCAATTTTTTCTTACAATAAAAACCTTCCAAAATATTTCAGCAGACATATCCCATCAAGTCGTCTCCGAGTCCAAAAAAAAACAATCTTTTGAATTATCATAAAAAGCAACACTTAAGCATCTTAAAATGTTTCCTGCGGACATAACAATGGATCCTTGCACACTCACAAAAAAACGAGTATACTTTTTCATAAGCGACTTGAATAATAAGACATTTTCGCTGCCAAGCTATTTTGTCGCGTTCATGATTTTTATATCAAGTCAACAACAAAGACTACGAAGGTCCTTTTACTGGTAAGTTCGTCTGCATACTATTAGCAGCTTAGCTGTACTGTACAAAAAAAACACCGAGCGTTTATAGTTGAAGAATGGTCGGAAAACATGAAGGAATTTAGAAACGTTAAAAGGTTAACTGCACAGTGTATTGTATCCTTCCATTTCGTCCGTCAGCCAGTTGCATCCTTTTTCGCACTGTCGCGAATATTGTCAAAAGGTTGCAGCAGGTAAGAAAGGATTGTGGAAATTCAAGGAAGTGTCCTTGAGGAAGTATTTTATAGTGACAATGACACTTACTTCTTGGTGATTTTCTATTATGCGATCTTACTTCAAGGAGGAAAAGTTCGAGTGATAATTAATATGTCAATCGGAAAGTAGTTAAAATAGATTTAGAGGTTCCCGTGACATTAAGGAGGACTGTAGTGATCCTTGGCTTTAGTATGGTACTTGAAACTGTTATGAAATCATTTTGAGTTTTGATAGAAACAATTTTATCTCTGAAACTAAAAATTAAGAATTAAAGAATTTTATTTTGAATTAATAAACAACCTATCAAGCTGTGAATGATTGTGAATTGAAAGGACGAGGTTGCTTGTTTGATTGTTAAAATTGCGCATTTCTGTTTTATTTAAAAATTATAAAGTACAACTTTCAAGTAATTTAGGCTATTGATTTTTAGTTAACTGCTAGCAAACTTGAGGGGGTTATAGGCTTTATACATTTTTAAAAATCGAAGTTATTTTTTTAGTTTATTTCGATAGTAAATATTCTCAAAAATACCGTGTTAAATTTTTAGAAAAATCCAGGCATTATTATAGTTAAGCTCGATCCAATGCACGCGCCCTATGTATAGTGTTCAGCTCTATATATACAAAAAATGTTCGGATGATACATCAAAACAAGTATATTAACTGTCATATTGAATTTAAAAAGAGAATGCTGGCCCCATAACCTTGCTTAAACGATATTTTGAATACTTGCAACGTTTTGAATTTCGGAGGAAAATTGTCTCTCTCAAAATGCATTTTTCTCAAAACCACTTTTTTGATGCCGTAACAATGGTTTGTCCAAAATTACAAAACCGATCCTGCTGAAATTTTTACTAGTTATTGAGTATATGTATAGTTGTCGTGTGGGAGTTTCAAAATATTGTGTTTTCTCTGTTTTTTAAACCCAAAAATCACAAAAAAAAGCTCAAACTTCGAAAAATTATTTTTAATGGTCCGCCATTTTGTTATTATTGTATATATGGTTCAAACGTTAGCCATTTGCTTTCCAAATAAAGCCTTTTTTGAACTTTTTGTTTCAGACCATTTCTCGCTTCAGGATCATTGTCCCCGTTTAATATGCTTTTTTATATCGCTAGGAGAATGCCGCCATTTTGTGTAAAAAAATAATAATAATTCAATAAAATAGATTTATTTTAGTACGCTTTGACAGTGTATTAATTAAACCAAGAAAAAATTGCATTGATATCTACTCCAGGGGCCTTGTAATGAATTCTTAAAAATAGGTCAGTCAGTTTTTTGGGTGTAGAAAGACTATACCCCCCCCCCCTTAAGCACATATCTGCCAGCATTCTGTGTCAAATTATTTACATTATTTTCTTTTCGATTTATTGAGTCTAAAAGCAGAGAAATATATAAAATGTCTAATAATTTTTTACGTAGCTTTTGTTCAAACAAAATAGGAGATGACTAAAATAATTTAGCAAATCATTTGCAATTAACTTAGATCTGACGCTAAATTTTGACTCAATTCATGTAGATATCAATGATTTTGTTAGCTAAGTAGTCAAGCTAAAGGGTTTTTTAAGGAGAATATTATGAATTGTATGTTCGATGAGCAGTCAATGGTTCGAGGTGAAGCTGCTTTATTTTGGTGAATTTTATGTTTTAAAATTGGATGCTTGTAATATGCGTTTCCAGTAAAAAAAACTGCAATATATGCACGGATTCGCATGAAATTTAACTAATTTTTTCATCGAACAATCATTATTTAGTTTTCAATCATTTAATTGATTTAATGAACAATTTTTGAGTAGATCCCAAAATTATGAAGAGCATTGTTTTCGTTCATGATTTTGAGATCTATTAATAACTTTTCATTAAAATCGCTGTAACTCATTAATGAAATCGGATTGAAATTTATTTTGGCCCAATTTTTTTTATACTCCAAATAAGTTCGGCAATCACATGCCCTGAAACAAGTCCGAATAAGAGTCGAAAACACTCGCCCTAGAATAATTCTAAGACGAAAAAATAGACACTTCGTTTAAGATAATTTGTAGAAAAATACATTTTCTTACACAAATACTTCTAATAGACCAGGGTGGATACGTTTTCAGTTAGCTATTGGTAGGGGGCACATTGATTTTTGCAGTAAAAGTTATGGCATAGCTTGTATAAAAATAATTGACTTATCCTCCCTCTCAAAAAAGTCGGGAACAGTAATAAAGCATTGTAAATGTTTAAAAATTATAAAAAATTCGATTTTTTCCCACTTTTCTCACTTCTAACTATAAAACGATTCATTTCAGAGCAAAGTTATGCGGAAATAAAAGCTACGTCATTACATTTTCTATAAGATATGATTGGTTAAAAATTTGAAAAAAATTTACGCTGGGCGCAAAATAGCAATAATTTTTTTAAAAAAAAGTTTTAATTTAATTTAATATTAATTTTAATTTAATTTTTTTTTACCATTTAGAATGCATTTAGGACCTTCATAGTTCGCCTAAAAATCTTTATAATATAATAAAATAGCACACAAATTTGCATCAAAATCAATCTAGTAGATTTTGCATAATTATGCAATTTATTTAGAAAAATTCATGATTCATGGTTTAACAAGGCTTACACCATTCAATCGGGAGCCGCCCAGCACTGTTTTAGATTTAATTACCAAGCTCAGAAAAATAATCTGAGGCGGTCCTAATAATCCGATTTTAATTTTATAAAGTGCTTTTGATAAGTGAAGTGTTCTTTTATATTTAAAAAAAACTTCCATATGCTTCAGTTTTCGACTTGCAAAATTTTAAAAAATTTGAATTTTTTTAAATAAATTTAGATTGCAAAATTGTTATGCGAAATCTACTGAATCGATTTTGATAAAAATTTGTGTGCTGTTTTACTATGTTATAAAGATGTTTTAGGCGAATTATAAGGATCCTAAGTGCATCCTGAATGAAAAAAAAATTATTTTATTTTTTTAAATTATTTATTGCTATTTTGTGGCAAGGGTATTTTAAAAAAAACAATCAATCATATCTTATAGGAAATTTAATTACACAACTTTTATGTTCGCCCAACTTTGCTCTTAATTGAATCGTTTTAAAGTTAGAAGGGAGAAAAGTAGGTAAAAATCGAGTTTTTTTAAATTTTTTAAACATTTTGATTTACAGTAGCAACTCGTTATAAGCAAACTGATTAATGGCAACTATTTTATATAAGCAGGGCATAATTTTCAGCATTGATCACTCCATATAAGCAACGGGCAAAAAGTTTTGACTTGATATAAGCAACTGGATATTGGATTCACTAAGCAAACTACAAAAAGTGTTTCCAAATAAGTAGATATGCATTAAAAAATATAAAAAAAAGTCCACACAATACAAATTATTCTAACAAGAATGCTGAAACTGTTGAAATCACTGATTCCGAAATTACCGAAGGATCTGAAAGTTTAAATTCGGCGCCGACTGTAACTTTCAATCAATTTTTAAAAAGCGTCGAACTTGTGATTAGCTGATCTGAAGAAATTTTTTTATCCACTTAGTGAAATTTTAATGTTATATTCAATTAAGTATAAAGCAATTAAGGAAAATGAGAGAAATAAATTGAGCCAAGCTAAAATAATTTCATATTTTTCAAAAAACTTACTTTATACAATAATATATATATAGATTTCTTAACAATGTTTTATATTCTTCTCAAATTAAATATTTTTAAAAAAATTACTTATATATGCGTTACATGCGTCTTTTAATTGCTACAAAAACCAAGCATATTTCCATAATTTTCTATACATGATATAGGCAAAACCCCGAAACCGGCAGCTAGGCTGACATTAATTAGTTGCTTGTAACGAGTTGCTACTGTATTAACTTCCCAGTATATGGGAAGTTCTTGCCTCGAAAAACGAAATTGAAATTTTCAACATTTCTTTACGTTTTGACGTCTTACGAGTATATTTTAAGTGTTTTTAGAACGAAGTATGTATGTATGTATGCATGTGTGTGTGTGTATGTACGTACGTACGTACGTACGTGCGTTCGCGGACAGTTTTTCTACGAGCATAATAGCGTTGACACATTGGCCCATCATCAGGACGAAAAGCATCATCAGCACGAAACTCCAAATGACGGGGTGACACACATGTTTTCGTCATTGGTGCTGTCATTATCATTCGGTCGTTGGCGTCGTTTAAATGACAAACGTCAACTTTCCGCGATGGCACGTCAGATTTGTTTCGAAAATATTAAACAGCTGATATAAATAATGTCAAATTCCATTCACGGCGGATGATTTCTCATTGTTCTACCCAAACAAAGATGGCAGTTTTTCGTACTTATCGAGATAAGTATGGTCTTTTTTCGTGCTTATCTCACCGTCATTATGATGTTTTTTTTGTGCTGATGATGCTTTTCGTCCTGATGATGGGTCAATGTGTCAACGCTATAAAACTCACGTAAACAAAGTCATATCGACTTTGTTAAGGTGTCAATCGAAGCGTCTTTGCAATCTTAAGAGCTGATTAGTTTTTGGGACACTTCGGTCGGGGGAGTTTGCTGTTTTCACCCCTTGAAGGTCAACCATGTCATGCGCTATATTTTGCGAACCAAACGTACGGTTTGCTTCGTCAAGGTGTCAATCGACGCGTATAAACATTTACGTGATTCTGTCAAATTTTTAAAAAAATTGTTGCAGCCGTTTTTTTTAATTTTTTCAAAAAGGGCATAAAATCGGTGTTTTTTTTCAAAAACATCAAATTTTTCACCTGATTTTCAAGACACAGTAATCAATGTTTATATAATTCATATACTCCAAACAATTTTTGTAAAAAAACCACCAAAATTTTTTCTCATGATTACAAAAAAAAATGAATAAAAAATAAAAAATCATTAAAAGCCATCATGGTCATTTATGTCATTCATTATATCTCGAGAACCAAATATAATCTTTTCATCATTAAGAAGTCAATCGACGCGTATTAACATTTTAATGATGTTTTTAAATTTAAAAAAAAACCTTTAAAGCCATTTTTTAAATTTAATAAAAAAATATTGAAAATTAGTGTTTTTTTTTTCATAAAAAAATTAATTAATAATTAATAAAATTAACATCGTAATAATAAATGTTTATAAAATTTATAAGTTTTTATCAATTTCTGTAGAGACTAGCAAAATATTTTCTCATGATTTCAAAACAAATTGAATTAAAAATAAAAAAAATCATTCAAAGTCACCATGTAAAAAGGGTTCATACGAATTTTTATATTTTAAATCTCTTATTCTAAAGACATTGTTGTAAAGTCAATCAAAATTTATCATTATTTGCATAATTTGCGGAGATTTTTAATAGTCTTCACAGAACCGTGTTTTAACTTTAATAAAAAAACTGCTTAAATTTTGAAAACCAATACAAATCAAAGTAAATTTGCAATTGTGATAATCAACGTTTTGAATGGTAAAATCTTTTGTAGTCAACACTTTTTGAGATCATTTGCTTTGAAAGGCTTTCATCAATTAAAAAATTGTAGTTTTTAGGAGTTTTGTTCTTTAGTATTGATTGAACTAATTTTTGACTGCATAATCAATGTTTCTCAAAATCAACTGAAAATACGAAATAATTATTAGTTTCACTGATGTAAAATCGTGAAAAAATACAAATTCGGTGATTATGCCAAAGTGCTGGCAGTTTTGACCACTATTCAAAATGGCCATCACGCGACAAAATCTCTTCAGTGGGCATAATAAAAAAATCCTTTTATTTTTGCTCGCGTTTTTGTCCTTCAAGCGTTGTTATGAAAATAACAAATAACGTAGAAAAGGCTTTGTAACCTGTCCCCCCTCCGATTGATCCACGTGAATATTCAATCAAACCAATCCACGAAAATCTTTACGTAATCGATTGACGCTCGCGTAGATGTTACGATTAATATTAATTCATTCCAATAATTTTTATGAGAAGTATATTTTTATTATTAAAAGTAGTATTATTTCCATAATTATTATTGTGTTTAATATTTTTGTAAATATTACTGGGAAGTTGTCCGTGTGGACCTCAAGGGTCGCACCTCACGGCTTGTTTATTAATGTTCCCGACTCAGCTGCATTAAAGATAACAATGAGTAAGCAATATTTCCTGAATTTTTTGGTATTAACTAAATATATTATAAACAAAACGCTTATTTTTTTATTGTCTAGAAACGATTTTAAATAAAGGAGCACAACATTTTCCTTCCAAATTACTGTTTCTGATTTAGGAAGATATGTGACGTTAAATATTGATGTTAGCTAAAAAAAAATTGTGAAAAATTCCAAAAAAAAAAGCCAATTTTGTCTCCTAAACGATCACTATTCTACCTTGTTATGTATTTTCTGGCGTTTCATAGCTAACGTGTCTATGTTATTTTGCTGTTCCTTTTGTGATATATAAGGTGAATGCCTATAGTTTCGTCATGGTGCCTAAATTCGTCAGAAATTATTTTTTCGGAAATATAAGGGCATATGATTTTTTTCTTATACAGTTGTTTATATTTTTCATTTGTAAATACAATAATCTGCCCAAATAAATTGAAACTTTTTTAAATACGCTGATTGTTTACCTAATGCGCGCGACCAAAAAAGCAAAGGGGGTCTAGTGAGCAAATCGAGCTGATTTAGTTAGCGTCTTTGGTGCAACAGCAACACGCACGCTTCTTAAGCGATCGGTGAACCAAATGTAAGTTTATCTAAGTTTTTTTGTCATACTAAATATGTAAATGCTACTTGTCCTAGATTTTTAAAATAATTTTAATCTATCAATTTTCCAATAAAATTGAATGTGACGAAGTAATGATTAAAAAATAGTAAAGATGACTATTATTTCGTCATAGTGACGAAATTGAGTTTTATAGAGATTATTTTTATTAAGAGATTTTAAATATTACTAACGAAAATTTTAATAATGTTTCGATGTAATATTGTAAGTAAAAGCAGTACTAAATGTATGATATAATTTCGTCAATAAGAATTCGCATTGGCTATGATTTTTGTTTGATGCAAATTTAATCAGCATAGAATGATGCATATATTCGATACTTTTCAGAAAAGTTTATTTATTATTATTATTATTATATTATATCCTTGCATCAACACCATTAAGCAATAAACGTCATACTGCTTTGACAAATAATACTCCAATATTACCAGAACCATCACTTGAACGAACAACCGAGGACATTAATAGTGTATGTATATCAGGCCCAAGTTCTAATAACTATCCTTGGCCTGAAACACCGAAAACTACAAAAAACCAAAAAGTGAAACGCAAACTCACTCCTACAGTAGCTACTGCTGATGAGTTCATAAATTATCAACAAAGACTAGATGCAGAAAAAAACCAAAGAGGCTAAAATACTAAAGAAAGCTCGACATACAATCAGAGAGGAGACATGTGCAATAAGCCAGGGTGATTTTGTAGTTGTTTTATACGAAAAGGAAAAATTTCCTGGAATGGTCCTGGAAGTAAAGGACAATTTACATTTCAAGATAAAAACAATGAAAATTAGTGATCGAAATTGACGATGGTCTGAAAAAGACGGCATTTAAGTCTATGAAAAAAAAAGAAATCATTAAAAAAATAAATGCTCGAATGCTGCTAAATATCAGAGGAATTTATGCTGTGACTGCTAGTTATTAATTCGATTTTTCTACATTTATACAGTGCTATTCATTTTCGTTTCACTAGAGTGAGATAAAGAAAAAAATATTTCTTTCTACTTTTTAAAGACAGTGATTTCAATGTGATTTGTTTTGCGATTGCGATAGTCCGTAATGTTTAGGCTGCTTATGCTGTATAATTGAAGGAAAATTTCATAACCATTTAGTTTTTTGCAGGATTCATAAAAATGTCGGTTTTTTATATAAAATTAAACATTTGAAATGTAAGACTAATAATGTAACTAAACAATTTGTTTTGGAATAGTCTAAGATTTTTATGCTGTGACAAGTACAACTATAAGAACATTTTACTAATTGGTAAAATTATTGAATGTTTTATATACTTGTTATGTAATTTGTATGACATTAAATATTTACAGTGCAAAACGAAACACTGTTTTATTCATATTCCTACATTGACGAAATTAGGTACTTCATGTGATGAAAATAAATACCAGGCCATTTTGTTGACGAAATTATGGAAGCAACAAGCTGTTGAGATAACTCAACATCACTGATAATTATGCAGTTTTTTTTCTTGCCAATCATTTAAATTTCATGATAAACATAATAAATTTGAACTTTTCATCAAAATTTACTGGATATATTATTTCTTTCAAGACTTAAAAACCTCAGAAATGGCTTAACATGACGAAATTATAGGCATTCACCTTATATTTTTACAAGGTGCTCGAAATATTTTATATAAAAATTGGCCAAAATCCAACCAACTATGGACTATCTGTGATCTGCAGATGTAATCCGGCCCCCAAAGCCGAATAAAGAACTATACCGTAGATTTTACTCATATATTGCACCCCGCACATTTGGTTTCCTGCCGACCGATATAACAATGCCAGGGAATTCAAACTCAAAGTAAACAAGCCGTGAGGTGCAAGGCCGTAGCCAGAAAAATATTTCGGGGGGGATATGTGAGTTCATCTTTTTTTTCAACGTTGGGAGGTGGAAATCTTCAAAAGATGCCGATTAGCTCCTGCACCTCGTCATGCTGGGTATTTACGGACTAAAACCACCTGCGTCTCCTCCAAACTTCTGTCATTATCAGTCTGTGTTAATTACACAAAATAAAAATGTACATTCCAATGATATAAAATCAAAACGTTTTACTTTTCTCACATGCATATTTGCATTGGGGCAACTAACTCACACATTTGGTATCCATTCACATATTAAATAACAGTTAGGCTCTTATTCTCATTAAAATTAAGAGGCATAGTGTAATTTCGTTTGGATATTGTTATCACTTCAAAAAATATAACAAGATTTCAAATTCTATTTAAGCTTACATACTGGAAATGAAAGAGTAGTTTAGGTGCGCTTCAATTGAACAATTTAAAAAATAAAATGTTTTCGACAATTTGTTTCATGAAATTAAGAGTTTAAAATTGCTGCGTTTCTAGGATTTACCTCGAAAACCAAAAAAAAAATTGAATGCCACCTAGATCAACTCACCAACATAGCCAGCTCTTGAGATGTGCATAAATAAAAATATGAGTAATAACAATAATAGTAATAACAATAACAAACAATAATCATATTACAGAAAAGTAGACATGTTTTTCTATATTGTTGTCTTTTACGTCCAGAAAATATCTTAAGAAATAATCGCATTCGCAACCAATCTTCAAGTTTTAAAAATATCTGGACCTTGCAAAAAGCGACTGCATGTACAATAAAGATGGCATGATTGTTTTCAAGCAATTTTAAAACAAGACTTGTGTTTTCTTCTCTGTTAAATCAAAATGATAATAAAGTGACAGTAACAATAAAATAATATTTGGTTGTGACCATGAGTTTTTTTCGAGAAACAGAACGACCCCGCATGTAAATACAAACATAGACACTTTCTCCTTTCCAAAATATTTTGGAAGGATCGCAAACGAAAACTGGTATGTACTTGTATTTTGTAACATTTTTCTGTAGCAGCTTTTTTTTAATTTTTTGCATTGGCTGCTACTGAAAAATGTTCCTGAATTATTTTTCAATCTTTTCGTATGTATGCTGATATCTAGATAAGACGTTTTTTATTTCTGTTTAGTTAGTCCTAAGACGGTCCGAGAAAGGTCAATACTGCGAATTGTCATATAAGAAGCTGGGTTATTGTGATTTGATTTTCAACCAAATTAATATGAAATTAATGCAACTGTAGTCTTATAATATTTTAGACCAAAATTAAGTTAATTTTGTAAAATAAAAAGTATTACAAAAGAAAATTTAATCTTCGAGCCTTTTTGCTGGGAATAAGTCTTTAACTTCCTCCGTATTGATGTCGATTCGACGATGAACTGATATTAATGCCAACCCAGTTAATCTTTCCTCACCAGTCGAGTTTCGGAGATACGTTTTCAGACATTGTCGAAAATGTTCTCTCAGGTGTGCAAGCGTAACTGGTAATGTCGTCGAAAAATTTAAAAGTTTGTGAATATTTGGAAACAGTTCGTTATTGCACTCTCCAAGCGCTTCAATTGCACAAGTCGCACGATCTACTTCAGGCTGCTGTTGGCGTTTTGTTTGCCAGAGCTCAAATTCAGATTTGATAGCATCACATTCCAAAAATTTACTATAAATTTGAAAAAAAATCCTTTTCGAAACTGTAATCCTTCTTACCGCATTCTGAGGGTATCAAAATAAGTAGCGGTCTTAGTGTAGAACTATGATCTTCGAATCTTGATTTCATCTGTGCAATAAAATCATCTAATAGTGGAATCATAATAGTAATTTTAAAATAAGTTTCTGGATCTAGTGAATTCACATTTGGTCATTGTTGTTGTCGTAGCACTGGAACTTTAATTTCTTTGTCTACAGTTTTGAGCAGATTTTGAGTAGTTTGGAAAATTAGTGTGAATCGTAAATCAACATTTTCGCCCATTTTTCAAATGTTTTTGTTATTAACTTAACATGGTCTAAAGCGGCAACCAAATCGCACAAAGAAGACTGCAATATTCTACATTGTGGAAATGTAAACGAAAATAACGCACTCAAGGAACATAAACTTAAAACAAATTCACTAGTCAAAATAGATTTTAAAAAGGATGTCGCTTTAGATGACATTTCACAGTCGGCGTCAGTAGTCAACTCTTCTAACGTATCAACAATTGCTATGAAAATTTCCTCAAATCTAATTAATCCGTCATGATTTTCAAGCCAACGAGTTGCACACATTGGAGTAAGAGTTTGCCATTTGGTTTTGATTAAACATCATCGAGCTCAGTTTTGAGACATATTTTTACCACTTATACCTGAATTACATCGTACCAAATTTTGGAAAATTGTTAGATTTCGCAAAATTTCTCCTAAAATCCACGATTTTCCATACAAAAATCGAAACATAGCCACAAATCCATTAGATTTCAAAAAAAATCTACTTAAAATCGTTTGTTTGTGTGGGGCTATTAAGTGGTTAGATGTGTTGCTGGCATGTGGGGAATGTCGTCGGCTTATATACAGGAGCACCCGGTTCAATTTCCAGAAACTCTGTTTGTTTGAGTTGCCAAACAAAATCTAGACAAGATTTTGAAATCTCAGTACCCCAAATCTTGCGATGTGCTTGAACAGTATGACTTCTTTTAATCATGGGAAAATTTCGGGGGGGGGTGATCAAACCCTAGCTATCCCCCCCTGGCTACGGCCTTGGTGAGGTGCGACCCTTGAGGTCCACACGGTCAACTTCCCAGTAATATTTACATAAATATTAAAAATACTAAACAAAATAATAATTATGAAAATAATACTACTTTAAATAATAAAAATGTAACTTTCATAACAGTAATTGGAATGGCTATTAATCGTATCATCTACGGGAGAGTTGATTACGTAGGTAAGAGGGATGATTGAATATTCACGCAGATTAATCGGGAAGGGGGGGGGGGTAGGTTACAAAGCGTTTTCTACATTATTTGTTATTTTCATTTCAATTCTTGAAGGACAAAAGAGTGCTAGCAAAAATTAATGCAGTTTTTTTATTACGCCCACTGAAGAGATTTTGTCGCGTGGTAGTGGTTGAATGTGAAGTCAATAATCGGTTTAATTGCATGTTAAAACTAAATAGCCTCACGAATGATGATGGAGGCAGTAATTAAAATCTTACGAACACTAAAGACGAAAACTACTAAAAATTACATTTTTTTTCACTTGATGAAAGCTTTTTAAAGCATATGATCCAGCAAAGTATTGACTACAAAACATTTTACAATTCAAAGCGTTCATTACCACAAATGCAAATTTGAATAATTATTTTGCTTTTCTAAATTAAAGCAGTTTTTATATTACAATGCGGTACACGGTACTCTCAAAATTTGAAAATCTGTTCCAAGTGTGCAAATATTAATAAACTTTGATTGGCTTAACAACAGTCTTCAAAATGAAAGATATAAGGTAATATCATTCATATGAAGACTTTTTACATGGCAACTTTGAATGATTTTTCATTTTTAATTTAATTTTTTTTTGTAATCATGAGAAAAACTTTTGCATTAATTTTTACAAAAACTGTTTGGAGTGTATAAATTTTATAAAGATTGATTACTGTGTTTCGTAAATTAGGTTAAAAATTTATTGTTTACGAAAAAAATCCTAATTTTTTGCACTTTTTTCCTTAAATTAAAAAAACAGCTCGAACAATTTTTTCAAAAACTTGATAGAATCATACAAATGTTGAAACGCGTCGATTGACACCTTAGCAAAGCATATCGTACGTTTGGTTCGTGAAATATAGTGCATGACACGAATGACCTTAAAAATCGTGATGAATTTTAATGATTTTTTATTTTTAATTTAATTTTTTTCGTAATCATGAGAAAAAGTTTTGCTAGTTTTTTTACAAAAACTATTTGGAGTGTATAAATTTTATAAACATTGAGTTCTGTGTTTCGTAAATCAGGTTAAAAATTTATTGTTTATGAAAAAAAACCTAATTTTTTCCACTTTTTTTCGTTAAATTAAAAAACTGCTCCAACGATTTTTTTCAAAATTTGATAGATTTACAAAATTGTTAATACGCGTCGATTGACACCTTGTTCAAAAAAATCGTATGTTTGGTTCGCGAGATATAACGCATGACAGAAATGACCTTCAAACGGGCAAAACAACAACCCCCCCCCCCGACCGAAGTACCCCAAAAACTAATCAGCTCTTAAGATTGCAAAGACGCTTCGATTGACACCTCAACGGAGTCGATACGACTTTGTTTACGTTAGTTACGCTCTTTGAAAAAAGTGTCCACGAACGCACATACGTACGTACGTACGTACATACACACACACATACATACTTCTTTCTAAAAACACTTAAAATATACTCTAAAGACCTCAAAACGTAAAGATATGTTGAAAATTTCAATTTCGATTTTCGAAGCGATTACAAGAACTTCCCATATACTGGGAAGTTAAAAAATGGTTATTGGAAAAGGACGATATCGAAGGATTGTTCCTAAGTAGTACTTAATCTTGTGTTTCAGCTATTCAGTTGTTTTTTTCTTTTATATTTGCTTGTTAGTATTGACCCTTGTTGCAGGAAGCACCAATAATGAATTTCAAGTGAGAAAAATAGTAGAATGGGTATACTCAGCACCAAATACTGGGCAATTATTACATAAAATGCAGCGCAGAATGTAACATTTTGTATCCGTAATCTATTCGTTCTTTGATTGTATTTAAATATAGTTTCTTTTTATTTATATAAATGTTTCTTTTTTTAATTGAAAAAGATGGTCACTCCCAAACAGGTAACCCTCGGGAGTACCTAATTTCTCGCCTAAAGCCGAAATGTATTTTTATTGTATTTTCAGGTATAATATTTTTATTTTTATCCAAATTTTATTTGTATTATTCATTGTTGGTTCTCTGTAATTGCCTTTCTGCGAGAAATAAAGAATTATTACTATTATTATTATAGTAGAATTGACTAAGTTTTTTTTTGCTAATTGTCACCTGTGTGAAATTCTCTAGAAAACGTTTGAAAGACAAAATGATTCTTTTTGTTTATCAGACAATAAATAAAAAGAGAAAATCCAAGCTTATTCACAGAGGAGGATAATTTTCGGGTATTTTATAGCAGTTTCCTTCCATAATTAATTATTCATCTAGGAATTCGATTTGTCACTCCGTACTTTATTTGCTATAAAAGAAACACTTAATAAAGTAGTGCTGATTTTGAATTTTCCTAGTTTCCCGCCAAATTCAGATCTCAAGATAATTCGCCCCCTTTTGCGTTTTCAAACGAAAATTCACATCTAGCTTGCTGTGCATGTCCGTACAGATAGCATATCTTTACTTCCTACCGAACAATCTCTTGGCCACCTTTATTAACCATAATTCAATTACAACAACTTCTTCCGCTTCGGAAGATAACGAACATCATTCGTCTGCAATCCGGGCAGTCAACAAAGCGACAAAGAGTGAGGTTATGCACACATAAACAAATCGGATTCGCGGCACTATCTCCAAGGCAATCGCCCAAACAAATCTAAAATCTAGACTCACCTAGCAATCGCATCACTTCGTAATGGTTCAGATACAAATTCAGGTGGGCCGCGGTCGGACCGGCAAACGCCAAAGTCAGCAGCCCAAAAACCAAACACAAACCAGCTGTCATTTTGGTGGGCGCGGATTTCAGTGATTTCCTACGAAAATTGCCAGACAAACTGCACCGTATTTGTTGACGTAGCGAAACTGCAGACAGTTCACTCGCGGCACAACACTTTAATTCGGAACATTTTGCACAAACAGTATCGCTACGAGTTGTTTGAAATTTGATGGAACGTCATGTAAACAAATCTTTGAATTGGCTTGTTGCAGCACTTTCCGATGGGATTATTCGAATTAGGTTGATGTGGGTGGTACTGTAGGGTCACTGTTTGCTTCAATGCAAAGTTACATCGTCACTTTCACTCATCAAAACACTGAATTCACACGGAACTGACGAAAATCTCGTCGAAAGATACGAAGATCAGAATACCATTGCCCACTTTCAACTCTACGTCTTCACTAGTCCGAGTCTCGAAAACGACTGACATGACGTTTCTTCCACAGTTCTATATAGAAAGAAAGTCTTCTGGTCGACAGCTGCGCGGCCCTGGTGGGTGATAGCCTAAGAAACGATGTGATGATGATTCTCTGGAAGTGACATTTCAATCTTAATTTTGGCGGCAAAAAGTTGTGGTTGTGCTTTAGTACTACTTCCGTCGAGTTTATGCATTTATCGAGTTATTTGTAATGTGAATGGGAACGGTTACCGGAAATCTAAAAGTTAAGTGCGGTATTCGATGTGTTGAAATTGATTTCTTCGGCTCTGAGAGGTAGTGCCCAGTTTTCTTGTTCGTTTGGAGGTGGGAAAAAACGCGAAAAAACTGGATATTATCTGCCTCTAGGGCCATGCGAACATTTTGCGCCATTTTTCCGGTCATTTGCTTGCCGAGGGATACTTACGTATTTTGGCTGGCTTTCAGGATCTTTTGATTTTTTCGCGGAAAAAACTGGATATTATCTGCCTGTAGGGCATTGCGAACATTTTGCGCCATTTTTCCGGTCATTTGCTTGCCGAGGGATACTTACGTATTTTGGCTGGCTTTCAGGATCTTTTGATTTTTTCGCGGAAAAAACTGGATATTATCTGCCTGTAGGGCATTGCGAACATTTTGCGCCATTTTTCCGGTCATTTGCTTGCCGAGGGATACTTACGTATTTTGGCTGGCTTTCAGGATCTTTTGATTTTTTCGCGGAAAAAACTGGATATTATCTGCCTGTAGGGCATTGCGAACATTTTGCGCCATTTTTCCGGTCATTTGCTTGCCGAGGGATACTTACGTATTTTGGCTGGCTTTCATGATCTTTTGATTTTTTCGCGGAAAAAACTGGATATTATCTGCCTGTAGGGCATTGCGAACATTTTGCGCCATTTTTCCGGTCATTTGCTTGCCGAGGGATACTTACGTATTTTGGCTGGCTTTCAGGATCTTTTGATTTTTTCGCGGAAAAAACTGGATATTATCTGCCTGTAGGGCATTGCGAATATTTTGCGCCATTTTTCCGGTCATTTGCTTGCCGAGGGATACTTACGTATTTTGGCTGGCTTTCAGGATCTTTTGATTTTTTCGCGGAAAAAACTGGATATTATCTGCCTGTAGGGCATTGCGAATATTTTGCGCCATTTTTCCGGTCATTTGCTTGCCGAGGGATACTTACGTATTTTGGCTGGCTTTCAGGATCTTTTGATTTTTTCGCGGAAAAAACTGGATATTATCTGCCTGTAGGGCATTGCGAACATTTTGCGCCATTTTTCCGGTCATTTGCTTGCCGAGGGATACTTACGTATTTTGGCTGGCTTTCAGGATCTTTTGATTTTTTCGCGGAAAAAACTGGATATTATCTGCCTGTAGGGCATTGCGAACATTTTGCGCCATTTTTCCGGTCATTTGCTTGCCGAGGGATACTTACGTATTTTGGCTGGCTTTCAGGATCTTTTGATTTTTTCGCGGAAAAAACTGGATATTATCTGCCTGTAGGGCATTGCGAATATTTTGCGCCATTTTTCCGGTCATTTGCTTGCCGAGGGATACTTACGTATTTTGGCTGGCTTTCAGGATCTTTTGATTTTTTCGCGGAAAAAACTGGATATTATCTGCCTGTAGGGCATTGCGAATATTTTGCGCCATTTTTCCGGTCATTTGCTTGCCGAGGGATACTTACGTATTTTGGCTGGCTTTCAGGATCTTTTGATTTTTTCGCGGAAAAAACTGGATATTATCTGCCTGTAGGGCATTGCGAATATTTTGCGCCATTTTTCCGGTCATTTGCTTGCCGAGGGATACTTACGTATTTTGGCTGGCTTTCAGGATCTTTTGATTTTTTCGCGGAAAAAACTGGATATTAGCTGCCTGTAGGGCATTGCGAACATTTTGCGCCATTTTTCCGGTCATTTGCTTGCCGAGGGATACTTACGTATTTTGGCTGGCTTTCAGGATCTTTTGATTTTTTCGCGGAAAAAACTGGATATTATCTGCCTGTAGGGCATTGCGAATATTTTGCGCCATTTTTCCGGTCATTTGCTTGCCGAGGGATACTTACGTATTTTGGCTGGCTTTCAGGATCTTTTGATTTTTTCGCGGAAAAAACTGGATATTATCTGCCTGTAGGGCATTGCGAATATTTTGCGCCATTTTTCCGGTCATTTGCTTGCCGAGGGATACTTACGTATTTTGGCTGGCTTTCAGGATCTTTTGATTTTTTCGCGGAAAAAACTGGATATTATCTGCCTGTAGGGCATTGCGAACATTTTGCGCCATTTTTCCGGTCATTTGCTTGCCGAGGGATACTTACGTATTTTGGCTGGCTTTCAGGATCTTTTGATTTTTTCGCGGAAAAAACTGGATATTATCTGCCTGTAGGGCATTGCGAACATTTTGCGCCATTTTTCCGGTCATTTGCTTGCCGAGGGATACTTACGTATTTTGGCTGGCTTTCAGGATCTTTTGATTTTTTCGCGGAAAAAACTGGATATTATCTGCCTGTAGGGCATTGCGAACATTTTGCGCCATTTTTCCGGTCATTTGCTTGCCGAGGGATACTTACGTATTTTGGCTGGCTTTCAGGATCTTTTGATTTTTTCGCGGAAAAAACTGGATATTATCTGCCTGTAGGGCATTGCGAATATTTTGCGCCATTTTTCCGGTCATTTGCTTGCCGAGGGATACTTACGTATTTTGGCTGGCTTTCAGGATCTTTTGATTTTTTCGCGGAAAAAACTGGATATTATCTGCCTGTAGGGCATTGCGAATATTTTGCGCCATTTTTCCGGTCATTTGCTTGCCGAGGGATACTTACGTATTTTGGCTGGCTTTCAGGATCTTTTGATTTTTTCGCGGAAAAAACTGGATATTAGCTGCCTGTAGGGCATTGCGAACATTTTGCGCCATTTTTCCGGTCATTTGCTTGCCGAGGGATACTTACGTATTTTGGCTGGCTTTCAGGATCTTTTGATTTTTTCGCGGAAAAAACTGGATATTATCTGCCTGTAGGGCATTGCGAATATTTTGCGCCATTTTTCCGGTCATTTGCTTGCCGAGCGATACTTACGTATTTTGGCTGGCTTTCAGGATCTTTTGATTTTTTCGCGGAAAAAACTGGATATTATCTGCCTGTAGGGCATTGCGAACATTTTGCGCCATTTTTCCGGTCATTTGCTTGCCGAGGGATACTTACGTATTTTGGCTGGCTTTCAGGATCTTTTGATTTTTTCGCGGAAAAAACTGGATATTATCTGCCTGTAGGGCATTGCGAATATTTTGCGCCATTTTTCCGGTCATTTGCTTGCCGAGGGATACTTACGTATTTTGGCTGGCTTTCAGGATCTTTTGATTTTTTCGCGGAAAAAACTGGATATTATCTGCCTGTAGGGCATTGCGAATATTTTGCGCCATTTTTCCGGTCATTTGCTTGCCGAGGGATACTTACGTATTTTGGCTGGCTTTCAGGATCTTTTGATTTTTTCGCGGAAAAAACTGGATATTATCTGCCTGTAGGGCATTGCGAATATTTTGCGCCATTTTTCCGGTCATTTGCTTGCCGAGGGATACTTACGTATTTTGGCTGGCTTTCAGGATCTTTTGATTTTTTCGCGGAAAAAACTGGATATTATCTGCCTGTAGGGCATTGCGAATATTTTGCGCCATTTTTCCGGTCATTTGCTTGCCGAGGGATACTTACGTATTTTGGCTGGCTTTCAGGATCTTTTGATTTTTTCGCGGAAAAAACTGGATATTATCTGCCTGTAGGGCATTGCGAATATTTTGCGCCATTTTTCCGGTCATTTGCTTGCCGAGGGATACTTACGTATTTTGGCTGGCTTTCAGGATCTTTTGATTTTTTCGCGGAAAAAACTGGATATTAGCTGCCTGTAGGGCATTGCGAACATTTTGCGCCATTTTTCCGGTCATTTGCTTGCCGAGGGATACTTACGTATTTTGGCTGGCTTTCAGGATCTTTTGATTTTTTCGCGGAAAAAACTGGATATTATCTGCCTGTAGGGCATTGCGAACATTTTGCGCCATTTTTCCGGTCATTTGCTCGCCGAGGGATACTTACGTATTTTGGCTGGCTTTCAGGATCTTTTGATTTTTTCGCGGAAAAAACTGGATATTAGCTGCCTGTAGGGCATTGCGAACATTTTGCGCCATTTTTCCGGTCATTTGCTTGCCGAGGGATACTTACGTATTTTGGCTGGCTTTCAGGATCTTTTGATTTTTTCGCGGAAAAAACTGGATATTATCTGCCTGTAGGGCATTGCGAACATTTTGCGCCATTTTTCCGGTCATTTGCTTGCCGAGGGATACTTACGTATTTTGGCTGGCTTTCAGGATCTTTTGATTTTTTCGCGGAAAAAACTGGATATTATCTGCCTGTAGGGCATTGCGAACATTTTGCGCCATTTTTCCGGTCATTTGCTTGCCGAGGGATACTTACGTATTTTGGCTGGCTTTCAGGATCTTTTGATTTTTTCGCGGAAAAAACTGGATATTATCTGCCTGTAGGGCATTGCGAATATTTTGCGCCATTTTTCCGGTCATTTGCTTGCCGAGCGATACTTACGTATTTTGGCTGGCTTTCAGGATCTTTTGATTTTTTCGCGGAAAAAACTGGATATTATCTGCCTGTAGGGCATTGCGAACATTTTGCGCCATTTTTCCGGTCATTTGCTTGCCGAGGGATACTTACGTATTTTGGCTGGCTTTCAGGATCTTTTGATTTTTTCGCGGAAAAAACTGGATATTATCTGCCTGTAGGGCATTGCGAATATTTTGCGCCATTTTTCCGGTCATTTGCTTGCCGAGGGATACTTACGTATTTTGGCTGGCTTTCAGGATCTTTTGATTTTTTCGCGGAAAAAACTGGATATTATCTGCCTGTAGGGCATTGCGAATATTTTGCGCCATTTTTCCGGTCATTTGCTTGCCGAGGGATACTTACGTATTTTGGCTGGCTTTCAGGATCTTTTGATTTTTTCGCGGAAAAAACTGGATATTATCTGCCTGTAGGGCATTGCGAACATTTTGCGCCATTTTTCCGGTCATTTGCTCGCCGAGGGATACTTACGTATTTTGGCTGGCTTTCAGGATCTTTTGATTTTTTCGCGGAAAAAACTGGATATTATCTGCCTGTAGGGCATTGCGAACATTTTGCGCCATTTTTCCGGTCATTTGCTTGCCGAGGGATACTTACGTATTTTGGCTGGCTTTCAGGATCTTTTGATTTTTTCGCGGAAAAAACTGGATATTATCTGCCTGTAGGGCATTGCGAATATTTTGCGCCATTTTTCCGGTCATTTGCTTGCCGAGCGATACTTACGTATTTTGGCTGGCTTTCAGGATCTTTTGATTTTTTCGCGGAAAAAACTGGATATTATCTGCCTGTAGGGCATTGCGAACATTTTGCGCCATTTTTCCGGTCATTTGCTTGCCGAGGGATACTTACGTATTTTGGCTGGCTTTCAGGATCTTTTGATTTTTTCGCGGAAAAAACTGGATATTATCTGCCTGTAGGGCATTGCGAATATTTTGCGCCATTTTTCCGGTCATTTGCTTGCCGAGGGATACTTACGTATTTTGGCTGGCTTTCAGGATCTTTTGATTTTTTCGCGGAAAAAACTGGATATTATCTGCCTGTAGGGCATTGCGAATATTTTGCGCCATTTTTCCGGTCATTTGCTTGCCGAGGGATACTTACGTATTTTGGCTGGCTTTCAGGATCTTTTGATTTTTTCGCGGAAAAAACTGGATATTATCTGCCTGTAGGGCATTGCGAACATTTTGCGCCATTTTTCCGGTCATTTGCTCGCCGAGGGATACTTACGTATTTTGGCTGGCTTTCAGGATCTTTTGATTTTTTCGCGGAAAAAACTGGATATTAGCTGCCTGTAGGGCATTGCGAACATTTTGCGCCATTTTTCCGGTCATTTGCTTGCCGAGGGATACTTACGTATTTTGGCTGGCTTTCAGGATCTTTTGATTTTTTCGCGGAAAAAACTGGATATTATCTGCCTGTAGGGCATTGCGAACATTTTGCGCCATTTTTCCGGTCATTTGCTTGCCGAGGGATACTTACGTATTTTGGCTGGCTTTCAGGATCTTTTGATTTTTTCGCGGAAAAAACTGGATATTATCTGCCTGTAGGGCATTGCGAACATTTTGCGCCATTTTTCCGGTCATTTGCTTGCCGAGGGATACTTACGTATTTTGGCTGGCTTTCAGGATCTTTTGATTTTTTCGCGGAAAAAACTGGATATTATCTGCCTGTAGGGCATTGCGAACATTTTGCGCCATTTTTCCGGTCATTTGCTTGCCGAGGGATACTTACGTATTTTGGCTGGCTTTCAGGATCTTTTGATTTTTTCGCGGAAAAAACTGGATATTAGCTGCCTGTAGGGCATTGCGAACATTTTGCGCCATTTTTCCGGTCATTTGCTTGCCGAGGGATACTTACGTATTTTGGCTGGCTTTCAGGATCTTTTGATTTTTTCGCGGAAAAAACTGGATATTATCTGCCTGTAGGGCATTGCGAACATTTTGCGCCATTTTTCCGGTCATTTGCTTGCCGAGGGATACTTACGTATTTTGGCTGGCTTTCAGGATCTTTTGATTTTTTCGCGGAAAAAACTGGATATTATCTGCCTGTAGGGCATTGCGAATATTTTGCGCCATTTTTCCGGTCATTTGCTTGCCGAGGGATACTTACGTATTTTGGCTGGCTTTCAGGATCTTTTGATTTTTTCGCGGAAAAAACTGGATATTATCTGCCTGTAGGGCATTGCGAATATTTTGCGCCATTTTTCCGGTCATTTGCTTGCCGAGGGATACTTACGTATTTTGGCTGGCTTTCAGGATCTTTTGATTTTTTCGCGGAAAAAACTGGATATTAGCTGCCTGTAGGGCATTGCGAACATTTTGCGCCATTTTTCCGGTCATTTGCTTGCCGAGGGATACTTACGTATTTTGGCTGGCTTTCAGGATCTTTTGATTTTTTCGCGGAAAAAACTGGATATTATCTGCCTGTAGGGCATTGCGAACATTTTGCGCCATTTTTCCGGTCATTTGCTTGCCGAGGGATACTTACGTATTTTGGCTGGCTTTCAGGATCTTTTGATTTTTTCGCGGAAAAAACTGGATATTAGCTGCCTGTAGGGCATTGCGAACATTTTGCGCCATTTTTCCGGTCATTTGCTTGCCGAGGGATACTTACGTATTTTGGCTGGCTTTCAGGATCTTTTGATTTTTTCGCGGAAAAAACTGGATATTATCTGCCTGTAGGGCATTGCGAACATTTTGCGCCATTTTTCCGGTCATTTGCTTGCCGAGGGATACTTACGTATTTTGGCTGGCTTTCAGGATCTTTTGATTTTTTCGCGGAAAAAACTGGATATTATCTGCCTGTAGGGCATTGCGAACATTTTGCGCCATTTTTCCGGTCATTTGCTTGCCGAGGGATACTTACGTATTTTGGCTGGCTTTCAGGATCTTTTGATTTTTTCGCGGAAAAAACTGGATATTATCTGCCTGTAGGGCATTGCGAACATTTTGCGCCATTTTTCCGGTCATTTGCTTGCCGAGGGATACTTACGTATTTTGGCTGGCTTTCAGGATCTTTTGATTTTTTCGCGGAAAAAACTGGATATTATCTGCCTGTAGGGCATTGCGAACATTTTGCGCCATTTTTCCGGTCATTTGCTTGCCGAGGGATACTTACGTATCTTGGCTGGCTTTCAGGATCTTTTGATTTTTTCGCGGAAAAAACTGGATATTATCTGCCTGTAGGGCATTGCGAATATTTTGCGCCATTTTTCCGGTCATTTGCTTGCCGAGGGATACTTACGTATTTTGGCTGGCTTTCAGGATCTTTTGATTTTTTCGCGGAAAAAACTGGATATTATCTGCCTGTAGGGCATTGCGAATATTTTGCGCCATTTTTCCGGTCATTTGCTTGCCGAGGGATACTTACGTATTTTGGCTGGCTTTCAGGATCTTTTGATTTTTTCGCGGAAAAAACTGGATATTATCTGCCTGTAGGGCATTGCGAACATTTTGCGCCATTTTTCCGGTCATTTGCTCGCCGAGGGATACTTACGTATTTTGGCTGGCTTTCAGGATCTTTTGATTTTTTCGCGGAAAAAACTGGATATTAGCTGCCTGTAGGGCATTGCGAACATTTTGCGCCATTTTTCCGGTCATTTGCTTGCCGAGGGATACTTACGTATTTTGGCTGGCTTTCAGGATCTTTTGATTTTTTCGCGGAAAAAACTGGATATTATCTGCCTGTAGGGCATTGCGAACATTTTGCGCCATTTTTCCGGTCATTTGCTCGCCGAGGGATACTTACGTATTTTGGCTGGCTTTCAGGATCTTTTGATTTTTTCGCGGAAAAAACTGGATATTAGCTGCCTGTAGGGCATTGCGAACATTTTGCGCCATTTTTCCGGTCATTTGCTCGCCGAGGGATACTTACGTATTTTGGCTGGCTTTCAGGATCTTTTGATTTTTTCGCGGAAAAAACTGGATATTATCTGCCTGTAGGGCATTGCGAACATTTTGCGCCATTTTTCCGGTCATTTGCTCGCCGAGGGATACTTACGTATTTTGGCTGGCTTTCAGGATCTTTTGATTTTTTCGCGGAAAAAACTGGATATTAGCTGCCTGTAGGGCATTGCGAACATTTTGCGCCATTTTTCCGGTCATTTGCTTGCCGAGGGATACTTACGTATTTTGGCTGGCTTTCAGGATCTTTTGATTTTTTCGCGGAAAAAACTGGATATTAGCTGCCTGTAGGGCATTGCGAACATTTTGCGCCATTTTTCCGGTCATTTGCTTGCCGAGGGATACTTACGTATTTTGGCTGGCTTTCAGGATCTTTTGATTTTTTCGCGGAAAAAACTGGATATTATCTGCCTGTAGGGCATTGCGAACATTTTGCGCCATTTTTCCGGTCATTTGCTTGCCGAGGGATACTTACGTATTTTGGCTGGCTTTCAGGATCTTTTGATTTTTTCGCGGAAAAAACTGGATATTATCTGCCTGTAGGGCATTGCGAATATTTTGCGCCATTTTTCCGGTCATTTGCTTGCCGAGGGATACTTACGTATTTTGGCTGGCTTTCAGGATCTTTTGATTTTTTCGCGGAAAAAACTGGATATTATCTGCCTGTAGGGCATTGCGAACATTTTGCGCCATTTTTCCGGTCATTTGCTTGCCGAGGGATACTTACGTATTTTGGCTGGCTTTCAGGATCTTTTGATTTTTTCGCGGAAAAAACTGGATATTAGCTGCCTGTAGGGCATTGCGAACATTTTGCGCCATTTTTCCGGTCATTTGCTTGCCGAGGGATACTTACGTATTTTGGCTGGCTTTCAGGATCTTTTGATTTTTTCGCGGAAAAAACTGGATATTATCTGCCTGTAGGGCATTGCGAACATTTTGCGCCATTTTTCCGGTCATTTGCTTGCCGAGGGATACTTACGTATTTTGGCTGGCTTTCAGGATCTTTTGATTTTTTCGCGGAAAAAACTGGATATTAGCTGCCTGTAGGGCATTGCGAACATTTTGCGCCATTTTTCCGGTCATTTGCTTGCCGAGGGATACTTACGTATTTTGGCTGGCTTTCAGGATCTTTTGATTTTTTCGCGGAAAAAACTGGATATTATCTGCCTGTAGGGCATTGCGAACATTTTGCGCCATTTTTCCGGTCATTTGCTTGCCGAGGGATACTTACGTATTTTGGCTGGCTTTCAGGATCTTTTGATTTTTTCGCGGAAAAAACTGGATATTATCTGCCTGTAGGGCATTGCGAATATTTTGCGCCATTTTTCCGGTCATTTGCTTGCCGAGGGATACTTACGTATTTTGGCTGGCTTTCAGGATCTTTTGATTTTTTCGCGGAAAAAACTGGATATTATCTGCCTGTAGGGCATTGCGAATATTTTGCGCCATTTTTCCGGTCATTTGCTTGCCGAGGGATACTTACGTATTTTGGCTGGCTTTCAGGATCTTTTGATTTTTTCGCGGAAAAAACTGGATATTAGCTGCCTGTAGGGCATTGCGAACATTTTGCGCCATTTTTCCGGTCATTTGCTTGCCGAGGGATACTTACGTATTTTGGCTGGCTTTCAGGATCTTTTGATTTTTTCGCGGAAAAAACTGGATATTATCTGCCTGTAGGGCATTGCGAACATTTTGCGCCATTTTTCCGGTCATTTGCTTGCCGAGGGATACTTACGTATTTTGGCTGGCTTTCAGGATCTTTTGATTTTTTCGCGGAAAAAACTGGATATTAGCTGCCTGTAGGGCATTGCGAACATTTTGCGCCATTTTTCCGGTCATTTGCTTGCCGAGGGATACTTACGTATTTTGGCTGGCTTTCAGGATCTTTTGATTTTTTCGCGGAAAAAACTGGATATTATCTGCCTGTAGGGCATTGCGAACATTTTGCGCCATTTTTCCGGTCATTTGCTTGCCGAGGGATACTTACGTATTTTGGCTGGCTTTCAGGATCTTTTGATTTTTTCGCGGAAAAAACTGGATATTATCTGCCTGTAGGGCATTGCGAACATTTTGCGCCATTTTTCCGGTCATTTGCTTGCCGAGGGATACTTACGTATTTTGGCTGGCTTTCAGGATCTTTTGATTTTTTCGCGGAAAAAACTGGATATTATCTGCCTGTAGGGCATTGCGAACATTTTGCGCCATTTTTCCGGTCATTTGCTTGCCGAGGGATACTTACGTATTTTGGCTGGCTTTCAGGATCTTTTGATTTTTTCGCGGAAAAAACTGGATATTATCTGCCTGTAGGGCATTGCGAACATTTTGCGCCATTTTTCCGGTCATTTGCTTGCCGAGGGATACTTACGTATCTTGGCTGGCTTTCAGGATCTTTTGATTTTTTCGCGGAAAAAACTGGATATTATCTGCCTGTAGGGCATTGCGAATATTTTGCGCCATTTTTCCGGTCATTTGCTTGCCGAGGGATACTTACGTATTTTGGCTGGCTTTCAGGATCTTTTGATTTTTTCGCGGAAAAAACTGGATATTATCTGCCTGTAGGGCATTGCGAACATTTTGCGCCATTTTTCCGGTCATTTGCTTGCCGAGGGATACTTACGTATTTTGGCTGGCTTTCAGGATCTTTTGATTTTTTCGCGGAAAAAACTGGATATTATCTGCCTGTAGGGCATTGCGAACATTTTGCGCCATTTTTCCGGTCATTTGCTTGCCGAGGGATACTTACGTATTTTGGCTGGCTTTCAGGATCTTTTGATTTTTTCGCGGAAAAAACTGGATATTATCTGCCTGTAGGGCATTGCGAACATTTTGCGCCATTTTTCCGGTCATTTGCTTGCCGAGGGATACTTACGTATTTTGGCTGGCTTTCAGGATCTTTTGATTTTTTCGCGGAAAAAACTGGATATTATCTGCCTGTAGGGCATTGCGAACATTTTGCGCCATTTTTCCGGTCATTTGCTTGCCGAGGGATACTTACGTATTTTGGCTGGCTTTCAGGATCTTTTGATTTTTTCGCTGAAAAAACTGGATATTATCTGCCTGTAGGGCATTGCGAACATTTTGCGCCATTTTTCCGGTCATTTGCTTGCCAAGGGATACCTACGTATTTTTGCTGGCATTCAGGATCTTTTGTTTCTTTCGCGGAAAAAACTGGATATTATCTGCCTGTAGGGCATTGCGAACATTTTGCGCCATTTTTCCGGTCATTTGCTTGCCAAGGGATACCTACCAATTTTTGCTGGCATTCAGGATCTTTTGTTTTTTTCGCGGAAAAAACTGGATATTATCTGCCTGTAGGGCATTGCGAACATTTTGCGCCATTTTTCCGGTCATTTGCTTGCCAAGGGATACTTACCAATTTTTGCTGGCATTCAGGATCTTTTGTTTTTTTCGCGGAAAAAACTGGATATTATCTGCCTGTAGGGCATTGCGAACATTTTGCGCCATTTTTCCGGTCATTTGCTTGCCAAGGGATACTTACCAATTTTTGCTGGCATTCAGGATCTTTTGTTTTTTTCGCGGAAAAAACTGGATATTATCTGCCTGTAGGGCATTGCGAACATTTTGCGCCATTTTTCCGGTCATTTGCTTGCCAAGGGATACCTACGTATTTTTGCTGGCATTCAGGATCTTTTGTTTTGTTCGCGAAAAAAACTGGATATTATCTGCCTGTAGGGCATTGCGAACATTTTGCGCCATTCTTCCGGTCATTTGCTTGCCAAGGGATACCTACGTATTTTTGCTGGCATTCAGGATCTTTTGTTTTTTTCGCGGAAAAAACTGGATATTATCTGCCTGTAGGGCATTGCGAACATTTTGCGCCATTTTTCCGGTCATTTGCTTGCCAAGGGATACTTACCAATTTTTGCTGGCATTCAGGATCTTTTGTTTTTTTCGCGGAAAAAACTGGATATTATCTGCCTGTAGGACATTGCGAACATTTTGCGCCATTTTTCCGGTCATTTGCTTGCCAAGGGATACTTACCAATTTTTGCTGGCATTCAGGATCTTTTGTTTTTTTCGCGGAAAAAACTGGATATTATCTGCCTGTAGGGCATTGCGAACATTTTGCGCCATTTTTCCGGTCATTTGCTTGCCAAGGGATACTTACGTATTTTTGCTGGCATTCAGGATCTTTTGTTTTTTTCGCTGAAAAAACTGGATATTATCTGCCTGTAGGGCATTGCGAACATTTTGCGCCATTTTTCCGGTCATTTGCTTGCCAAGGGATACCTACGTATTTTTGCTGGCATTCAGGATCTTTTGTTTCTTTCGCGGAAAAAACTGGATATTATCTGCCTGTAGGGCATTGCGAACATTTTGCGCCATTTTTCCGGTCATTTGCTTGCCAAGGGATACTTACGTATTTTTGCTGGCATTCAGGATCTTTTGTTTTTTTCGCGGAAAAAACTGGGTATTATCTGCCTGTAGGGCATTGCGAACATTTTGCGCCATTTTTCCGGTCATTTGCTTGCCAAGGGATACCTACGTATTTTTGCTGGCATTCAGGATCTTTTGTTTTTTTCGCGGAAAAAACTGGATATTATCTGTCTGTAGGGCATTGCGAACATTTTGCGCCACTTTTTCGGTCATTTGCTTGCCAAGGGATACCTACGTATTTTTGCTGGCATTCAGGATCTTTTGTTTTTTTCGCGGAAAAAACTGGATATTATCTGCCTGTAGGGCATTGCGAACATTTTGCGCCATTTTTCCGGTCATTTGCTTGCCAAGCGATACTTACCAATTTTTGCTGGCATTCAGGATCTTTTGTTTTTTTCGCGGAAAAAACTGGATATTATCTGCCTGTAGGACATTGCGAACATTTTGCGCCATTTTTCCGGTCATTTGCTTGCCAAGGGATACTTACCAATTTTTGCTGGCATTCAGGATCTTTTGTTTTTTTCGCGGAAAAAACTGGATATTATCTGCCTGTAGGGCATTGCGAACATTTTGCGCCATTTTTCCGGTCATTTGCTTGCCAAGGGATACCTACGTATTTTTGCTGGCATTCAGGATCTTTTGTTTTTTTCGCGGAAAAAACTGGATATTATCTGCCTGTAGGACATTGCGAACATTTTGCGCCATTTTTCCGGTCATTTGCTTGCCAAGGGATACCTACGTATTTTTGCTGGCATTCAGGATCTTTTGTTTTTTTCGCGGAAAAAACTGGATATTATCTGCCTGTAGGGCATTGCGAACATTTTGCGCCATTTTTCCGGTCATTTGCTTGCCAAGGGATACTTACCAATTTTTGCTGGCATTCAGGATCTTTTGTTTGTTTCGCGGAAAAAACTGGATATTATCTGCCTGTAGGGCATTGCGAACATTTTGCGCCATTTTTCCGGTCATTTGCTTGCCAAGGGATACTTACGTATTTTTGCTGGCATTCAGGATCTTTTGTTTTTTTCGCGGAAAAAACTGGATATTATCTGCCTGTAGGGCATTGCGAACATTTTGCGCCATTTTTCCGGTCATTTGCTTGCCAAGGGATACCTACGTATTTTTGCTGGCATTCAGGATCTTTTGTTTTTTTCGCGGAAAAAACTGGATATTATCTGCCTGTAGGGCATTGCGAACATTTTGCGCCATTTTTCCGGTCATTTGCTTGCCAAGCGATACTTACCAATTTTTGCTGGCATTCAGGATCTTTTGTTTTTTTCGCGGAAAAAACTGGATATTATCTGCCTGTAGGACATTGCGAACATTTTGCGCCATTTTTCCGGTCATTTGCTTGCCAAGGGATACTTACCAATTTTTGCTGGCATTCAGGATCTTTTGTTTTTTTTCACGAAAAAAACTGGATATTATCTGCCTGTAGGGCATTGCGAACATTTTGCGCCATTTTTCCGGTCATTTGCTTGCCAAGGGATACCTACGTATTTTTGCTGGCATTCAGGATCTTTTGTTTTTTTCGCGGAAAAAACTGGATATTATCTGCCTGTAGGGCATTGCGAACATTTTGCGCCATTTTTCCGGTCGTTTGCTTGCCAAGGGATACCTACGTATTTTTGCTGGCATTCAGGATCTTTTGTTTTTTTCGCGGAACAAACTACATATTATCTGCCTGTAGGGCATTGCGAACATTTTGCGCCATTTTTCCGGTCATTTGCTTGCCAAGGGATACTTACCAATTTTTGCTGGCATTCAGGATCTTTTGTTTTTTTCGCGGAAAAAACTGGATATTATCTGCCTGTAGGGCATTGCGAACATTTTGCGCCATTTTTCCGGTCATTTGCTTGCCAAGGGATACTTACCAATTTTTGCTGGCATTCAGGATCTTTTGTTTTTTTCGCGGAAAAAACTGGATATTATCTGCCTGTAGGGCATTGCGAACATTTTGCGCCATTTTTCCGGTCATTTGCTTGCCAAGGGATACCTACGTATTTTTGCTGGCATTCAGGATCTTTTGTTTTTTTTCGCGAAAAAAACTGGATATTATCTGCCTGTAGGGCATTGCAAACATTTTGCGCCATTTTTCCGGTCATTTGCTTGCCAAGGGATACCTACGTATTTTTGCTGGCATTCAGGATCTTTTGTTTTTTTCGCGGAAAAAACTGGATATTATCTGCCTGTAGGGCATTGCGAACATTTTGCGCCATTTTTCCGGTCATTTGCTTGCCAAGGGATACCTACGTATTTTTGCTGGCATTCAGGATCTTTTGTTTTTTTCGCGGAAAAAACTGGATATTATCTGCCTGTAGGGCATTGCGAACATTTTGCGCCATTTTTCCGGTCATTTGCTTGCCAAGGGATACTTACGTATTTTTGCTGGCATTCAGGATCTTTTGTTTTTTTCGCGGAAAAAACTGGATATTATCTGCCTGTAGGGCATTGCGAACATTTTGCGCCATTTTTCCGGTCATTTGCTTGCCAAGGGATACTTACCAATTTTTGCTGGCATTCAGGATCTTTTGTTTTTTTCGCGGAAAAAACTGGATATTATCTGCCTGTAGGGCATTGCGAACATTTTGCGCCATTTTTCCGGTCATTTGCTTGCCAAGGGATACTTACGTATTTTTGCTGGCATTCAGGATCTTTTGTTTTTTTCGCGGAAAAAACTGGATATTATCTGCCTGTAGGGCATTGCGAACATTTTGCGCCATTTTTCCGGTCATTTGCTTGCCAAGGGATACTTACCAATTTTTGCTGGCATTCAGGATCTTTTGTTTTTTTCGCGAAAAAAAATGGATATTATCTGCCTGTAGGGCATTGCGAACATTTTGCGCCATTTTTCCGGTCATTTGCTTGCCAAGGGATACTTACCAATTTTTGCTGGCATTCAGGATCTTTTGTTTTTTTCGCGGAAAAAACTGGATATTATCTGCCTGTAGGGCATTGCGAACATTTTGCACCATTTTTCCGGTCATTTGCTTGCCAAGGGATACCTACGTATTTTTGCTGGCATTCAGGATCTTTTGTTTTTTTCGCGGAAAAAACTGGATATTATCTGCCTGTAAGGCATTGCGAACATTTTGCGCCATTTTTCCGGTCATTTGCTTGCCAAGGGATACTTACCAATTTTTGCTGGCATTCAGGATCTTTTGTTTTTTTCGCGGAAAAAACTGGATATTATCTGCCTGTAGGGCATTGCGAACATTTTGCGCCATTTTTCCGGTCATTTTCTTGCCAAGGGATACCTACGTATTTTTGCTGGCATTCAGGATCTTTTGTTTTTTTCGCGGAAAAAACTGGATATTATCTGCCTGTAGGGCATTGCGAACATTTTGCGCCATTTTTCCGGTCATTTGCTTGCCAAGGGATACCTACGTATTTTTGCTGGCATTCGGGATCTTTTGTTTTTTTCGCGGAAAAAACTGGATATTATCTGCCTGTAGGGCATTGCGAACATTTTGCGCCATTTTTCCGGTCATTTGCTTGCCAAGGGATACCTACGTATTTTTGCTGGCATTCAGGATCTTTTGTTTTTTTTCGCGGAAAAAACTGGATATTTTCTGCCTGTAGGGCATTGCGAACATTTTGCGCCATTTTTCCGGTCATTTGCTTGCCAAGGGATACTTACCAATTTTTGCTGGCATTCAGGATCTTTTGTTTTTTTCGCGGAAAAAACTGGATATTATCTGCCTGTAGGGCATTGCGAACATTTTGCGCCATTTTTCCGGTCATTTGCTTGCCAAGGGATACCTACGTATTTTTGCTGGCATTCAGGATCTTTTGTTTTTTTTCGCGGAAAAAACTGGATATTATCTGCCTGTAGGGCATTGCGAACATTTTGCGCCATTTTTCCGGTCATTTGCTTGCCAAGGGATACTTACCAATTTTTGCTGGCATTCAGGATCTTTTGTTTTTTTCGCGGAAAAAACTGGATATTATCTGCCTGTAGAGGATTGCGAACATTTTGCGCCATTTTTCCGGTCATTTGCTTGCCAAGGGATACTTACCAATTTTTGCTGGCATTCAGGATCTTTTGTTTTTTTCGCGGAAAAAACTGGATATTATCTGCCTGTAGGACATTGCGAACATTTTGCGACATTTTTCCGGTCATTTGCTTGCCAAGGGATACTTACCAATTTTTGCTGGCATTCAGGATCTTTTGTTTTTTTCGCGGAAAAAACTGGATATTATCTGCCTGTAGGGCATTGCGAACATTTTGCGCCATTTTTCCGGTCATTTGCTTGCCAAGGGATACTTACGTATTTTTGCTGGCATTCAGGATCTTTTGTTTTTTTCGCTGAAAAAACTGGATATTATCTGCCTGTAGGGCATTGCGAACATTTTGCGCCATTTTTCCGGTCATTTGCTTGCCAAGGGATACCTACGTATTTTTGCTGGCATTCAGGATCTTTTGTTTCTTTCGCGGAAAAAACTGGATATTATCTGCCTGTAGGGCATTGCGAACATTTTGCGCCATTTTTCCGGTCATTTGCTTGCCAAGGGATACTTACGTATTTTTGCTGGCATTCAGGATCTTTTGTTTTTTTCGCGGAAAAAACTGGGTATTATCTGCCTGTAGGGCATTGCGAACATTTTGCGCCATTTTTCCGGTCATTTGCTTGCCAAGGGATACCTACGTATTTTTGCTGGCATTCAGGATCTTTTGTTTTTTTCGCGGAAAAAACTGGATATTATCTGTCTGTAGGGCATTGCGAACATTTTGCGCCATTTTTCCGTCATTTGCTTGCCAAGGGATACCCTACGTATTTTTGCTGGCATTCAGGATCTTTTGTTTTTTTCGCGGAAAAAACTGGATATTATCTGCCTGTAGGGCATTGCGAACATTTTGCGCCATTTTTCCGGTCATTTGCTTGCCAAGCGATACTTACCAATTTTTGCTGGCATTCAGGATCTTTTGTTTTTTTCGCGGAAAAAACTGGATATTATCTGCCTGTAGGACATTGCGAACATTTTGCGCCATTTTTCCGGTCATTTGCTTGCCAAGGGATACTTACCAATTTTTGCTGGCATTCAGGATCTTTTGTTTTTTTCGCGGAAAAAACTGGATATTATCTGCCTGTAGGGCATTGCGAACATTTTGCGCCATTTTTCCGGTCATTTGCTTGCCAAGGGATACCTACGTATTTTTGCTGGCATTCAGGATCTTTTGTTTTTTTCGCGGAAAAAACTGGATATTATCTGCCTGTAGGACATTGCGAACATTTTGCGCCATTTTTCCGGTCATTTGCTTGCCAAGGGATACCTACGTATTTTTGCTGGCATTCAGGATCTTTTGTTTTTTTCGCGGAAAAAACTGGATATTATCTGCCTGTAGGGCATTGCGAACATTTTGCGCCATTTTTCCGGTCATTTGCTTGCCAAGGGGTACTTACCAATTTTTGCTGGCATTCAGGATCTTTTGTTTTTTTTCACGAAAAAAACTGTATATTATCTGCCTGTAGGGCATTGCGAACATTTTGCGCCATTTTTCCGGTCATTTGCTTGCCAAGCGATACTTACCAATTTTTGCTGGCATTCAGGATCTTTTGTTTTTTTCGCGGAAAAAACTGGATATTATCTGCCTGTAGGACATTGCGAACATTTTGCGCCATTTTTCCGGTCATTTGCTTGCCAAGGGATACCTACGTATTTTTGCTGGCATTCAGGATCTTTTGTTTTTTTCGCGGAAAAAACTGGATATTATCTGCCTGTAGGGCATTGCGAACATTTTGCGCCGTTTTTCCGGTCATTTGCTTGCCAAGCGATACTTACCAATTTTTGCTGGCATTCAGGATCTTTTGTTTTTTTCGCGGAAAAAAACTGGATATTATCTGCCTGTAGGACATTGCGAACATTTTGCGCCATTTTTCCGGTCATTTGCTTGCCAAGGGATACTTACCAATTTTTGCTGGCATTCAGGATCTTTTGTTTTTTTCGCGGAAAAAACTGGATATTATCTGCCTGTAGGGCATTGCGAACATTTTGCGCCATTTTTCCGGTCATTTGCTTGCCAAGGGATACCTACGTATTTTTGCTGGCATTCAGGATCTTTTGTTTTTTTCGCGGAAAAAACTGGATATTATCTGCCTGTAGGGCATTGCGAACATTTTGCGCCATTTTTCCGGTCATTTGCTTGCCAAGGGGTACTTACCAATTTTTGCTGGCATTCAGGATCTTTTGTTTTTTTTCACGAAAAAAACTGGATATTATCTGCCTGTAGGGCATTGCGAACATTTTGCGCCATTTTTCCGGTCATTTGCTTGCCAAGGGATACTTACCAATTTTTGCTGGCATTCAGGATCTTTTGTTTTTTTCGCGGAAAAAACTGGATATTATCTGCCTGTAGGGCATTGCGAACATTTTGCCCCATTTTTCCGGTCATTTGCTTGCCAAGGGATACTTACGTATTTTTGCTGGCATTCAGGATCTTTTGTTTTTTTCGCGGAAAAAACTGGATATTATCTGCCTGTAGGGCATTGCGAACATTTTGCGCCATTTTTCCGGTCATTTGCTTGCCAAGGGATACCTACGTATTTTTGCTGGCATTCAGGATCTTTTGTTTTTTTCGCGGAAAAAACTGGATATTATCTGCCTGTAGGGCATTGCGAACATTTTGCGCCATTTTTCCGGTCATTTGCTTGCCAAGCGATACTTACCAATTTTTGCTGGCATTCAGGATCTTTTTTTTTTTTTTCGCGGAAAAAACTGGATATTATCTGCCTGTAGGACATTGCGAACATTTTGCGCCATTTTTCCGGTCATTTGCTTGCCAAGGGATACTTACCAATTTTTGCTGGCATTCAGGATCTTTTGTTTTTTTTTTCACGAAAAAAACTGGATATTATCTGCCTGTAGGGCATTGCGAACATTTTGCGCCATTTTTCCGGTCATTTGCTTGCCAAGGGATACCTACGTATTTTTGCTGGCATTCAGGATCTTTTGTTTTTTTCGCGGAAAAAACTGGATATTATCTGCCTGTAGGGCATTGCGAACATTTTGCGCCATTTTTCCGGTCGTTTGCTTGCCAAGGGATACCTACGTATTTTTGCTGGCATTCAGGATCTTTTGTTTTTTTCGCGGAACAAACTACATATTATCTGCCTGTAGGGCATTGCGAACATTTTGCGCCATTTTTCCGGTCATTTGCTTGCCAAGGGATACTTACCAATTTTTGCTGGCATTCAGGATCTTTTGTTTTTTTCGCGGAAAAAACTGGATATTATCTGCCTGTAGGGCATTGCGAACATTTTGCGCCATTTTTCCGGTCATTTGCTTGCCAAGGGATACTTACCAATTTTTGCTGGCATTCAGGATCTTTTGTTTTTTTCGCGGAAAAAACTGGATATTATCTGCCTGTAGGGCATTGCGAACATTTTGCGCCATTTTTCCGGTCATTTGCTTGCCAAGGGATACCTACGTATTTTTGCTGGCATTCAGGATCTTTTGTTTTTTTTCGCGAAAAAAACTGGATATTATCTGCCTGTAGGGCATTGCGAACATTTTGCGCCATTTTTCCGGTCATTTGCTTCCCAAGGGATACCTACGTATTTTTGCTGGCATTCAGGATCTTTTGTTTTTTTCGCGGAAAAAACTGGATATTATCTGCCTGTAGGGCATTGCGAACATTTTGCGCCATTTTTCCGGTCATTTGCTTGCCAAGGGATACCTACGTATTTTTGCTGGCATTCAGGATCTTTTGTTTTTTTCGCGGAAAAAACTGGATATTATCTGCCTGTAGGGCATTGCGAACATTTTGCGCCATTTTTCCGGTCATTTGCTTGCCAAGGGATACTTACGTATTTTTGCTGGCATTCAGGATCTTTTGTTTTTTTCGCGGAAAAAACTGGATATTATCTGCCTGTAGGGCATTGCGAACATTTTGCGCCATTTTTCCGGTCATTTGCTTGCCAAGGGATACTTACCAATTTTTGCTGGCATTCAGGATCTTTTGTTTTTTTCGCGGAAAAAACTGGATATTATCTGCCTGTAGGGCATTGCGAACATTTTGCGCCATTTTTCCGGTCATTTGCTTGCCAAGGGATACTTACGTATTTTTGCTGGCATTCAGGATCTTTTGTTTTTTTCGCGGAAAAAACTGGATATTATCTGCCTGTAGGGCATTGCGAACATTTTGCGCCATTTTTCCGGTCATTTGCTTGCCAAGGGATACTTACCAATTTTTGCTGGCATTCAGGATCTTTTGTTTTTTTCGCGAAAAAAATGGATATTATCTGCCTGTAGGGCATTGCGAACATTTTGCGCCATTTTTCCGGTCATTTGCTTGCCAAGGGATACTTACCAATTTTTGCTGGCATTCAGGATCTTTTGTTTTTTTCGCGGAAAAAACTGGATATTATCTGCCTGTAGGGCATTGCGAACATTTTGCACCATTTTTCCGGTCATTTGCTTGCCAAGGGATACCTACGTATTTTTGCTGGCATTCAGGATCTTTTGTTTTTTTCGCGGAAAAAACTGGATATTATCTGCCTGTAAGGCATTGCGAACATTTTGCGCCATTTTTCCGGTCATTTGCTTGCCAAGGGATACTTACCAATTTTTGCTGGCATTCAGGATCTTTTGTTTTTTTCGCGGAAAAAACTGGATATTATCTGCCTGTAGGGCATTGCGAACATTTTGCGCCATTTTTCCGGTCATTTTCTTGCCAAGGGATACCTACGTATTTTTGCTGGCATTCAGGATCTTTTGTTTTTTTCGCGGAAAAAACTGGATATTATCTGCCTGTAGGGCATTGCGAACATTTTGCGCCATTTTTCCGGTCATTTGCTTGCCAAGGGATACCTACGTATTTTTGCTGGCATTCGGGATCTTTTGTTTTTTTCGCGGAAAAAACTGGATATTATCTGCCTGTAGGGCATTGCGAACATTTTGCGCCATTTTTCCGGTCATTTGCTTGCCAAGGGATACCTACGTATTTTTGCTGGCATTCAGGATCTTTTGTTTTTTTTCGCGGAAAAAACTGGATATTATCTGCCTGTAGGGCATTGCGAACATTTTGCGCCATTTTTCCGGTCATTTGCTTGCCAAGGGATACTTACCAATTTTTGCTGGCATTCAGGATCTTTTGTTTTTTTCGCGGAAAAAACTGGATATTATCTGCCTGTAGGGCATTGCGAACATTTTGCGCCATTTTTCCGGTCATTTGCTTGCCAAGGGATACTTACGTATTTTTGCTGGCATTCAGGATCTTTTGTTTTTTTCGCGGAAAAAACTGGATATTATCTGCCTGTAGGGCATTGCGAACATTTTGCGCCATTTTTCCGGTCATTTGCTTGCCAAGGGATACATACCAATTTTTGCTGGCATTCAGGATCTTTTGTTTTTTTCGCGGAAAAAACTGGATATTATCTGCCTGTAGGGCATTGCGAACATTTTGCGCCATTTTTCCGGTCATTTGCTTGCCAAGGGATACTTACGTATTTTTGCTGGCATTCAGGATCTTTTGTTTTTTTCGCGGAAAAAACTGGATATTATCTGCCTGTAGGGCATTGCGAACATTTTGCGCCATTTTTCCGGTCATTTGCTTGCCAAGGGATACTTACCAATTTTTGCTGGCATTCAGGATCTTTTGTTTTTTTTCGCGGAAAAAACTGGATATTATCTGCCTGTAGGGCATTGCGAACATTTTGCGCCATTTTTCCGGTCATTGGCTTGCCAAGGGATACTTACCAATTTTTGCTGGCATTCAGGATCTTTTGTTTTTTTCGCGGAAAAAACTGGATATTATCTGCCTGTAGGGCATTGCGAACATTTTGCGCCATTTTTCCGGTCATTTGCTTGCCAAGGGATACTTACGTATTTTTGCTGGCATTCAGGATCTTTTGTTTTTTTTCGCGGAAAAAACTGGATATTATCTGCCTGTAGGGCATTGCGAACATTTTGCGCCATTTTTCCGGTCATTTGCTTGCCAAGGGATACTTACGTATTTTTGCTGGCATTCAGGATCTTTTGTTTTTTTCGCGGAAAAAACTGGATATTATCTGCCTGTAGGGCATTGCGAACATTTTGCGCCATTTTTCCGGTCATTTGCTTGCCAAGGGATACTTACCAATTTTTGCTGGCATTCAGGATCTTTTGTTTTTTTCGCGGAAAAAACTGGATATTATCTGCCTGTAGGGCATTGCGAACATTTTGCGCCATTTTTCCGGTCATTTGCTTGCCAAGGGATACCTACGTATTTTTGCTACCATTCAGGATCTTTTGTTTTTTTCGCGGAAAAAACTGGATATTATCTGCCTGTAGGGCATTGCGAACATTTTGCGCCATTTTTCCGGTCATTTGCTTGCCAAGGGATACTTACGTATTTTTGCTGGCATTCAGGATCTTTTGTTTTTTTCGCGAAAAAAACTGGATATTATCTGCCTGTAGGGCATTGCGAACATTTTGCGCCATTTTTCCGGTCATTTGCTTGCCAAGGGATACATACCAATTTTTGCTGGCATTCAGGATCTTTTGTTTTTTTCGCGGAAAAAACTGGATATTATCTGCCTGTAGGGCATTGCGAACATTTTGCGCCATTTTTCCGGTCATTTGCTTGCCAAGGGATACTTACCAATTTTTGCTGGCATTCAGGATCTTTTGTTTTTTTCGCGGAAAAAACTGGATATTATCTGCCTGTAGGGCATTGCGAACATTTTGCGCCATTTTTCCGGTCATTTGCTTGCCAAGGGATACTTACCAATTTTTGCTGGCATTCAGGATCTTTTGTTTTTTTCGCGGAAAAAACTGGATATTATCTGCCTGTAGGGCATTGCGAACATTTTGCGCCATTTTTCCGGTCATTTGCTTGCCAAGGGATACCTACGTATTTTTGCTGGCATTCAGGATCTTTTGTTTTTTTCGCGGAAAAAACTGGATATTATCTGCCTGTAGGGCATTGCGAACATTTTGCGCCATTTTTCCGGTCATTTGCTTGCCGAGGGATACTTACCAATTTCTGCTGGCATTCAGGATCTTTTGTTTTTTTCGCGGAAAAAACTGGATATTATCTGCCTGTAGGGCATTGCGAACATTTTGCGCCATTTTTCCGGTCATTTGCTTGCCAAGGGATACTTACCAATTTTTGCTGGCATTCAGGATCTTTTGTTTTTTTCGCGGAAAAAACTGGATATTATCTGCCTGTAGGGCATTGCGAACATTTTGCGCCATTTTTCCGGTCATTTGCTTGCCAAGGGATACCTACGTATTTTTGCTGGCATTCAGGATCTTTTGTATTTTTTCGCGGAAAAAACTGGATATTATCTGCCTGTAGGGCATTGCGAACATTTTGCGCCATTTTTTCCGGTCATTTGCTTGCCAAGGGATACTTACCAATTTTTGCTGGCATTCAGGATCTTTTGTTTTTTTCGCGGAAAAAACTGGATATTATCTGCCTGTAGGGCATTGCGAACATTTTGCGCCATTTTTCCGGTCATTTGCTTGCCAAGGGATACCTACGTATTTTTGCTGGCATTCAGGATCTTTTGTTTTTTTCGCGGAAAAAACTGGATATTATCTGCCTGTAGGGCATTGCGAACATTTTGCGCCATTTTTCCGGTCATTTGCTTGCCAAGGGATACCTACGTATTTTTGCTGGCATTCAGGATCTTTTGTTTTTTTCGCGGAAAAAACTGGATATTATCTGTCCTGTAGGGCATTGCGAACATTTTGCGCCATTTTTCCGGTCATTTGCTTGCCAAGGGATACCTACGTATTTTTGCTGGCATTCAGGATCTTTTGTTTTTTTCGCGGAAAAAACTGGATATTATCTGCCTGTAGGGCATTGCGAACATTTTGCGCCATTTTTCCGGTCATTTGCTTGCCAAGGGATACTTACGTATTTTTGCTGGCATTCAGGATCTTTTGTTTTTTTCGCGGAAAAAACTGGATATTATCTGCCTGTAGGGCATTGCGAACATTTTGCGCCATTTTTCCGGTCATTTGCTTGCCAAGGGATACTTACCAATTTTTGCTGGCATTCAGGATCTTTTGTTTTTTTCGCGGAAAAAACTGGATATTATCTGCCTGTAGGGCATTGCGAACATTTTGCGCCATTTTTCCGGTCATTTGCTTGCCAAGGGATACCTACGTATTTTTGCTGGCATTCAGGATCTTTTGTTTTTTTTCGCGGAAAAAACTGGATATTATCTGCCTGTAGGGCATTGCGAACATTTTGCGCCATTTTTCCGGTCATTTGCTTGCCAAGGGATACTTACGTATTTTTGCTGGCATTCAGGATCTTTTGTT